>CM050163.1:273080164-273537664 GCA_027410445.1 Discoglossus pictus
CTCTCTTTCTTCTTCCCTCCATTAATATGTGCAGTCTAACTGAACACAGGAGTGTTTCTCTAAGTGATAAAATGTACAGTTTATAGATATCATAACGTCTCTATTTTAGAGGTTTTATAGGTAATATGTCAGTCTGTAATAGATCCCCTAAAATGGCTGATGTCAGTGTATTAACCACCTAAGATGGCACCTGTGGATTCAGGATATGCTACATTCTACCTCACACTGCTATTGGTGGAATTCAGAGCACATGTTTACCAAACAACCAATTGTAATTCAGCAGCTCTGTTGCCAGGTCCCACCAGGTGCTGGTAGCCAAAAGATTTCTGTAAATTTTAATCTCCTGAGAGGAAAATCAGTTGTGTGTCTTGTGTCCTGGTGTCTGTCTAACCATCCTGGCAAAAAAGTCTGTTCTCTATTTGTTCTGTTACTCTTAAATGAGCACAGGTCACTTAAATATAATATTAATGGATATCTGTTAGCAAAGAGTTTTTTTTTTATTTGATTGATATTAATTAAGTCTACCAGTACAAGATGTCTGTGCTCACAACAAATCAGTATAATCTGTCTGTGTTTGTATCAGAAGTTTACAGAGAAATGAATTGCAATAGAACAAATGGGATTTGTAACCGGTAGACAAGGATCAGAGAACATTAGTGTAAAGGATCCTTGCAGCTTCTCCCGAACTCCAGCTGAAACGAAGTGATTATAGCTCCCAATCCCCCAAACATGAGTCGAGACTTCATGAAGGGGTAAAACTAACTGATTTACTGTGGGCTACTCGCCCGGTAGTTATGCAGGTCTTCCACCTGGTGGACACTCCCATAGGGACCAGAAGGAAGACTGGGTGATGTAATACAGTAGCCAATCCCAGTGGCTATAACATAAGCACTCCTCTTACACATAAATCACTCCCTCTTTTCTATCCTGGAGGTAATTAGATTAAGGTAGCACAAAGAGCCTTAATTATCTCCAGGAAGAAAGAAACATGGCTTCTTTATTTTAATAAAACAGAATAAAAATGTATAACTTTGTTTTTACACAATATAAACTTGAAGTTCCACATATCCCCAGACAGCTGAGATCTGAGTGCATATTCTAGGCGAATAGCGCTCAGATCCCACGAACACAGTTCTCAGAATCGTCGACTGAAGTTTGTCTTATTAGGTATTTCCACGAAAGCCCATTGTAAATCCTCAAATAACTGAACAGGTTGGTTCGTGAAGTCTGTAAAATAGGGGATTTTGTTACAATTAGAAAGCATATGAATCTGGGTGAAGCTGCGAGGGCCAACGGTACGCCCACCCTATTCTTGTCTTTAGACTCTGAGAAAGCGTTTGACAGAGTAGGGTGGGAGTACATGCGATTAACGCTGTCTAAATTTGGGTTTGGGGAATTCGAGGCCAAGGAGGTGGGGGCCCTGTACAGATTTTCCTCAGCAGAAGTAACAGGTCTAGGATGTAGGGCAAGCCCCTTTGGAATATCAAACGGTACTAGACAGGGTTGCCCCCTCTCCCCCACCTTGTTTGCGCTGATGATAGAACCATTGGCGGAAGCTATTAGATCATGCCCACAAATTTATGGGATCAGGGTGGGAGAGAGGGAGCATAAAATTAGTCTATACGCAGATGATGTTGTTTTGTCACTCACCCGCCCTGGAGAATCACTTTATCATTTGTTAAATTTAATACAAATTTATAGTAAAGTCTCTTATTACAAGTTGAATTACAGGAAATCAGAAACACTTTTTTTTTGGTGGAATTCAGAGCACATGTTTACCAAACAACCAATTGTAATTCAGCAGCTCTGTTGCCAGGTCCCACCAGGTGCTGGTAGCCAAAAGATTTCTGTAAATTTTAATCTCCTGAGAGGAAAATCAGTTGTGTGTCTTGTGTCCTGGTGTCTGTCTAACCATTCTGGCAAAAGAGTCTGTTCTCTATCTGTTCTGTTACTCTTAAATGAGCACAGGTCACTTAAATATAATATGAATGGATATCTGTTAGCAAAGAGTTTTTTTTTATCTGATTGATATTAATTAAGTCTACCAGTACAAGATGTCTGTGCTCACAACAAATCAGTATAATCTGTCTGTGTTTGTATCAATACTCTCATTTATTATTATTATTATAGGTTATTTATAACGCGCCGACATATTCCGTAGCGCTGTACATAAATTAGGTTCAGACAAAGATAAATACAGATTAACATTTAGCAAAGGAAGGAGGGCACTGTCTTTGAGCTAGGAATCCAATGTCCATGGTGAATTCCCATAGTACTTAGGATAGAAACTCACAGATTTACAATCTTCAGTATATTTATAGTGAATCTAGTATTAATATCACTGGCTCCAGTAAAGTTCCTGATGTGTTGTCTTCCTACACATAGATACTTGATTAGATGTTGTTTAGTGCTTAACACTGGTTCATATTAATTCAAGAGCAAAAAAGATTAAAGAAATATTCAACTTAAAAAAAATATATATTCCCATTTAATAGGGGAATATAGAAAAGTGCCCCACTTAAAAAGAGTCTCAATATTAATTAGGCTAACTTCTTGATTGAATATTGTTAGGTAATAATCAAATGAGGTAATGGAGAGGCCTTTAAATCTAATGCATTTTTGGGCTAACAATAATGTCCTTAGAAATGGAAGCACTAGATTACTGATGTAATATTGTAATTGCAATGGAAGAATTGGAGCACCATAGGAAAAGATAAAAGTGGATCAATAAGAGCAAAAAACTCTGTATTGCAAAAGAATAATGCTAATGATCTCACAGATAAAGTAGTCCCTTATAAACAACAATGAGGGGCTTGCTAAGCACACATATATGAGGCAATAAAACATATATGCAGTGGACTGTTGGCACATACAGGTATCAAGGCACAATCCTGGTTTACTCATGGTTTACCCAGCACAATGTCCCCGGAGTACCGATAGCCTGCCCCTGCAGCATGTGCACAGCTGATACAGTGCTGACAGCGAGAGTAAAGTTCAGTGCTGTGTGCAGCAGAAGCCCTGTGTGCAGCTCTGTGCGTCCTCGTGTTGTGTATCTGGAGATTAAAGGAACCTGACCATCATGGTTTCACCTGTAAAAAGCCTTTGTCAAAGGTATAAAGTTTAGTGGCTCATTGCAGACACCAGGGTGCAGTTTAAGCGGGGCACCTCTTAATTCTTTATACATATACTTAAAGCATTTAAGGTGACTATTTACAGCTTATTTTTCATTAAGGTGATGAAGAATACATTGTGTCAGCTTGCATTATACTCCCAGCTCATATGGACGTGTCACATATACAGTAATGTAAGTTAGGACCCTAAGTAGCAAATCCATCTTGGAGGTTAAATGGCTATATCTTTTTTATATATATGTGCAGACTTAATTGGACCAAAACGTAAATTAAGCAAGAAGAAGGTTATGTATATATGAAGGTTATGTATATATGAATTTAAATTTACAGATATATGCACTTTGCAGTATGTTTAAATATAGCATATGGAAGACTTAAATAAAGGGTGCAAATGAGAAACCCTCATTTAATCCATTAGGGCTCTGCGCCTTGAGTTAAAAAATCCAGAAACTTTCTCTGTGTAGAAGCGTCTTTTTGTCATTGCCTCCCCTGATGCTTTTCTCAACAATGTGAAATGTAAGCCCATTAGTTAGATTTTTGTGAGCCACTCTGACGTGTCGCGCCACTGGTGTATCCAGCATGTTGCATATGGAGCCGATATGTTCAAGGACCCTTCTTTTTAGTGGCCTCTCAGTTTTTCCTACATAGAGCTTGCCACAAATGCAAACCATGACGTATACCACAAAGGAAGAGTTTAAATTATAAAATCTCATAATTTGGTAATTTGTTCCTGTCAATGGATGGACAAACGACTTTTCTGGTTTCAGATATTCACAGGCCTTGCATTTGTGGCATCTAAACAAGCCTTTAGTTTGTTTGATTCATGTTTCATCCTTGGTGCCATTTTCAAAGTGGCTCCCTATCACCAAACGTCCAATAGAGGGCCCCCTTCTGAAGGTAATGCTTGCTTGCTCCATTATGTGTTCCCTAAGAGTTGGATCTTCCGTTAGTAAAAAAGCTATATTTTTGGAGGATGCCTTTAATTGCTTCACTATGGCTGCTACAAGTCATGAGGCAGCGTGTGTATCTTTTTCTCATCTGCCCCTTTTTTCGTTGTTAGTATAGTAGGTCTTTGCTATTGGTTTTTAGGGCTCTTTGGTAGGCTCTCTTCAGGATTCTTTTCGGGTAACCTCTATTATCTCGAAATCTTTGGAGCAGTTGATCAGCTTGGATCTTAACATCTTCATCTGTACTGCAATTCCTCCTTAGATGCAGATATTGTCCGATAGGGATACTGCACTTTTGTTGACTCGGATGGTGGCTTCTCCAATCTAATAGCATATTGGATGATGTAGGCTTACAATACACTTTAATTTCAATAGTGCCTTACTCAAGTTTTGTGATCTCTAGATACAAAAATGTTATTGATCTTTGATTAGTTTAAAAAGTGAAGAAAAGATTCAGATCATTGATGTTCAATTCCGTAATAAATTTTTGGAACTCTATCATTGTGCCCTTCCAAATGACGAACACGTCATCAATGAACCTTTTCCACAGCAGTATCTTGTCCGTAGAGCCTTTCAGCCTTTCTGTGAAGACTACCGTATACTCCCAAAAACCCAAATCATATTGGCATAATTAGGGGCACAGGCTGTGCCCATAGCGTGCTCTTCAATCAGGGATTATTTTGGTCCTCCAGTACATTTCTTCGATTCATCTTTCAGTATTTCATACAGTATAATAAGCTGTTTCTTTATAGAAATTAATATTATTACTTTGTTGGCAGTCTCACTATACACTTTTATTTAAAGGGACAGGGAACACAACTGTTTTTCAAGCATTTAAATGAGCACATTTTAAACATTACAAAAGTTATTTTTTGCATGAAGAAATATTAAGTAAAATCTGTTTAAACTTCACTTAAAACTATCAGGAAATGCAGAGTGCATACTTTAGTCAGTAGCTCTTATTGTCTGATAGAGTGCATGTTGCAAAGAACGATTAAGCTTCGAGATATGTGTTTATGCTCTGAGAACTTTACCTGAAAAAATAAGACACACTGTGGCACATTATCAAATACCCCTTTTTTGATGCAACAAAGAAATACAAATATTCCCTTGTCTCTTTGATTTCATATCAGTCCTAATATATATATATAATATATTCAGCAAACTGCACCATTTAAAACATTGTGTCAGCTTCACAAATGACCTCTTACAAATGCCTTCGCAAATAATAGTTTGATTACACCTCTATAGACCAGGTTATACATTATACCTTAAATTACGATAAAACTATTTATAAAGCAATATGTTTAATATGAATCTAATCAGTATAGCATGTTGTATATAATGCACCCAGTATTACAGTACAATGAAACAACCGCCTCTATAGTACAGTGAATATATCCAGGGCTGAACATGGTACCACCATTACAGTGAATCCCTCAGCCTAGAGGCCCAGTGCAATGAGAATACTTCACACAGCCTTGAATGACACATGGTGGATTGTAAGAAAAGCAATACCAGTTTAGCACTTGTCTGATCTGTGCTTTCATTATTTCTACAGCACCACTGTTTAAATGATACTTTCACGTCTTGCTTCTCCCCATACAGGCAATCCTTTCATTTTTTTTAAATAGATCAGGAAGAGCAAAATATTTACTACTGAACAAAAAAAAAATATATATTAATACTGGCAGCAAGACAACTTCAAAGAATTGCTAGAAGAGCACAAACCTTACTACCAACATAGTAAAGCTATTAATGCAGGCAGCAAGATGACATAAACATTGTCTGTGCTTCCATTCAATAAGCAATATAGGTTCTAGGGTTAATGACTGCGTCCATTCCACCTGTGTGTAGGCCAAAGCTCACAAATGATTCTCTGTTATTCTCAGACAGACATTGCTACAGTAGTTGCTTTTAAAAATGTATCAGAGTGCTTAGGGGCCCTGTGTTACCTGGAGTAAAGATGATCTCTTAATTTATTATCATAATTATTCTTATAGAAAGGTGATCTTAGCACCCTAGGGATGATTTGACTACCTACATATATTTGTCTTATTTATTGTCCCCAACAAGCACCTAACTTATATAGAAAAGTCACAAGGGGGGTTGTCAAATTATTTTGAACCAGGCCCTCAATTCACTATTGCTTTGTCACTATTTGTAATGATAAAGAAGGAAAAAGCCACACTCATTCTAAAAGCTATAGCTCATGCGAAACAAGCCGTCTTGGCATTACTGTTTCCCAGTCAGAAAAGAGGTAATTTTGGAAGGTTCATATAACCAAATCTACATGAGTTCTCTATCTCTCTCGATCTGTGCTACCTTTAAAAGTATCATGAAAACAGAATTTACATTAAGTAACATTCTCCATATCTATAAATGATGTAAAATCGGTGAGCATCTCTGCCTTTTATACACAGTTATAAAGGTATAGCTCACACAGAAAGGAAGATGAGGAGGATTAGGGAAACGGTTGTTTTGTCAAACACACTGTTGTTTCTAACAGGAGGATATAATGGAGGTGACTTGATGTTACACAGGGGCCAACAAGGCATTGTTTTCTGACAGTATGACAATTATTTAGACAAACCCTTGGAAGTTTGGATATTGGGCCGTCTCTTAATCCATTGATAGAGAGTTAACTAGGAGTTAATGAGAGCAGATAGACAAGGAGAGAAAGAGTCTTGAACATGAGCTTATTGAGGCTTTATGCTGCGTTAGGCAATTTAGATTTGTGTGCCCATACATCTTTCTAAATCTCAAATATATAAATATATATAAATATATATATATATTGTATATATATCACATTTATAGTTTTCAGCAGCGCAGGCTTGACAAAAAACATTGGTAACGCAAGGTTACAACTGCGGGCTCGCACAGCGACTTACGCATCATCCCTACGACCCGCGGGACTACAGATTAAGACCCGTGGCAGTTTGAAAAAATTGCCTGTAAAAATTAAGGCCCGTAACACTTTGGAAAGTCTGGGACTGAAGTTGTACGCGAGTTTCAGTCGAAGTTGCCGAGTTTCGCCACTCGAAAATCACTTAGGCGAGAAAAAAAATGTTGCCTGAAGAAAGCGAGTCTACACGACCCATAACCACGCAAAACACCTAAGAGCACATAAGACTGGAAAGCGGGACTTAGAAAAAAACAAATACTAGCTGTGGGACTTAGAAAAATACAAGCCGCGGGAAAAAACAAAATCTGAGGTCGAAAAATTAAGAAGATAACGGCCGACCCACTCACATCCAAAAACAACAAAACACAAAGAAAAAGAAAGAAAAAACATCACACACAGCACAAAGGGGATAGCCAGGACGTCTGGAAGTGAGGATTTAAACACAATTTGACCCCTAACCATGCAAAACACCGGAAGGCACATAAGACTTTTACCCAGGAACGTACGAGGTACAAAATACACTATTAGGAAGGACGGAAAATGCTTGAGACCCGCGTAACACATAGACAATCGCAGCCATTTTACAACACTAACTTGCAACTAATAACATTACCATTCTAAAAAGGCGATTTACACAACTAAACAAACCGTTTGACCTTGCGCACGCAGCCTATGTATACTGCACACTTGCCACATTGCACAGTGTATGCTGCAGGAAAATAAAAACGGATAGTTAGCTCTCCAGGATATTGATTGCTGGAAATATTAATTAGAAATAGGTAATGTATATTCATTTATTATTTAATTAATTAATTATTATTAAAAAAATATATATATAAAAAAAGAGTAGGGGAGGGGCTCACAATGAGCACTGAAGACGCTGAGCGCGGGGCTCACAATGAGCGCCGAGGGTGCTCAGAGGAGCAAAAGAACACAAGGGGAGAGGCCTGTTTTTTACTCCGTATCTTGATCTTTAAAGAATTGTTAAGCCACATTGGATGGGATTTACTCCTTTTACTTGTATTCCCACACAGTATATGTCGATGTGTATGTATATTTAGTAAGGATTTAAATGTTGTCCACTTGTGGTCAGTGTTTTTACCTGCCAGTTCTCTGTCCCAGTCTATGCTTTGTATTGCTGCCCTTAGACCGTTAAAATCTGCCCTTTTAAAAGTAAGAGTTTTTGTTGGCCCCTTAAAATTTTGTTTTTTTTAATTCAATCTCAAATGAGACTGTGTTGTGATCACTGTTTCCCAAAGGTTGCCCTATTCCAACATTACATACAATATCTATATTATTTGTGATGAGTAAATCTAAGATAGCTTCATTTCTTGTAGGCTCTTCTACAACCTGGGCCAGATAAGGATCTCTGAGTGTACTCAAGAACCTGCTCCCCTTAGATGAACTGCTGGTCGCATTTATTCAGTTTATTTCAGGGTAATTCTTCTTCAGTGTTCTTGAGTTACTTAGCAATAGCCCCCTATTGACTATACTAACCCTCTCTCCATCTCCTCCCCCATGACTAGTTAATTAATTCCTTCACCCCTCTACACTTTCTACCCTATTACTTCTATCTAGTCCCTCCCCCAGCCATTCTACCATTTTTCCCATAGCACACAAGCTGTAGAGATTGTATCCAACTGAGAAGTCAGCCCACTGCTCTAAAAACCCAAACCTCTCCTTAATGCACCACTTTTTTTAGCCTTCTGTCTCCCTGGGCTAGCCCATATCACTGGGGATTTCTGAGAAAATACTACCTTGGAGGTCCTTAGCTTAAGCTTATTCCCTAATTCTCTAAAGTCATCCTTTAGGACACTTCATCTTTCACTATCTTTATCAGTGGTACCAATATGTACCAAGACCGCCGTTTCATTTCCAGCCCCTACCAATAATTTATCGACCTGATCCAAAACATGCCGAACGCGAGCACCCAAGAAACAGCAAACTGTTTGACTGCTGGGATCTAGGTGACAAATCACCCTGTCTACCTTATTAATAATATAGTCCCCTACCACCAAAACCTGTCTGTCGGTCTGCCTAATCTGCCCTCCAACTCCTCCAGTAGAACTGTTCTCCTGGCTGTTAGAGTGAACAGCTCTATTTGGCATTGACATTCCTGAGTGGACACCCCAAACAGTTTCACTCAATCTGGCAAATCTGTTGGTGTTTGCCAACTCAGAACTGGCCTGCCTTTTCCTGTTCCCCATGCTTCCCATTGTAACAGTAACCTGGCTACCACCATGTACATCCTCACTAGCCCCATCTGCACCCTCCAGGCTAGGCCCAGCTAAACTGTGCTCCCTTTCCAGTGGAACAATATCACTCAAGGTAGGCAACGTGCTCACACCTCTCACAGAGGTATAGACTCTGGGTCAGCTGTTCCAGCAGTTCATACATGTAACAGGAAGTACACTGAGTGAGGTTGTCACTGGACTGACTTATAATTACCAATTACAAAATTACAGTGGGAAGGAAAATAATTAATTACATTTGCTATAAGCTAAGATTATATATATATATATATATATATATATATATATATATATATACATCCTTTCTCCCTTTTCTTCCCTCACCTTTTTTCTCTTGCACTACAAGTGACCCCTTTTCTTTGCACTCACTCCTTTTATTGAAACTCACACACTTATGCTTGAACTGCACTTTTATTAGAACTGTTCACAAGTTCACAAATTCGCTCTTTCCCCTTTTCATATTAGGTTCTTACTACTACCTGCACAAGTACACAAACACACTTACTGTTCAGGAGAAATTACAGAGCAGAAGCAAACATACCACAAAAAGCCACACACTGATATAGCTTCATACAGGCAAAAGCATACAACATCTCAGCTGCACAAAATCACTGCACAAGTACACAAAACCCTTAATGTTCAGGAGAAATCACAGAACATAAGCCATAATAATATGCTCTTAAGAACTGAACTGGTAATAGGCAAGAATTAATTTTTGTAATCATATTCAATTTTGCTTCAGACATTCTGCCTTTGTTCCTAACATAATTAGACACTTAGAGATTCCCTGGTGGTTCAGTGGTTAGGATTCAGTGCTTTCATCACTGAGACCCAGATTAGATCCCAATTAGGGAACCAAGAGGTCATACCACCCTAAAGCTGAGCAGGGTTGGGCATTTTTTATTACTTGGATGGGAGACCACCTAGGAATACCAGGAGCTGCATGCATGGCCCACAAAAGAAGGCACTGGCAAACCACTCCAGTATCTCTGCCATGAAAACCAAGTTGATCAGCATTACCATGGAGATAAAGATGTCCTGGTGTGTTACAGTCTATGAGGTCACAGAGAGTTGGAAACAACTGAAAGACGCAAAACATTTTTTATTCAGCACTGTCTGGACTGATGAAAGTGGGGTCCAAAAGGCCCCCCCTTGACCTTAATAGACTGGTCGTAACATCATCAAATGAGTTTATTTTTTCTCTATATCACATTAATATACCTTGTGAAGATTCCAGATAGGGGCGCTATTCAGCTCCAACACTTCCTGCCTTTGGGCTACAGGAATTCCCCTCTTACAGCTGTCAATCTTCTCAGAAGGAATAGGCCTCTCTGTGACAGGCAGTCATGTCAGGATCAATAGCATATCAGGAACACAGGCTCAGCATAGCAAAGTAATAAATGCCTTCCCTCTTAAAGAAATTACACCATTCCCTATGAATTCCAGAAAA
Source organism: Discoglossus pictus (assembly GCA_027410445.1). Classification (NCBI taxonomy): domain Eukaryota; kingdom Metazoa; phylum Chordata; class Amphibia; order Anura; family Alytidae; genus Discoglossus; species Discoglossus pictus. The sequence goes on from CM050163.1 coordinate 273,090,853, forward strand.
CATGGTTTAATAGGGGCTCTCTCACAGCATTTTCAAAACAGCAACTACACAAAAGCATTTCTCTACAGTTACATCATGGTGGGACACACACATTTAAATCCTCCGCCCAGATTAGCATCACTGAATAATAGCCATGCCTTCTGGGGTATGTGGCCGGCTGGCTGATGAGGGGCCAGTCAGGGAACAGGAAAACTATGGGCTTGGCGGGTGGATCACTGGGCCAACCCCCGGAGAATCAGAGCAGCAAACAGAACAAGGGGACTGTAATTACCCTAACGTCCTGCAGTGACATCTTGTGGACAAGAATTGGAATTGCGTGTCATTTCTGCCAGAGAAACAGCTCTCTATGACATGGGCTGGTTTATTTTAAACAACTATCCTTTAAAACATCACATATTATAATTGTCAAACTGAGATTTGTCATCAGACTTCGAAGTGAGGCAAGCAGTTGAGGCATTGAAGCACGCGGGAATAAGGCTGAAATGAGCAATTAGGCAGCCGTGCAGCACTTAAGCTCCAATGAGCGCCAAAGGCGCTCATTGCAGCCAGCAGCAGCGGCACACATGCAAGCTCAGGGAAAAAAATACAAGCTCGGAAAAATTTGAATTTAATGGAATGACCCACGGAAATCAAAAAACATAAAAAACAAGAAAAATAATTAAAAAAAAAACATAAAAACACACTCACACACAGCGCAGGGGAAGAGCCAGGAAGCACGGTAGTGAGGTTGCAAGCGATTTTGAGCCTTATTTGATGTGTGTCGTCACTCGAAAATAGGCTTAGCGAGAAAAAAATGGAGGACGAAAAATGTAAAAATTCCTGAAGCTGGATGAAAACGAGGCTGAGCAAAGCCAGGCACATGGGACTTAGAAAATACACAGTGGCAAAGACACTAACACTTACACCAACAATGCCAGGGACGCAGGACTTGGAAAATAAAACAAACGTCAGTCAGCGCCCCACGCACAAACAGTCAGCAGAGACACAGAAGAGAAACACACAGGGAAAGCACAGAGGAGAGATGCTGGAAAGAGACACATGGCATTCCCAAACACAAAACTTGCAGGTTAATGAACCCTGCAATGAGCGGCCCATACAGTAGGCTGGAGGAAAGGTTTGCAATGAGCGCCAAAGGTGCTCAGAGAATCCAAATCCTTGCATTGTGTGGCAAACAGCATTGCGTGGCTTACAATTTTATGCTTGTCATTTTTTAACGGGCAATTCGCTAGTGACAGTATGTTAGTTAAGGGCAAACCGATCTTCACATACTTGTTCTCTGTATTATTTCAACCTAAGTAATTCCACTGTATAGTTTCTTTGTAAACAAGTGGATCAGCATTACAGCGGACATAAAGATGTCCTGGTGTGTTGCGGTCTATGATGTCACAGAGAGTCGGAAATGACTGAAAGAGGCAAAACATTTCTTTTATTCAGCACTGTCTGGACGGATGAAAGTGGGGGACAAAAGGCCCCCCTTGTCCTCAATAGTCTGGTCGTTACATTCTTAAATTAGTTTATTTTCTTCTCTATGTCATTATAATACACCTGTTCTCTGTATTACTTCAACCTAAGTAACTATACCCTATAGCTTCTTTGTAACTGCACACTATATATTTTGTGCGTGGTAACTATTTCCTAAGCTTGATCCCCATATATGCTTTCATATTTTATTCCTAGATCTCCTTACATATAATTTACTATAACTGCTCATATTCACATTGCTCAGTAGGTGCTTCAAATCATCACTGAGCCGCTGATTAGGGTGGTCTAACAGTATTGCCCTAAACATTTCTTTAACCTTGATGTCAATGTAAAATGGAGATCTCCCGGTGGCCATTTCACATAAAATGATCCCATATGCCCACCAGTCCACTGCTGCATTGTAGCCCTGCTTTTGAATGATCTGGCAAAGGAAAAATAAGAAGCTGTACATTAGCTGGCGTGATAACTAATTTCCATGAATACTCCCAAATTGCACTCATAACTTATAAATGAGCCAATAATTATGTTAGAACTGTCCTCTATAAATTATCCATACATTATTCTACTCCAGTGCTCCTGCTAATATAAAAATAATTTGTACCACTTTGATGACAGCATGGCATTTCTGGCCCATTCTTCCATTTCTTTTTAAAGGATTATGAAAGTTTCCTGGGTTTCAAATGTTTCCTAAAAAACAGCTACTGATTAGAAAAATATGTATTATATTGAAAAGTTGAATGTACTTACATATTTATATGCTGGATACTGCTATCTGGATTTGCACACCCCTAGGAAGCTTACATAAAGAGTACCCTGTTGCACAGCATCTGGGTACAGTTTGTGACCTCTAAAGGAAATGATGCCACTAACATAGTTGGTGGGGTTACAGCTAAAATTCCCTACATAGAGACAGACAGCGAGAAAAAAAAACACCAGCTGCAGTTGCAGGGAAACAGACAAACTGCAGGGTTGTAATCTAGTGTGAATGTGCTGCACAGAGACTCTTATATGAAAATATACAGTGCATTCTAACATACTCCAGACTACATATCCCAGGCTGCAGGCCACTAAGCCTCCCGAAACTTCCCCAAAGCATTGGACAATCCCACGGCTGACACAGGAGCTCACGTCTCACGGTATCCCTTACCTTGCTTCGGCGAAAAAGATGGAACTCTATCATCTGCTACAAGAGACTAACTGACCTCATGCCCCTGCCGCTCCACTATTGAAGGATCAATTTACATAGCTCCAGCGCATGATGGCTGACATCATTGATTCAAACAATGCCCTACAAACTCATATGGCCCGACTGGTAACTCTGGCTCCATCCATGGCCATCATCCCAATTTCCGCTTTAACTGCAGACCGAGATGAGACAATCCCATCTCCTCCTGTGATCATGTCTTCTCACTTTATCCCTGACCACCTATTTTTGAAGGCAAAGAGGTCAACCTCGTATCTATACTCTTTCCATCCACTGACTCTCCTGACCCTCGCACTATTTCTCAAGGCGACATATCTGTCACAATTTGTGCAAAGGACCCACGTCTGCGAAGGAAAGTAACAGTTACCGAATTAGTCTTGGCTTTCGGCATCTACCACGATGTAGTGAGCTCTGTATACCCTCATCGAAGACAGGAACTCGATGACCACATGCACTTAATAGTCGATTTAGCGTACCGCTATGGCGATTTCGCCTACTAAGATTATCATTGTTCCTTTGCAGCCCAAACTGCCGCCTCTCTCCAGCGATTCAACTTCCAGATTAACTGGGCACAACTTGATCACAACCTTTTCTGTCATCACTTTGCTGGCATACGATCCCATCATTTAGTTCTGTCCTTGTTTTCTGCAGCTGACAAGTGATAAAATAAAACACATAGACAGTGTATTTCAAAACCTCTGTATATAGCTTTTAAAAAAACGGTTTTATTTTCCTCATGGTATCAAATGATTATTGTGTTAATGTTAATTAACTGTTATCACTCTAGCCCTTTTATAGGGAAGAGGTTAAGTACATTTTCTAACTGTTCCACCAATGATCAGTCCCACTTTCCAATGAACTGTCACATAATCTCCTCACTATCACCTGCCTGCTCCCCTAGAATAAATCTGTGGAGTATGAGTACTTGTACGTGCAGTGGTTATTACATGATTACGTCTGTTGGGAATGTTTTTTTGTTTATTTTTTACTTTTAATCAGAGTAATGGTAAATTCTCATTCCAGAGAGAGTTTGGATATTACTCTGTCAGAATTATATGGTCTTGCATCTTTTTGAATGATAATTACAAGAAACATCTGCAGTCTATTGAAAAAAGAGTACTTTAAAAGAAAATTGTAACTCTATTTAATAAAAAAAGATTCCTAAAACTCACAGTACATAATATTTTTACCCACTTTTTACATTATTTTATCTTTACAAAGGAATCGTTTTTTTTAACACTCCATAAATGTTTATTGCCACTTGTATATAGAAGAGACACATCATCTACAACCTTCATGAACTTGTGAAATTCTGAGATGTAGCTAAGGATTAATGTGATTGAAATATTAACATGGACCATTTCCAGTACTGAAAATAAAATGCCACTCTATTTAAAAATGTTACTAATAAACTTCACTTGACCTCACTTATGAATACTGTATAACCAAGTCATACCAATATGTATAAAAAGCTTTTCAGTTTTCAGTGTATTATATGATAAATGTTTTTCATTCAATAACATGAAATTAAATTACTGTTTTATCTTTTAGGAAGAGCTTACCCAAAACTTACTTTTGGGTTATCAGGTAATGGATTTTGTTGCGTTTGCTTTTGTACCATTAATGTCAGAGTCAGTTTCTCTAAATTGACTATTTTAATTACATTTCTATGACATCCCCATAATGAGTCAAAAAGAGATATTGCAGCTATCAAGGCTTGTTTTTTAATGTTAATCTTAGGGGAAGATTTTGTATTACCCAAAACTATACAGAATATAATAAATACTAATGGACAATATTAGGAAGATTGAGCACAGTATGAATAGTCTTTTGCATTGTACTCACTGTATTCATTGTGACACTGAAGCACAATAATATGATTGTTAAGTACCTGCACAAGTCACGTTTATTTCTCAATGGCTGGATGGATTCTAATGTACTGACCTTGTTTTCCACAGTAATCTGTTTAATGCTATTTCAATATCACAGTGGGATCCATTAATATAAATGGAAAGGAGAGAAGAAGACAGTGTATTTTAAAACATCTATATATAGCTTTTAAAAGAGAGGTTTTATATTCCTCAGGGTATGAAATGATTAGGCACAGAGATAAGATGGAAAGCCGTTGAGGAGGCTTTAGCAGCCTGCCAGACAGGAGAAAAGAGGGAGACCGTCCAGAAAGGTCCCACAGCTCAACCTGATGAAGAAAGGGCCAAAATGGGAAAACATGTAGAAAAGGAACTTACTCCACTTCAGTGTTTCCCTGACAAGTATGACTTTGCACTTGACCAAGCTGTGGATCCGATCCTACAGAACATACGTCGTCAGCTTGTGGAAGTGAACGGGACTCCGGTCACCGGGAGAGAGAGGAGACAGGGCCCTTATTTCATACTGCGGAATAACTTGCTGTACAGGGTCGTTCCTTCGAAGGAAGAATCACTGGAGCAGCTCTTAGTTCCCGAGCACAAAGGAAGAAAGTCCTTGATCTGGCCCACCGTAACCTCCTTGGGGGCCACCTTGGGAAGGATAAAAGCCTGGGAAAGATATTGAAACGTTTTTTCTGTCCTGGTATATTTGCTGAAGTAGCCCAGTACTGTGCATCTTGCCCTGAATGCCAATTGACAGCTCCCCGCTCCGATCTAAGAGCTCCACTGGTATCTTTACCCATAATTGAGGAGCCGTTTTCAAGAATAGCAATGGATCTGGTGGGTCCACTAGAAAAATCAGCACAACGGCACCAATACATCCTCGTAATAATGGACTATGCCACTAGATACCCGGAGGCCATACCCTTACGCACCGCCACCTCAAAAAATATAGCAAGAGCTCATTCAACTATACTCAATGGTGGGGATACCCAAAGAAATCCTAACAGACCAAGGGACCCCCTTTTGTGTCAAAGCTGATGAGAGACATGTGCCAGCTTTTACAGGTTAAATCACTCAGGACCTCGGTTTACCATCCGCAAACAGACGGACTGGTAGAACGGTTCAATAAAACTTTGAAGAGTATGCTAAGAAAAGTTGTAGCACGAGATGGGAAAAATTGGGACTTACTCCTACCCTATTTACTCGCCATAAGAGAAGTCCCCCAAGCTTCCACAGGATTTTCTCCCTTCCAGCTCCTCTACGGCCGCCATCCCAGAGGAATTCTGGACATATTAAAGAAAGAATGGGAAGAGCAAATAGTGCCGGGCGAAAATATTGTGGATTATGTAAGGAACATGAGAGAAAGAATTGCCAAAGTTATCCCTCTGGTGCAAGACCATATGGAACGAGCTCAAAGTAGCCAGCAAACCTACTACAACCGCACGGCCCAGGTGAGGAAGTTTCAACCCGGAGACAGGGTTCTAGTGTTAGTGCCAACAACTGAAAGCAAATTACTGGCCCGATGGCAAGGCCCCTACGAAGTTATTGAAGCTATCGGTGAGGTGGATTACAAAGTCAGTCAACCTGAACGCCGCAAGAGAGAACAAATATATCATATAAACCTTCTAAAACCCTGGAAAGAGCAAACAAAAGTGATGAATGTCACTTGTCTGGCTGAGGAGTAAGAAGATGCCAGCGAGTCCAAAATCTGTATTGAACCTCCGAAAGCCTATGTATCACAAGAGTTGTCCCCTGCACAAACAGAGGAAACCTACAAAATGCTGATGTGTTTTCCACCAACCCAGGTCGCACCACTGCCATTTACCATAATATTGTCACTAAACCAAGCGTGAGAATAAGGATTAAACCTTACCGGATACCTGAAGCGAAGAGAACTGAAATAAGGGCTGAGGTGAACAAAATGTTAGAACTTGGAGTAATCGAGGAGTCTCAAAGCGAATGGTGCAGCCCCATTGTCCTGGTTCCAAAACCTGATGGAACTGTCAGGTTCTGCAGTGATTTTCGCAAGCTAAATGCTGTATCCGAGTTTGATGCATACCCTATACCTAGAGTAGACGAACTAATAGAGCGACTCGGAAAAGCGAGGTTTCTAACAACGTTGGATTTAACTAAAGGGTACTGGCAAATACCCTTGACGCAAGCGGCCAAGGAGAAAACTGCCTTTTCAACACCTGACGGGCTTTTTCATTACAAGGTACTACTATTTGGATTACACGGAGCACCGGCTACTTTCCAGAGACTGATGGTTAAGCTGTTACGCCACCATTCAGAGTACGCAGCCGCTTACCTAGATGACATAATCATCTATACTGACGACTGGGAGACAAATCTGCTGAAAGTGGAAGCAGTTTTGGAAACCCTAAGGCGTGCACACCTTACAGTAAACCCCGACAAGTGTGCCATCGGTCTGAGTGAGGCCAAATATTTGGGATATAAGGTAGGGAGAGGTGTTGTTCGACCCCAGCTCAACAAGGTGAAGGCAATTCAGGACTGGCCACAACCTCTGAATAAGAAACAAGTAAGGGACTTCTTGGGGATAGTAGGGTATTATAGGAGATTCATACCCCATTTCTCTACAAGAGCTGCCCCCCTGACAGACCTTACAAAAAACAGAGCGCCCAACATGGTTAAATGGAGTTCAGAGGCTGGAGCAGCGTTCACGGATCTAAAGTCGGTCCTATGTCGGAATCCTGCGCTAGTGACCCCAGATTTTGGGAAGGAATTCATCTTGCGAACGGATGCTTCGGGAGTAGGACTGGGCGCTGTGTTGTCGCAAGTAGTGCAGGACGAGGAACATCCCATTTTATTCCTGAGCCGTAAACTGTTGCCACGAGAGCAGAAATATTCCATCGTGGAAAAGGAATGCCTGGCCATCAAATGGGCCATTGAGGTGCTTCGTTACTATCTCTTAGGGAGGAAGTTCACACTGGTGTCTGACCATGCACCCCTGCAATGGATGCAGCCGAATAAGGAAAAGAACAGCTGGGTAACGCGATGGTTCCTGTCCCTGCAGCCCTACTGTTTCCGTGTCCTCCATAGAGTGGGCAGCCTACATGCTAATGCAGATGCTTTGTCTCGAATTCATTGCCTAACGGCGTTGGCTGCTCAACCCTGTGGTCTCGAGGTGGGGAGGGGGATGTGTAATAGAATCATACAAGGGGTGTATGTAAGTAGCAGACTTACCAGAGCTCTTTTTCCCCATGGGAGTGAAAGAGTTAAGCCTCCTGCAACAGACTAATCAAGCCCAGCTGCATTCTGCCTTTAAAAGGACTACTGAGCACTCAGCAGGGTGGGTTCAGTCTGGACTGAGAGCCAGGAGAGACAGCTCTGCATGCTGAAGCAAACCCACAGACTTTTGCAACAGGAAACTTACAGGCCTGTATACATGATATTATTTTTTCATTAGTTGATGCTAGTGAGGAAAACTGCTATTTCTGTTTAGTTAGTGCTTCAAGGAAAGCTAGGCTTAGTTTTGTATTCTTTTTTGTTTGTACCTGCTAACAAAGTTTTCAGTAAAGCTCCTTAAAGCTACAACGCCTCCTGAGGTACTTCATTACAGAGACGGTCAACAGGGCAATGACCCTGGAAGTGGCAGCCAGTCTGTCACAATATATAAAAAAAAGGTAAGTCAGAGGTACTCATCAGAGAATGAACCAACCTTAATAGGTTAATTCTATAGCCATGATAAGCCACTCTGAGAGCAACCTCTTTTAGCTCACTTGTGCCCTTCACATGGAGAAATATACTGTAGTATATCAGTCTGGTCCCACTCAAAAGAATGACCCAGCCCCGAAATACCAGGCAATTCTACCCTGAACAGGAGAAACAGCAAACCCCAGACGCGTTTCGGCCTTAATAATAATTATTTAACAATTATTTAATTAATAACTAATCTGCATATTGCAGATCAGAGGAGATCTTAACAGGTTGAACTTGATGGACTGAGTCTTTTTTCAACATTTAATGCTATGTAACTATGTCTTCGGCTACAAAAAAATCAGTGGCATGGCGGTGATATTTAGATCCTTTTCAATCAGGGCTATGATGCAATGGTGGACTGGTAGTCATTACAGAATTATTTTCTCCTGAATGGACACTGAAGATCTGCATTCTTTGATGGCTTTACCAGTCAAGCAGTTTTTAGGGTGATTGTAAAAGTTATCTCTACATTTGCCCTGTGGCTCAGCAATGACTTCAAACATCTGTTCAGCATGGTGAGTGTAGTTATATGTACAAGACAGCGCTCTCAATATTTTTCCTCAATTATCTCCAAAGATATAGAGAGCAAATATATTTAGACGTTATAGGAAGCAGTTATATAACTGAGATACAGAGGGCAGTTATATAGAACAAGTTAAGAGAAGAAATACAAAAGAATTTGAAAAAGATTTTTACATTTTATTAAAATATAATTCAACATTACAAAATTAATAAACATGTTGTGTGAAAAATAAGTGGTTTATAGTGTAGACAAGTCAGAGTGGAATTGTTTTGTCTTTCTTTGCCCTTACAAGTTACAAACAATAGATGGACAGGTTGCCTTGAAATCTCTGGACTAAAACAACCTTGTGCTTTTATCCACATTCTTTATATGTAAAATAGGATCAGATAACACTGGGAATGGACTCTCAATGAGTCTTTGTTTATGCTTCATCTCAACTTCCTTTAAAGGACCACCTCTTCATAGTGTTGAAGAGCATAAGATTGTATGCTAAAATAATCTATTTTTAGTTACAGTAATAACAGCTAAAAAAATCTAAAGTTTTAAATCTCTTGTTTACATAAAGTATTTTCTGAACACTGGCTGTCGCATTTAGTAATTACCAGATTGCCAAGTTCAGCATGTGTTGTGTGAGGCTCTATACGGAAAGCTAAGATGGATAGCACAGCTTTCCCATGCACTTTCACACTGCACTGACCAGTCTACCCATAGCTTCCCTATTTAGGTAAGTCCAGCATTCTATGAGCCCGATTCAATTTAGCTACCGCAAGTTACTGTAGTCTGTAAGTGAGGCCACAAGTTCATTTGCTATTCAATTGGCGTCTTTTTGCGGGCTCCAAACGGTTTACGGGTTACGGCCTTGAGAACTTTGCCATGGATAAACCCGGAACTTACAACCTCCCAAAGCTTTTGATCTTTCAAAGTTATGATGGTTAAAATCGCAAATCGCTATTCAATTGCTACAATTCCCCAAGGCCACAAATAGTTTCAATGGCAAATGGAGGAAATCCTACGAGTGCTAGAGAGGACCCGCAAGGAGGTAAAACACCTGTTCTCAGCACTGTAAATACATATAAAAAATCAATACTGCACTGTAAATAATGGTGAAAGCGATGAAAGACATCAGAATTAATTGCACAACAGTCTCAAGCTGCAAATCGGCAGTAAATTAAATGTATTTTTATTATTCATTTTGGGGTTATATCGATCTTGGGAATCCACCCACATGGACTAGAACAGTATCGGCATTTATTTTCATAATTCTGTGTTTTGCGGGTTTGCGAGTCTGATCGCATATTGGACTCCCGAACCTAATTAATTGACGTGGAACCTCTATGTTTTACTGCCATAACGATGGCAGGCTCATTTTCTATTGGCTGATTGGAAATGGGAGGTTACGGGCTTGCTTAATTGATCATGTTCCCACCCTGAACTGCTACGAACCAGTGCATAGTTTACAGATTCGGCTTTGGACCAGTAACTTGTGAGCTTGATCAATTGATTAGCTCTGGAATCGGAGAACGGGAGCCCGCAGCATGCCCACAGACATACGGCCTGGATCCTGTGAGATGCGGGCTTGCAATTGAATCGGGCCCTATGTCTGCACAGATAGATGAGGTTACAATTTTGTTTGCTAGGATCTTTGCATGGAGCACTGCAGCATGGGGCATAGATTACTAACTCCTCTACATTGCTCAAGTTCCATAAATGCAAGAGAGCAGAAACCTGATTGTTCTGCTTGTAAGAAAAAAAACAGAATGTGAAATATAAGCAGTCTGACAAAAATATTAGCATGGACTTGAACGGGACATACACCCCTGCAACCTGATTGGTTGCAGACATGGAGTCTGTGGGCAGTCTTTTACACATACAGTTATACTTCGTTTAACGCTGTAGATAGGTTCTAAGCAATAGGAGTGTTAAGCGAAACAGCTCTAAACGGGGCAATTTAACATGGGAAAGATAGGGATTGGGGAACTCATGGAAAAAAATATACAATTGTTTTATATGAACTTCAAACAAACAGCAAATATAACAATAACACAAACTGAACATTTGCAGAAATATAAACTTTAAATTTGTTATGTTGAAGCGTCTGGCTCATCCTGGATTCTATGTTTTTTTTTGAGAATCAGAGTATTAAAAGGGGTTTGGCAGGCAAAAACGGCAATATAGCGAGGCAGTGGATTAAATGGAATTATGAGTCAAAATAGTGTTATAATGAAACAGAGCTAAAAGGGGTAGCGGTAAGCAGAGTATACCTGTATTATATTTAATTTGATTTCTCAATGAAAAATTCATGTATTTCAAAAAAGTACAACGTATTTCAACACACTTTTAGGAGATCTTTACTATGCTGTGATCCAAATTGTGCTGAATTAAGTGCAGAGAGTTTAATAACAGACATTAATTATTATAGTCTCCTTTATTGTTACTTTTGTTTTGTAAAAATACTACCTCTGTAAAAAAACAACACTTTTGTAATGTATAAAACATTTTCTTTTATACGTTATGAAGAACAAAAATAGTGGAAAACAAACTTTTATTCTCAAGTTATGAGTTGCTAATTTTCATAAAAACTATATGTACCAGTTTGTATGTTTGCTGTTAAATAATACATGTTTTCAATTAAAAAGACCAAAAGTGTAAAGAAGCAGCTTATGCAGCAAAGGACAATTCTTCCAGGTGCAACAGGCAAAGTAAAATATGTGAGTCAGTCATTAAAAACCTATATTAAATGGAACATTACATAACTATAAAATAGCTGATTCATTTATTTTGTGTGCATATTTTTGAGTATTTTATTTCAGAGAATAAAACCCTACCTTAGATATAAGGTGATTAACATGGGAATTGTTCTTCATCCATACTTGCAACATTAATTATTAGTGAAAGCTAAGCATACACACCACATGCACATATTGTGGAGAATAAATGATAATTTTTTTTTTTAATGCTAAAGGCATGCCAACTATAGGTAAGAAAAAACATTCCTGGTAGAAGGAATCTTTAAAAAAAATATAAAAAAAATAAATAAATATATATATATATATATATATATATATATATATATATATATATATATACATATATATAAATTCCTATACATGTTGAAGGTATCTTCTGTTTTTTAAATCTGCTCTCCTTTCATTTCTATGAAATATATGTTAGTTTTGTACTGTAGGTTCCACTTTTGTTTCTCATGTCATAGAATACATAGAGCACAATTTCCTGAGATGTCTTTTTCCCCCCTAAGGAAACATCCAAGAGTAACTGCTCCTCTCTAGTACACATGCAGTGAGTCAGGTGCTGCTCATTGAATGTCCTGGTAACATCCTGACATCTCACATAACACCTATTAACTCCCTCCCTGAAGAAAAAAAAAACATTTAGGCATTATATATATGAAGTATATAAATGACAATGATATTGAAATTGTGAACAAAGTCACAGTCTTGTTAATTATTAAATAACAATCACTTTCTTGGACTGGTGTTATGTTTTTTAGTGAAACATCAGTATCTAAAGAACCATGTATAACTGCAACACTGGATAATGTAAGAGGGCTTACAGTTTATCAAAGGAAAGCGTTTGGAACAATAGGCATTAACACTCAAACATTATTACAAATGCTGCAGAAATTTATAACATCCAAGCATTTTGCTGCCTGTAGATATAAAGTGGTTGTATTAATACTTTTGCTGTTATATTTTAATTCTTGGGCGTAAATGTACAATAAACATTGTGTTTGATCCAACATCATACAAATCACTTTATTTGGTTTTTAATATATAATATATTATACAAGATATATGACAGCAGGCATGTGAAGTACTTGAGCCTGCCTGCCACAAGACAAACAAATGTGTGGGATTTGGGTGGAATTGTTCTTCTCACACAGATTGATTGTAGTCTTATCGCTTCCTAAGGATTCTATAATCTTATCTATACATTGATTCAATTGACTTTAATTATGTTGTTTCGTGTTAGTTCCTCTTTTGTCACAGTATACGGTCGGTGTGGGGGGCTTGCCTATAAAGTGTTATGGGCCCTGGATGGGTGTGAGTTGTTTTGTTATGTTCAAAATTTAACTTGACGTCCTGAGGATGTGTTCTCCTATGTGAACAACTACTCTTTGTCTTATGCTAATTCTGTTAATAAATAAAGAAGCTGTGGCCTTTTCACCCATAAGTTTGTGTCTTCAATGTTTCAAGGTTAGGTTTCACAATTGTTTTAATTACTTGGGATTTAAAGCCTGGGTAAACATTGAAGTAGCTATTTGAAAAAAAAAACATAATGGCCACTGCTTCCAAAATGTAATAGTGATCTAATTTTATAAGAAGTAAATAAGCTCAAATACCTGCCAGTTATTGTTACACAACACAAATGGGGATGGTACGATAGTGAAGGAATGTCAATTATATTCTACACAGCAAGGTACAGGAGTCTGGAGGTAATAATCACATAGAGGGAATATTTATCACAAACAGGAATACAAATTGATTATTTGGGTATGGAATGCAGCTTGCCATTAGAGAAGGTTGCTAATCTTAGGGAGGATAGACAGCTCTGGTAGGAGCTAGGAGGGTTACCCTACGTCAACTTCAATCTATCTTAGGTAAGCTAAATTTTTCATGCTGGATAATTCCAGTGGGCAGAATATTTAGTAAAGTGCTGGCTCTAGCCACAGTTAGCATAAAACAACAACATAATTGTATTGGGGTTTTTGACTGCAATGATGGAGGATGTCAGTTTGGTATACCTTCCTGAGCACTTTCAAACACTCTCATACACCCCTGAAAACTGTCTAACATCAACCTAGAGCTTTATACAGATGCATCGGGCTCATGGCTTAGGTGCTTATTTCGGAGGTCGATGGTGTGCTGCTAGATGGCCAGAGGCCCGGGTTATTGTTGGCCTTTCTGAAACTTTTCCCCATTGTGGTCTCATTGTTTCTATAGGGAGACAACTCAAGAGACCATCATAGTACATAGTAACTGAGGTTGAAAAAATACTTTTAGTCCATCAAGTTCAATCTTTTAAGATCTCATCTGACCTGCAATATGCGGATTAATTGTTAATTGATCCAGAGGAAGGCAAACAGAAAAATAGCCAATTGTCTCAAAACGGAAAAAAACAAAATATTCCTTCCTGACCCCAGATACTGATGATCAGATTCCTCCCTGGATCAATGCTCCCTCTAATTAACCAGGATAACCCTGAATGCCCTTTTTAATTAAAAATATATCCATTCCCTTTATAAAGTTGTCTATCAAATCAACTGTCACCACCTCCTTTGGTAGAGAATTCCACAGATTAACCACCCTTACTGTGAAGAACCCTTTTCTTTCTTTAAGGTGGAATCTTTTTACATCTAACCTCAAAGGATGTCCTCTTGTCAGTTGAAAACGTCTTGGCATAAAAAGCTCACTTGACAAAACTTTATACCTACACTGGATGTATTTATATAAAATCATATCCCCTTTTAGACGCCTTTTTTCTAGAGAAAATAGGTTTAATTTGGTTAGTCTTTCTTCATAACTTAGCCCCTCCATTTCCCTTATTAGTTTTGTTGCCAATCTCTGTACTTTTTCCAGCTCTAAAATGTCCTTTTTATGTAGTGGTGCCCAAAATTGTACTCCATATTCCAAATGGGGGCGTACTAGGGATTTGTATAGTGGCAGAATTATATTTGCTTCCCTTGCTTCTATACCCTTCTTAAAATATGCTAATATTTTATTTGCCTTTGCAGCTGCTGCTTGGCATTGAGCATTGTTACGTACATGGTTGTCCACGAGTACTCACAAATCCTTTTCGATATCAGGTACACATGAATTTGCTCCATTAAGATTATAAATTGCATGGTTATTTTTCCTTCCCAGATGCACAACTTTACATTTATTCTTATTAAATCTCATCTGCCATTTAGATGGCCATTCATCTAATTTATGTAAATCCCTTTGGAGGGAAAGTACACCATTATCTGATTCAATTGCCTTGCACAACTCTGTGTCATCAGCAAAAATGGAGACACTACTTACCAGTTCCACTTCTAAGTCATTAATAAATATGTTAAAAAGTAGAGGACCTAATACTGAACCCTCAGGAATCCCACTTACCACATTAATCCAATCAGAGAATGTTCCATTTACCACAACCCTTTGCTTCCTGTCTTTTAGCCAGCTCTCAATCTATAAGCAGATATTTACTGCAATTCCTATATCCCTTAGTTTGTATAATAGTCTTTCATGTTGTACTGTATCAAAAGCCTTTGCAAAATCCAAAAAGACTACATCCACTGAGTTGCCTTGATCCAAGTTCCTACTAACCTCCTCATAGAAACGAATTAGATTTGTTTGACATGACCTATCCCTCATAAATCCATGTTGACTCCTACTTATAATCCTGTACAGATAGACATATTCTTGTATATTATCGCTTATTAACACTTCCAAAAGATTTACCACTACAGAAGTGAGGCACACTGGTCTATAATTTCCCAGATTTGCTCTTGCTCCCTTCTTGAATATAGGTATCACCTCTGCTTTTCGCCAGTCATCTGGTAGCAACTTTGTGCTGAGTGAATCTTGAAAAATGTTATATAATGGTTTGGCTATTACCGAACCCAGTTCCCTAAGTACCCTTGGATGTATTCCATCAGGACCTGGGGCTTTATTAACAATATTTTTTTTCAACCTCTTTTGGATTTCTTCCTGCGTTAACCAATTATTTGGTGAAGGTAGTGTTGCCCCAATATGTTGCAGTGGTACCTCCCGTGTGTATACCAATGAGAAAATAACCTATTTAGCTCATGTGCCTTTTCCTGGTCACTAATTATCAGACGACCTGTTTCACATTATAATATTCCTATAGCTTCCTTCCTTCCATCAGATTGTCTTGTATTGGGGTTGTTCATGCTATAAATAATACAACGGCATTGTTTATAACTGTAGCACGTTTGATATGTCACCTAATATTCTGTTCCCTTAGTTTAAACATGTGGTGTAGAGATAAGCAAGTTCCTGGAATGGAATTGCTGATGCACTTTCTGCACTTTCCAGTGGGAGCTCTTCAGGTCACTGGCTCCGGAGGCGAGAGTGGAAGGCGAGAGTATCGCTTAACAACTCTGGGTGCTTGGAGCAGAGAGGTAGCTTTATTAATAAGAAGAACTTTGGCTCCTTCAACTTGGAATGCATAGAAAAAAAGTTTAGGACATATGGAACGAGACGGTGACTTTGGCAGGTTGTGTGGATACTGAAGACAAAAGGTTGGGAATATTGCTGTGGTTCCTGCTAAGATGCAAGCATGATGGTAATTCTGCAGCATCGGTAATACGTCAGGTAACAGCATTAGCTTTTTTGTTTAAGGACCTGACTACATATTTTGCCGTGATCTGTGTGGAATGTTTCAGGGAATGCCTAAAAGGGATAAGAGGCACCCAATTATCTTTTCGTAATTATTACTTTTATTCTCAGTTCTTGGGGGGGTTTGTCACTTGGCCTATAAAACCTTGCTTTTTCGTACAGCCTTCTCCCTAACTTTTTTCAGGGCTTTTAGAATTGGGAAGCTTGTTGTGACTTGAAGGCAAAGGTCAGGAGGAATTCAGTTTGTGGATGTTTGTATACAAGCTGACAGTGTTATAAATTTGTTCAAAACTGATCATATGGGAAAAGAGAAGGAGATTATCCTGCACTGGTTAGGGACAGATTGTTGCCCCTTTGATTGGATTAAAATGTTTTTGCAGCAGAGTACTGGGTTTCTTGGGTAGTTTTAATTCATGAAAATGGCTTGCAATCTCTTTTCCAATTCTCTAAGGTTCTAAAAATTAGCTTACTGCTCCTGGGTTTTGTGCAGGCCAACTTTGGAACCCATTCCTTTCGCATTTTGGCACCCACTGAGGTGGTCCATTTGGGTCTACCAGCTGAGGTTATAAAGAGAATTGGGAGATAAGAATACTGGCATTTTTAGCTGTATGTGAGACCCGCAGCTGATGTATACTAATGATACCTTGTATTTATGACACTTTTTATCACAATCACAGGAGGCTTTCAATGTGTTTTTTTAATTTTACTAAAAATATTTGCCAGTTTACAAACATAATTAAAAACAAAAATAATAAAAATAAAACATAGTCATTTTTGACAGGCAAGTCGCTAGTATAATTATAATATGTACTTATTGATGATTATTGACTTCCTGGCTGTCCCACTGTGCTGTGTGGTTTTTTTGTTGTTGTATTTTTTGTGTTTTGGGATTTGTGCGGTTCGGCCGTTAACTTCATATTTTTCTGACCTTGTATTTTTTTTTAAAGTCCTGAGTCTTGCCATTTTTTTTCAAAGTCCCACGTTCCTCAACTGCTTGCAGCCTAAGTCTTTCAATGCCTCAATGACTGGCCTCGCTTCTCAAGGCTTGCATGAGCACCTTCGGCGCTCATTTTGTCTAAGTCTTTCAATGCTTCAACTGCTCCCTACGCGAGGTTTGCAGGCAATGAGCGACTTTGGCGCTCATCGCCTAAGTGCTGCGAGTTTTAATGCCTCAACAGCTCGCCTCGCTACGTGAGGCTTGTCAGCGATGAGTGCCTTCGGTGCTCATCAGCTAAGTTGTGCACAACTGCTCGCCTCGGCGCTCATCGCCTAAGTCATACACAACAGCGCAAAGCGTGACGACGTCTTGCAGTTTGACAATTATGATATGTGAATATTGGCTTGTGAGGTCAAATACACATTTCTGAGATTTCTTAGGAGTATATGAAAAGTACTATTAGACAACCATTAAGCTTCACTGATCTTTTTTCAAATAAGGCAATATTTAAGTGAATTTTTCATAAATCCAAGAGAATGAAATTGTTTCAGTTGCAGCATCTGTTTACTAAGAGTTGTAATGTAATAGAAATTTTAAGTATAATTGGAAGAAAAAGTTTTATTTTAGTAAACTTACTCTCCCTTGGGTGATTGAGTAAATATGTGTGCCCTGTTAAAGGGCTCTTTCTTATCTTTAATCAAATTTAAATGTATTACTTTATTTATCGGAGACCATATTTATGATATGCCTCACATTAATATTGGAGGTACAAGGGGCCACAACATTAGAGGAGGAGCCCTGCTAGTGGCAGCAACCCCACGCACTGAGCGTGCGGCAAGGGCCCCATTGTTCTGTACTTTTATCGTTGGTATGGGCAACTTCCCAAACCTCAGGGATACCTCAAGCGGCTGTGCTCCCCTCAAGCACCATGGACCACTTTACCCCTTCTTTAAATTCAAACATCATGAGCTCCAAACCAATTTCTGTCAAGTGCAGAAACATAACATTTGCATTATTATCTTCAAATTTAGAATCTGAGGGGACACATATGCAACAAACACATGTCCTTTTCCAGCGCCTGGTTTGTGTCTCTATCCATCCCTTCCTGCCATTACAGGCAGTTACAATATAGCACATTGGGCAGACATGTCATATTTTCAGCCTCCAATATGTGCTATTACTGTATAACAGAACTATATTAATTCCTGTTATCTGCCCACCACACACCGGCATTACCTGTTCACCGCTGCACCAATATTAGGAAAGATCCTAAGTTGCTCTCAAGAATGATTTTATTTTCTCTCTTCTATACATGCTACTGTTATTTTGTTACTTCACAAGCATGTGAAGATTTTACCTAACTACAGTGGTCCTGTAAGTGATGATGTGCACATGCTATAAATATATTGAGTAAATGTTATCTGTGCTTGATCTGTATTACTCAACATGATTTCCTAAATTTGCTTGATTCTATGGCTAGAAGCTATGAATATAAATATATGACCTTATAGAGGGAAGAAGGGTACCCCACTAAATCATAGTAGGTAAAGTGTATTTAGTGTGAGGCATTCACTGACAGCTTTCCAATACTGGAGGGTATCAGTATCTACTTGTTTTACATGTTAAGTCTGTTATATGTCACCTAAAATGGCCACTATGGGTGTGTAAACCAGTCACTTGTGTATCCAAGAGCGTTTGGCTTCTTTCTCACACTGCCATTGGTGGATTCAGAGCACATGTTACCTAGTAACCAATAATAATTCAGCAGCTCTGTTGCCAAGTGAAGCAGGGGCTGTTGGGTACAAGATTTCTGTCAGTTTGAGTCTCCTGAGAGGAAGAATCACTTGTGTGTCTCTGTGTCCTGGTGTCTGTCTGACTGTCCTCACAAATAAGACTGTTCTGTATTAGCTCTGTTACCCTAAAAATGAGCATACGTCACTTGAGTATAAGATTAATCTCCACAAAGTTTTCTTATTAATTGATTCCTGTTAGTAGCAGAGTTATTTGGCCATTTACTAATATAATCATCTCTGGGCCTAAATGAGAGATTTACATTATCTCCTTTCATCAAAGATATATACTGTACATTGTTAGGCCTTATTGATGCATTTGTATATTTCATCCAAGAACATAACCCTTATTTGAGATAATACTAAGTATAGTATGATGTTTGGAAACAATATACTTCCAACATCTGATATGGAAGGAGTTTAAACCTTTTTTGATATGGATGTATTTGAATGATTTAAGAAAACATATATTTTACTTGGAAGGACAGTAATAATAATGCACCTACAAATAGTGATGAGTGTAAAGTATAAACAATATAATTTAAGATAAAATAATTTATTTCAGTGATTAAAATTAAACATTAATTTGATGATTAATATAATATCTATCAATGGAACACATTAAGATATATAAATATGGGATGATAACATAATACAAGGTTGATGTACGATGAA
Source organism: Discoglossus pictus (assembly GCA_027410445.1). NCBI lineage: Eukaryota > Metazoa > Chordata > Amphibia > Anura > Alytidae > Discoglossus > Discoglossus pictus. The sequence continues at coordinate 273,110,416 of CM050163.1, forward strand.
TAAGCTTTATCTTTCCAAGCATCAAATATGATGACATTCTATAGGAGGAATCATCTAAAATTATGTTAAATTCATTTTCATTTATTATGTATATTCATTAAGAATTATTTTTTTAAATACGCATTTATGAATTGTGGAAATTAAGATGGGTGTGAAAAAACACATAATAGGCATAAATAACTCATTGGTATGGACTTATTGAGAATTAGTCATTTTTGTATATATATAAAAATCAGTATTCTCAATTATTGCAATAAATATAGATGAGATGGGAAATTAATAATTTATTGTACATCAATAAGTACATAATAAATAAAAAGTTTCAATAAATGTATTTACATAAATTTATTGAATTGGTCCTTTATAAATAAATAATAATGTTATTGATTATTGTGAAAGGTGATCTATTTTTAATAAGTAATAAATGTAGATGAGTTGGAAAATGTATTTTACAGTTGTATATATTGTGATACAAAATGTTATCTTCAAGTACATCTGTGATCATAATAAATGACATCAATATGATTAAATAATTTATTCAGTCATTTTAATATACTGTATTGTAACCTCATACCTTATTAAATAGTTATGTTAAATTGGGACTTTGCATTCAACTGATTTGAAAATCTTATAAGTATATGTAGTTACAATTGATAGATTCTTAATATTGTATTTATACATTCAAATAATCAATATGTTATAAAGGTTGAGTAGGTATAGTCCTTTTTTAAATAAGATTTCATTTAAACTAATTTTTTTAACCAGAAGTCGGGTTTCCATGGTAACTATAGCCTATAAATAGAAGCTGTGACCCCTGAAGAAACGTGCATCGGGTCAGATGCTGGAGCACGTGTCATACACTGATGACGTCAGCAAAAGGCGTGCAGCTTGCATGAGACGACGAATTTAGTAACTAGTGATTTCTATAATAGTCATGAGCCCAGGACCCTTTGAAATTGATTTTTTATCTAATCTCTGGGAATGAGGATTGGGGCGTGATAAAGGGGAGCAATCAAGCAATTAGTGGGCCTCTGAAAAAGGAAATAAAATAAATAATACAGAAGGCTACTTCAGTAAAGCTTATGTCTTGGGAAACTTGGATTTAATTATCAAGAAAATTGGAAAACAGGCTCTGATGGCTAATATATATATATATATATATTTAATCTATAGATTATAAATATAAGAAGCTATAAAGAGTTTAACAGCAATATAAAGCTATAGATCGGTCTTATATGTAGGAGTAAAAATAAATAACATATTACTCCCTTTAGAACATAATTATTGCAGATGCACATATAGGCACTTTATTATAAAAAAGCACTTTGAAAATTGAAGTGCAATTTGAAATTTTTCAAAAGACAGTTTATTCATAGCACTAACACTTTTATAGTAATAATATATTAATAAGTACAAATACACTTTATAAGTATACTATCAACTTGCCTGTCAAAAATGACAGGGCAATAAAATGTGAAGCCATGTCAATGCTGTTTGCTACAAAATGTAAAGCTTTTTCTACTCTTAAGGCCTTTGGCGCTCATTGCAAAGCTCTCCTATTGTGTATTTTTGCTCCTCTGTGCACCTGCGGGGCTCATTGCGAACCTCTCCTGTCATGTCCTTCCAGTTTTGTGCTTTGCAGCGGTCATGTTCGTCGCTTATCACAAAGACAGATATATATATATATATTTTAAATTAATCAATATTGATTTGGCTTTGGGTTCATCCAGCCTGGCCTTATGCCTGATGTAATCTGCATATAAGTTGAATAAATAAGGTGACAATATACAACCTTGTCACACTCCTTTTCCCATCTTTATCCATTCTGTTGTTCCATGTTCGATCCTGACTGTGGCTTCTTGGTCCACATACATATTCTTTAGGAGGAAGATAAGATGATCTAGCACTCCCAAATCTTTAAGAACATGCCACATTTTGTTGTGATTCACACAGTCAAATGCTTTAGAATAGTTTATGAAGCAGAAGTATATGCTTTTCTGGAACTCTCTTGCTTTCTGATAGTTCCCGGTCCATATATTGTTGGAGTCGAGCTTGTAGAAATCTTAAGCATTATATTGCTGCCATATGAAATTAGTGCAATTGTTCGATAAGTGGAGCACTCTTTGGTACTGCCTTTTTTGTGGATTGGGATTTAGACTGATCTTTTCCAGTCTATTGGCCAGTTTGTCAGTTTTCCAAATGTGTTAGTATAAGACAAGCAACACTTTCACAGCATCATCCTGTAGAATTTTGAATAGTTTAATTGGGATTACATCACATCCTGCAGCCTTTTTATTAGCCAGACATCCTTAGGCCCATCTCACTTAGATCTCCAAGATGTCTGGCTCCAACTCAGATAGCTCCAAGTTTGACTTCTTACTTTTCTTTCTTTAAGGGATATTTGATGCAATTTTCTGGATAATGTTGCAATCTTCAGTACAAAGCTCTTTAGGTACCCTATATCCAATGTCTAGTCCCTTAAATCTATTATCACTGCATATTCACAAGCGATATTATTTATTTTGTATCTACTTGGTCTGATGATTTTTCCTCTTTTCTTCAGTTTAATTTTGAACTTTGCAATAAGACGCTCATAGTCTGAGCCACAGTCAGCCATCTTTTTTGTCCATCTGGTGGTTTCCATATGTAGAATCGTCTCGGAGGCTGTTGGAAGAGGGTGTTTGCTATGACTAGAGAATTATCTTTACAAAATTCTACTAATCTCTGACCTGCTTAATTTTGTACTCCAAGGCCAAACTTGCCAGTAATTTCATGTGTCTTTTGATTCCCTACTTTTGCATTCAAATCTCCTATGATGAGAGTAGCATCTTTTTTGGTGTTATATCTATGATGAGTTGAAAGTCTTAGAACTGGACAACTTCAGCCTCTTCAGCATCCGTGGTTGAAGCAAATGACTTGCCTTCAATTCAAATTGAAATCATTCTGTCATTTTTTTGGGTTGTAACCGAGCACTGCTTTGGCTACTCTTTGACTGAATATGAGGGCCACTCCATTTCTTCTGCGGGATTCTTGACCACAGTAGAATATCTGGTGGTTGTCTGATGTCAAATGTCCCATTCCAATCTATTTCATTTCACTAATTTCCAGGATATCAATGTTTAACCTTGTCATCTCATTCTTGACCACATCTAGTTTGCATTGGTTCATAGTTCTAACATTTCAGGTTTGTATGCTGAATTGTCCTTTGCTGCACCGGACTTTCCTTTCCCCTCCAGACCCATCCGCAGCTGGGTGCCCTTTTGGCTTTGGCCCAACTACTTCATTAGATCTGTTGCTACTTGTACTTGCCCTCTGCTCTTCCTCATTAATGTTGTACCTTCTGACCTGAGGGGCCCGTCTTCTGGTGCCATATTGTTATGTCTCTGGTTGTGCCTGTGTATAATATTTTCTTAATTATGCAAAAGAAGGGAAAAGCAGGCACCAAACCAAAGGGATATTCTCCAGGGCATATATATATATATATATATATATATATATATATATATATATATATATATATATATATATATATATATCAATATAATTGTAGTATGCCAAATTCTCTACTTATCTTGTAAGTAAAACACAGAATTTCTATTCTTGAAAACAATAGGGGAATTCTTACTCATATACCAAGTACAGATAGAGCCCTCCCTTCTAACAACTAATAGTGCAAATAAATGTGATATGGGAGACACAAGAGCAGTACACTGTGTATAACTAGTTGCTCACCCCTGTTGGTACATAATGGTGAAAGGAGAACTCTGGATCAATCAATTAATACTTAGCTTTTAATAGGAGCTTATTAAAACTATGTGACACATAGGAAACATATAATAAAAATAAAAACATGACGTTCAAGATAAATATGTACAAAATAATAACATTGTAGACTGCTATTTCTGACTCCAAGCATTTGAGCCAATACATGTATATATATATGTGGAAAGTCTATGTGTTTACCAGAAGTGTGAGCAGCTATTAAGTTACCTACCTCCAAGCCACCAATACCTCTAAATTAGAGATACTATTATTTATATATGTATGGCAGAGTTCCCTATCTTGAAGCACAATACTGATCTATTAGGACCTGCCATTAATCTTCTACATAAATTAATTGGTGAGCTCTGTCTATCCTATCACTATATAAATGTGTAAGTCCGGTTGGCTTGGAGAAGGTGTATGTTTAATGCAGCATCATGCTGTCGGAGCCAAGAGACAGCAGTCAAAGCATCATCAATAGATGACGCACATTTGCCTGAAGTGCCTGTTTTGTGTACACTCGCTTCTACGTAGGCTGAAGTGGGTCCTTTGTTACTGGCGTTTATAAATGGTGCGTGACAGATGTAAGTTAATTCTTTTGTTTAACCCATTGTATGATTTTTCTTTTCAGCTTAGGATAAAGAAGGTGGAGGATGTTCGTCAATAAATTACCCAAAGATTACAATCCAACACTATCCCACACAATAAAGTAAGAATAAGAAAGAGAGAGAAGGAGGAAAGGCATTCCTCAATAAGGGAACCTATCAGCCATATACCTCTCCATTGCAACATGAGATGTGTAAAATCAAATTTTGATCATCAAGCTTAATAAGGATCCTTAAAACATGACTTTAAAGATAGATCCATCATATTCAAAAATTATGTTTACTGAATAAGATCCATACTTAATGATGTAAGGGCAACCCTGTGTACCTAACATTAACATTTCAACCTGGATTAATGTAATACAGATCAATGGGATATTGAATAAGTATCTGTTATGCTGCAATGCAGAGTGTTCAAAAGCATGCAAAGTACAATACAGTGCAATACAAAATGGAAAGAGGATTATAACACTATCAATGTATAGACTTGTCCCCAATCCATCAAATCTAATGGTGGGACCATAATGATATGCAATCATGTCATCATTTCTCAGATGAACCACACAGATCTTTATCATATGGTGACAACATAAAAACAGAGATGTACTCATCAGGTCAGATTAAGATTAATTACAGTAGAATCCATTGTGGGCTATCAGGCTACAAGAACACTGTGAAGCTCTCATGGCTCATCATGCCAATGTACTTCAATTTACATGGGCATTCTAAGCAATATTTGACACATTTTGAGCTACAATTATAAAATGGTTAGATTGGTAGAAATGGCTAGCTTGGTAGAGTACCTGCTTATAAAAAAGAAGCATACTGTTAATGGCAAGTTAGAACCCAAAAGGTCAATCTGGCATGCCTATGTTATCTATCTACAAGCGAAATTTAAATAAGGGTCAGGATAGCCTTATGCTAATCCCAGGCATGCTTAAAGTCCTTAGCAGTTGTTGATTTTAGTGCTTCAACCGGAAAGCTGTTCTACTTTTCTACCACCCTTTTCCATAAAGCTAAATCCTCCAACTTCAAATCAGGACCTCTTGCTCTTGTATTCCTCCTTTTCTCAAAGACACTTGCCTCTTGAACTTAATTAAATCATTAGATGTATTTGAAGGTTTATATCATATTATCCCCTTTTCCTTCTGTCCTCTAACCTATACATATATTTTATAGGCTGTATATTAATGAGACTGTATTCACATTCACTTGAATGTTTAAAACAGTGATAAACAAATGGCCCTGGAATAGCATGAGTTGTTTACCATCAACTACTGTAAATGATATCTTTTTATATAATTAGCAGTGCCCTGATCTCAAAAGATTGAATAACAACTACCCACACAGACCCACTCCCTGCTTTTATAGTGCTGTCTTCCTCCCCCCCCCCCCCCAATACTCCTACATCCTGTCTCCCTCATTAAATGGCACCTTCCCCCATCCATTTAAATTAACCGTCATAACTCCTCTGTTTAAAAACATTTGCTTGTTTTATCTAGTCCTAGTAGTTCCAAACCCATCTCTATCCTACCCTACTTCTTCAAGAAGAAGGACCACAAGAATGCCCCTTCCTCTCGTGACTGAGTTCTAATATAACAGTTCATTGTATTCCTCACATCAATCTGGGTTCCTGCCTTTTCATTCCATAGAGACTGCTTTGTTCTTCGTCCAGAAACACTTGGCTGAAGCTTCCTATGCTGGACTTTCCTCCATACTCATCTTGCTTGATCTCCAAGCAGCCTTGGATACAATAGATCTTCATATCCACCTTTCAATGCTTGCCAAGCATGGTATTGTTGACACTCCTCTCTAATGGTTCCAGTCCTATGCAAGTCCTGTCATAAGTAGTGATATTTTTGAAAATATCAACCTATCTGCCTTCCTAACTCTCTATTGATGTCCATTGTGATGGCAATGTCATCTCACTTTCTTCTCATTAATCCCTCAAAAACTGAAATCCTATACATTCATTAGCACAACTCCCCACATCCAATTCTACCATCTCCTTCTCAACAGTCGTTGAGTCCACTACAGTGAGAAATATTGGCATCACAGTCATTCCTACCCTTTCTCTGACTGATCATATATCTTTGGTCACTCTCACCTGCTGATTCAAACTCTACAAAAAAATGACACCCCTTTATCACTACCATTGAAATTAAACTGCTAATTCACCCTTATCCTCACCCTCTTGAACTATTGCAACTCTCTCCTCTAAAATGCTTCCATTTTCATTAGATTAAGTGTTCCCAACAAAAACCATACCTATACTCACCTGGTCCAACTCCCATGGTTTATGTTTTTTTCAACAATTCTCTTCTTTACAAATCTCTACATGACTTTGCTCCTCGATATCTTAACTCACTTACCTTATCCTATGCCAAATTGCTATCTAGGATCCACATGACTCTCAATACTCACAGACCCATTTTCACCTTGTGCCTAATTCAGCTTCTCATTCCTTCTTGCACCACTTCACTGTAATAAACTCCTACTTCACATAAATTGCTGAAGACTCAATTAATGTTTCTTCTTATACCTAATACAACTTAAATTCTCCAGCCCTAGCTCTACTGATCCCTGACCTACTGCGTCCATGACCCTGACCTTGCCTGTGGCCTGTTTCGCTAATTCAGTAATAAACCCAAATCTCTTCATATGTTCTGCCTCTTAACAAAATGTAACCATCTATATCTCAAAAATGATGTACTGCTTTATAACTACTTAAAGCACCTTGGACAAAGGAGCTATATACACAAGTAAACATATAAACAAATAAGAATATATAGGCAATCTATATATCTCATAAGATAAACATATGCTTTGTTACCCAGTATTAGTTCTTTATCAGATTTTTATGGTTCTCCTGAAGACTTTTTTTTAATCATACAAGTACTCATATTTATTCTAGGGGAACAGGCAGGAGATATCAAAATACAGACAGACTACTGTAGAAAACAAGGACAGTACATTAGAATCTATCCAGCCATTGAGAAAAAAAAATAGAATTGTGAAGGAACTTAATAGAAAAATCACTTCATGTTATGGTTAGTTACAGATCAAAGAGATGACAAAATGTGTCCAAAAGTGATTAGAATGTGAATAATTTATGCTATTTAGTTTATGTCAGAAATCTTATTTAGATCATTTTAACTTTCAGGTTTTGTTCATACAGGCTTTCCTACAATAATTCACAATCATATTGTGCATCACTGTAACAATGAATACAGTGAGTACAATGAAAAAGACTATTCATAATGTGCTCACTCTCCCTTATAGCCTAATAGTGTTCATTATTATTATATTCTGTACAGTTTTTAATAACCAAAATGTTGCTCCTAAATTACACATTAAATGTATATGCAAGTGAGCTGGGGTATGAATACATCCGATAGAGGGGAATTAGTAGTGTATGATTAAATGTATATGCATGCACTATGTTTTTTTTGCTTTGCATTAAAAAAAAATGTTGGAGGTGATGTTTACACCCCCAAGATTGAGCTCTCTATGTGAGCGTGCTCAATATGCAGCCAGCTAGATGATCCTGGAAGGGGCTGCTACACTCCTTAAACTAAAGATCCTTAAATTAATCGATATTCAAGTAAAAATGTTCAAGCTGTTACACAGTTGTTTTTTAGACATAAACCCTTTCCTTGATAAATTTTGACAAATTATAATTGTACTGAAACCAAACATTTCAGCTTCTTCCTATTCTAATCTGTCTTTTAGGCGAATGAGCATTTATGCTTGATTTATGGTCCTGCGCTGACCTGCAAAGTTTGAAGAAGAGAGCTTGGGTGAGGTGATGGGGCAATTCACTGGGGCTGGGTAGGTCACAGGGCAATTCACTGGGGCTGGGGGAGGTAATGAGGCAATTCATATTGCTGGTGGAGGTGATGGGGCAATTAATTGGGGCTGGGGTAGGTAACAGGGCAATTCACCAGGGCTGGGGGAGGTAACAAGGCAATTCACTGGGGCTGAGGGAGATCACAGGAGCAATTCACTGGGGCTGGGGGAGCTCAAAGGGGCAATTCACTGGGGCTGGGGGAAGTATCACCTGGGATGTTATGTAGATAAAACAATAGAGTTACTGACTCTGACAATAATGGTACAAAAGCAAACACAACAAAATTAATTACCTGGCGGCGCAAGAATGATAAGGTGTGGAGACCACCCAGCGAAAGACGCTTTCCCTAAAAGATAAAACAAGTTGTTTTAGTTATGTTATTGCATGAAATATATTTATCATATTATACACTAAAACAAGTCCTTTACACAATACCTCTTGGTATAACTGGTTTCTATAATATTCATAAGGGAGGTTAGGTGAAAATGTTCCAATAGCCTGGCTTGTTTCATTTGAAGAACTAGAAATGGTTCATTAAGGTGATGTTAATATTTCAGTCATATTAAGCCTTAGCTACACCTCAGAATTTCACAAGACAATGCAGAAGGTAGATGATTTATCTCTGCTACCTAGAAGTACCAAAAAGCTTCATGAAGTGTAACAAGGCTGATTATTTAGTAAAGAATATAAAACATAAAAAAAGTTGAGTAGAAACATTATGTAATGTAAGGTTTGTTAACCTTTTTTCCATAAAACACAGTTGAATTTTTCTTTTAAAGTAGCCTTTTTTAATAGACCACAGATTTTACTTGAAACTTGTATTTATTCGAAAGTGAAAACATATTATCCAACCAGATGCCAGACCATGCAATTCTGATTGAGAACAATATCTGAATCCAAATTTACCATTATTCTGGTTAATAGTAAAAATCTACACAGTGGATATCTGTTGCAGAAAGTGTCTCTAGAATACCCACCCCTCCGACACAACACTTTGGCACATCGTGTCAATTTAATATTGCAGAATATCATTTCTTTGATATCACTACATTGGGTGCTATTTTTTTAAAAATCTCACCTTTTTTTGGCTCATCCGGTCTTCGAGGAATCTGTGAAAGATCTTCCACTAGAAGAAATACAACAGATTAATACACTACAATCCTAGTCAGCATGTAACCTCACAATCAACTATAATATTTGTGGTAAGCGTACACACTTACCACTTCCTAAGTCCTGCAAGTGCGTGCACATAGAATGCGCAGCTCGCGGAGGAAGACACAGGGGAGAGGGGATGGAAGACACAGGGAGGGAAGATAGGGGAGGAAGACACAGGGGAGAGGAGGAAGAAAAGACACAGGAGATGTATATAAATAAATAAGAAATCTATATAACTATAAAAAATAGCTTTATTAAGCAATTCTAGATCTTCCTCAGACATATTTGGATCTTCAAAGTTAATTGTTTTATCTGTTGAATAAAACAAAATATCTCAGTTAGCAATCATATGCATAGCACTAACATAATAAAATAAATCCATTGTCTTACAAGTAATCATACTCCACATATTTATTCCAGGGAAGCTGGAAGGTGATTGCTTCTTTAGAGTGACAAGCTGATACACAGGAGATTAAGAATAGTAAATTAGGTTACGGGCTCCATTATGGGCACTTGTAACTACAATTTTGCCAATTGAATAGGGGCCTAAGTCTGACACTAATAGAATAAAAGCAAACACCACAAAATGCATTACCTAAATAGCCAAAAATGATAAACGAGGAGACTGGCCAGGGTTTCTAGTGGTTTTCACTGAAAGATAAAACAAGTTGTTTTAGTTTATGTTATTGAATGAAAAACATGTATCATATAACACACTGAGAACAAGACATTTATACAGTATTCATACGTGAAGTCAGGTGGAGTTTATCAGTGAAATGTTTTAATAGCCTGGCTTGTTGCATTGTATTTACTGGGAATGGTCCATCAAAGGTATATGCAAGTGATCTGGTTTATGAATGTATCTGATAGAGGGGGATTAGTAGTGTATGATTAAATGTATCTGCATGCACTATAATTTTTTTTAGCTTTGTAATAAAAATAAAAATTATTTGGAGGTGATATTTACACCCCCAGGATTGAACTAGGCTCCTGAGGGTTAGTTTTCGTAAAAACATATTCTCTCTATGTGAGCATGCTCAATTTGCAGCCAATCAGCAATGCTGTATGCAGCCAGCTAGATGATGATGGAAGGGGCTGCTACACTCCTTAAAGGACCATAAATCGACATTTAAGTAAAAATGCTTCTTTAGACATACACCCTCTCCTCAATAAAATCTGACAAATTATAATTATACTGAAACCAAACATTTCAGATTCTTCTTCCTATTCTAATCTGTCTTTTAGGTGAATGAGCATTTATGCTTGATTTATGGTCCTGCAATGACCTGCAAAGACTAAGGAAGAGATCTTGCGTTCATGGTCTCTGTGCATGTGTGTCTGTGTGAGTGCATGTGTCTTTGGGTGCGTGTCCTTCTCTGTGTGTGAATGTCTGTGTGAGTGCATGTGCCTCTGTGTGAGTGTCTGTCTCGGTGAGTGCGAATTTCTGAGTGAGGGACTGTGAGTGTCTGTGTGAGTGTCTGGTGCTGGTGGATGCCACAGGGGCAATTCACTGGTGCTGGGGGAGGTCACAGGAGCAATTCACTGGGGCTGCGGGAGGTCACAGGGCAATTGACTGGGGCAAGGGCCGATCACAGGGGCAATTCACTGGGGCTGGGGGAGGTGATGTGGAAATTGACTGGGGCTGGTGGAGATCACAAGGGCAATTCACTGGGGCTGGGGGAGATCACAGGCAATTCACTGGTGCTGGGGGAGATCACAGGCAATACACTGGGGCTGGGGGATGCTTCACCTGGGATGTAGGTAAAACAATCAGTGAATCAAGGGACACAGACCTTGTTCTGGTTGTTACAGAAATCTAATGGAAAGAAGCAGCTCAATTCACAGACCATAAAGATATGATGTATTATGTATGCTAATTTTCCCTATGATTTTCAGGGGGTGTCAAATTTAATAGAAAACAGTTTGCAAATGCAAGAAATTCAGCAAACTTTAGGGTAACTGTTTAAATGTTTATTTTGGTATATTTTCATGCAAACATTTTTTTTCATACACTACTAATTCTTCTGTCAGGTGCATTCATAATCCAGCTCACTTGCATATACCTTTAAGGTGATGTTAATATTTCAGTCATATTAATCCTTAGCCACACCCCAGAATTTTACAGTTTCAAGCAGGTTGTAGATGATGTATCTCAACTACCTACAAGTGCCCAAAAAATGTCATGGAGTGTAAACATGTCTGATTCCCTAGTAAAGAAGACAAAATATAATAATTGAAGAGACAAAAACATTATGTAATGTCAGTTTTGGGAACCATTTGTCCATAAAACACAGTTTGACTTTTTCTTTTACAGGAGCCTATTTAATAGACTGCAAATGTTTCTTGGAACTTGTAATTATATGAGTGTGAAAAATTATCTTCCAACCAGATGCAAGACCATGCAATTCTGTCTGACAGCAATATATGAACTCTCACATTATTTATCATTACTCTAATTACTAGGGGAAAACTACACAATGGATATGTTGCAGGAAGTGTCTCTAGAATACCCACCCCTAGATACACAACACTTTGGTGCATCATGTCAATTGAATATAGCAGTATATTTTCTTTGATATTGTTTAGGAAAAACTCATACTTACATACTCCGAAACCAGTCATCATAACAAAAAAACTGTGTCTTTGGTAATTTTCTCATTATTAGAGTTTATTTAGAAAAAATGTGGATCAGTAGCAAAACACCCAAACACTCCCCCCTATGACAATGAAAATTGTCATCAAAAGGAAAGAATACAAATATGACAGGGTATAATCTTAATATACATTTCACACATATAGCTAAACAATAAAATATAAACTTATTAGGAAGTAAAGGTAAGATCTTCAGACTAGCATTTAAAGAGGCTCAAGTTCTCTAAAAAATTCAGTCAGATGGGCTTCGTACAACATGGAGATACTAGATCTTGTCACCTTGGAGTCATTTGCACCTTTTACCTTAATACCTTCCCAATAAGAACATTACAAAAGAAAACATAATTATAGATAGAAACAATAAAATACATAATAATAACACAATTTTAATAAACCAATATGATCCGTGGAATAATAGAAAAAGTATTTCAATAATGGAATGCATAGCATAAAGTTCATAGTCTAGATATTAAAGTCTGTTGAATAAAAAAGCTTTACAATTAGTGATTATAAAGCAGAAGCAAGAAAAAAATAAAATCTTGATGGTAAAGCAATGCATCCAGGAAAACAAGTGAGCACCTGTTTGACAAAGTCCATATAACAGGGAAAGAATGCAATGGGGTGGATGAAAACATCTCGATATGCAATTATATGTCACCAAGAGACAGTCCAGATATTGGTGTCATAGATATAAAAGACTAGATATGTAAAATAATATACAGTGGTTAATGCAGAGAAAATAGCCTCACTGGATTATTCAACCAATTGCCAATAACTAGGCCATAGAACCAATTTCCCTTTATACCTATTGTCTTATGAGGCATTTAAATGATAGACGTAATTTAATTTCCCTGATATGACTAATAACACAGAGTGTATACATGATAACTTCTTATTTCCCTAATTACTATTCCTTATCAGATGGTAGTATGTACTAGATATTAGAAAGTTGATAGACTAATGTGCAAAAATGTTAGAAGCCAAACAATAGTAAAAATGAAGACAGGTATAGTAAAGAACAGAAGAAGAAAGAACGAACACACAGTGAAAACATATGCTCAGACAAACTTCAAACAGGCCTAGTCTTACACATCACACTTAGGTAGGTCCCTCCTTTTCAATACAGTAAACGATAAACAGGTGAATCACTTTCTTCTGGATGGTGAGATTCTCTGGACCAAGCAACAGGCCATCATGTGCAGATCATCAGGGAAAAGAAAAGGAGTATGTGGCTTTCTGTGGGTCTTTACATCGTTTTTCTTTTGCAGCAGATATATGTATTAGAGTAATGTAATGTAAATGAGCCAAAGTTTAAATATGTCCTTCATGGGGATGGGCCTTGATTTTAGGCATTTTCTTCCATGTACTTAGAATGCAGCCTAGAATTGCAAAGTTTCATATAGGTATTCTTTCTGGGTGATAGCCATGTCAATCCAGTTCTGTACCAGTCTCATTTGCGCAGGGAAACACAAGTGACCAAAATGGCAAGCCTGACACCGATTGAAAACATCACAGAGAGGGGTATGCCTTTCCATCTTCCAAACCACAACTGAAGCCAGCTAGTGAATGGGTTTTTCATCGCTGAATTTTCTGCTAGGTAATTTGACAGTGCCCTCCAGGGCTTTGGTAACTATACCATAAGGTGCCGTATTATTAGGGATGAAGGTGTAGCAGGCATTGCCAAACATTTTACAAACACCCCTTTCTTTTGCTTGTTTTTTTCCTAGTTCAGTCAAACCTTGTACCGCATCTCTTGTATAGTTCACAAATCTTTGTTGATTATAGTAGATGTAATTTATCCAGTCAACAATCTTATTTATTGTCACCCAACAGGTGAACATGGATTCAAATCCTGTGTAATATGATTTCTGGCCTTGAACACGTCTGATAGTGCACTGGGTATTCCAATGGAGTCGATGCAGACTGTGTCATTAAAGCTGCCACTTGGGGTGGATCTCTTAGATCAGATCAAGGCCTTTGGAGATTTGTCTTTTAATCTGTTTTTGTGTATTCTCCCAGATCAGGGTAGGTATTACTATAATGGCAGTGATATGGATCAAGATTAATATGGACTTTCTAATCCCACCCCATCCTGGACTTCTGAAGGGATGTTACAGTCTGTATGTGGGCATTATTCTGGGGATCCCTCCCTGCTTCTCCAAGGCCCTCTAATCTGTCTGAACACGGCAGTATCTTTACTGGGTTTAAAATGAGTGACCCTATTGGTTTCACTCCCCTTTGTAGCCAGACTTTGTGTAGCAGACAGGTGCAGGGTTATAAAGATTAGCAGTTAGAATCCCAGGAAGGTACAGACAGAGGGACCCTCTTGTAGTGGATCAGATGTATCCAGGAGGTCTTTTCTGCAATTTTTTTACAGCTGTTGGGGTAGTCAACAAAATTTGGTAAGGACCTTCCCATTTGGCGTCCATCCAGTTATTCCTTTTGATGATTTTAACAGGTACTCATTCTCTTGGTTTTATCAGTTTAAGTAGTTCCTGGTGTTCCTGTATAAGGAGTTTCTTAGTCAGCAAATTCTGTTTCTGTTGTCATCTATTGTCATCAGGATAGGTACTTTGTAGATGCTTGTTTTGTCTATCTTCACAGGCACTCGCTGTCATCTTCTTCTGGGATAGGCAAGTGTGACAACAAATCCAAACATTCAAGAAACTTCCATACATCTTTTAACTAGACATCCTCACATCATATACACTTATCTTAAAATTTTCCCTAACTGTAAAATAAATGTAACATATGCATAACTCTAGAATAAACAAGGGGTGGTATAAACTAACATTAATTAAATGATAATGTAAATACATACAAAGCTAATAAACATATTAAATACTTGTAAAATATTTAATAAACCATTATTTTGTACTCCTGCTAAAGCAACAAAAATTATCATTAGGACAGTTAATATAGTACTAATTATATCCCTATAAGTGATAAGACATTACTTGATTTATCTTGCAACAGTTTGTACATTTAAAAGCAAATTGCTAATTTTATTACTGACAATATACATTTACTAATAAAGCTATTTCTTAGAAACCTAAAAATACCTTGAAAAGATGTTCCCATTGTTCTGCTCATTTGCACCATGGCCATCTGAGCTGGGATGGGCCTGGAAGAATAGATATCACAATATTTATCCAACATGAATAAACAAAACAGAACACATAAAATAATTTCACCTTGTTAAACCTTTATAATAATAAATTATATTGAACAGGTACTGTTGCACCTAAATATTACTCTAAAAAATGTACTACGCTACTTCAATGATCTTAGAAGAGATATCGTTGGTATTTCAAGTTTGCAAAAGAGGAAAACAGTTTAGTTTTTACCAAAACATTTTGTGTATACGACCTTGAATAGTGCGAACAGTTCTGTAAACATTGGATCTTGGCCAGTGTATCAGTATAATGAATAAAAAGTTCAGCTTCAATTAATTTAATGTCATTATATGCTTTTAAACAGTCTTTCAATTAATAAAACCTTTAAAAAAATGTTTATTTATATTTCTTTTAATATCCCGTCTCCTTTAGCCTTGTTTTAATTTTTTTCGTCCGCCATTTTCTTTCTCGCTTATCCATTTTTCTAGTGCTGAAACTCGGCCCATGCAGCTTAAATTTGCGTGCAACCTCACTCCCAGGCTTCCTTGCTGTGTGTGAGTGTGTCATTAAATGCGTATTTTTGCAAGGTCGTTTTTTTGCCCCCAAGATTCCGAGGTCAGAATTTTTTTTTCTAAGTCCTGCGTTCCTCAACTGCTTGCATCCTAAGTAGGTCCCGCGTTTCCTAACTGCTTGAAGGCTAAGTCCTGCATGCTTCAATGCCTCAACTGCTCGCCTCGCTTTGCGAAGCATGCAGGAGCACATTTGGCTCTCATTTTTCCTGTGTCCCGCGTGTCAATGCCTCAACGGCTCGCCTCGCCAGTGCCTTCCGTGCTCCTTTCAGTCTAAGTCACGTGTGTTTCAATGCCTCAACTGCTCGCCAGGACGAGGAGCGCCTTTGGCGCTCATTGCCTAAGTGCTCCGAACTCGAAAAGGCTTCTATGGCAAGCGTGACGACAACTCGCAGTTTGACAACTATTATATGTGATACATTAAATATACTTATTATTGCATACACATACATTAAGTAACTAGTATTTATTAATATGATAAATGTGTGTGCTGTACAATAATATGTATTACACTTTATTTGTATAATAAGCACTCCTCTCCTGCCAGGGGGATGGATCGCACTGACAGAAGGCTCCAACAGCTGACTGAAGACTCCAACAGTGACATCATCTTCACAGCTGAAAAAGATTTAGGAGGATATCAGTGAGAGCGAATGTGAGGTGAAAAATGGCCGCTCATTTACTGAGCATTATGAACGACAATAAAAAATAAGTAAGCTCAAAATATCCTATATATTTTACTAACTTTTTTTTAACATATAGAAGAGATTAGTTTTTGTTCAATGTAAATCATTTCCGGGGGACCTTCAAGGACTGTTGAAAAAAAATGGTAGCATGCTCTATTGGAGAATTAATGCCTCCTAATTTTTGTGAGGTATTGATTATACATCTTTTCCTAGTCAAACCCAGGGAGCTTAAGTATCATTGGTGGGCATCATTTACATTGAATGTGCATTATCTATGTGTATTATGTTTATGTGTGGGTACATTGTATGTGTGTTATCTATGTGTGTGGTGCACATGTGTAGGTATTTGAAGGAATGATGGTATATATTCTATTCACCTTTCATGGTGCCTGGATCCTGCATGTCCACCAGGCCTGGAAGTCCCACAATGTTTGCTGGTGCTATGCAGTCCCTCAACAACCTCTCCCACTTATTAAACTGGACAGACATTGGAAGGCCATCACCAGTACCCCTTGCTGCTGTTGCCTCCTTTCAGTTCTTCCTCTTCACCATGGCCGTGCTGTCATCATAGCGATGTTTGACAGTTCTCACATCTCTGTTAGCGTAACCTAGGCAGTGACCTCTGCTGCCATCTGACTCCAAGCATGGGCCTTCTGACCCATATAGGTCAGTGGTACAAAGCAAGACCATTGTTTACCGGTGCATGTAGTTTGGGGCACTGTGCTTGGGCAAAGCCTCTTATCCTCCTAACTACTGCTGGGGATCCTATCCTCCCTGTTCTGTCTATCTTGTCTGCTCCTTACGTGTTTTTCCCGTCACAGGAATGTTGATGTTGTACACATTGTAGGTGTTGTAGATTTTTGTTATTACTGTAAAAGGAAAAATATGCTGATTATCTATTTTATTTTTTTTCTCAATCAAGTTTTTATTAGGCAAATACAACATGTATAGAACAATACATCATTCTTAACAAGATGATATACAGATTCTTCCTTACGCCTAATACGGGTTATTTTATAAATTTATTGGGGATTTGGGTACATCATCCTTAGTCATTTATTGTTGCAGGTCAAGTATCCTGATTCCCTTTCCCTTTAGAGGGTTGGGGGTATCTTTCTAGGTTTGGGTGGGGGTGGGGGGGGGGGAAGAGGGAATAATAAGGTGGGGTTAGAATTTAATAAACTGGGAAAAGGAAATATATGGGGGGGAGGGAAGGGGAGATATGAATTGTACCTGAGATCTCATGCCCGATCCTTGCCATCGCCTCGTCTGGTCTTGTCCCGCAAGACAGATTCGTTGTGTTCAAGACGCCATGGCCCTCCCCACATCCGGGGGGGGCATTAGTCTGAGTGTCAGTTGTCGTTAGTCCCCTTAAGCTAAGATGGGAGTGTAGCCAAGGGCTCCATGTATCCAGGAATGTGGGCATTGTGTCAGCTAGTAAATGTGATAGTCGTTCGTTAGTGGCTATATAATTAAGTTTGTTTGTGATGGCCGGCAGGCTGAGGGTGTTGCTTTTCCATTGTTTCGCTAAGTGACTTTTGGCCGCAAGCATCATGAATTGTAGCCGTGTGTTTTGGTGCCTGGAGAGAAGGGGACACCTGGTCCCCAGGAGTGCTATTTCTAGGTTTCTATCAATGTGGATATGTGTTATCGTGAATGTTAGGTCGAATACCTCATCCCACATGGCTCTTGCCATAGGGCATGTCCACCATATGTGGATGAAGGAGCCCGATTCCCGGCAGCCTCTAAAGCACCTCGGGCTTATTTTGTTGTTCCATTTATGTTGCCTTTCTGGAGTTATGTATGCTCTATGTAGAACCTTGAGTGAGGTTTCCAGCAAGCTAAAGTTTAGTGCGCCTTTAGATAAATTGACCCATGAGGAGGACCATGCGCCCTCATCTCTTTCATGCCCCAGGTCTTGTTCCCATGCTGATATATATGCCGGTTTCTTGGAATGTCTGTCGTATAAAAGCTCTTGGTATAGGAGACTAATCATTCCCTTATATAGAGGGAACGACTCGCAAAGCTTAATCAACTAATTTGTTTTGGGAGGTCCAAATTCGCGTTTAATTGAGTTCACATGGAATAGTAATTTTCTGAAGTTAAAGTGTTCTTTGGGTGGTATATTCAGAGAATTTATTATATTGTCTGGATGTTTGATTTCATTATCTTTGAACCATGACCCCAGACGCAGAAATCCCCTTGTTTGCCACCAGAAAAGCGATTCTTGGGTGAGTGTCGGGGCAAATCTTGGGTGGGGGGCCACTGTTGTCAGGGTGGAGGGTGTAGCTGAGAGTTGTCGTGTTTTAGCTGCCCATCGCCACGTGTCTAAGGTAAGTTTTATGAAGGGGTTTTCCATTTTCCTTAGGCTTTCTGGGTTATCAGGCAGCCAAAGGATGTTGGCCCATGAATAAGGTGTCATTGCCCTGTTTTCGATAAACACCCATAATGGTTGGTGTAGTGTTGAATGAGCTAAAGGTATGAATGCTAGCTGGGCAGCCTTGAAATAAATACGAAGATTTGGGCATGCTAAACCCCCCATACGTGTGCCTTTGTGCATTTCTGATTTTGAGATTCTATGGCGTTTGTATTCCCAGATAAAGTTAAAAATCTGTTTTTGGCAAGTTTCCAATTTTTTTGCTGGGATTGGGATTGGGATGGTTCTAAAGAGGTATAAGAGTCGTGGGAGTAGGTTCATCTTGATCGCGTTAATGCGACCCAGCCAAGAAAGGCCACCTTTAGTCCATGCTGTGAGTTCCGTATGCAATTCTCTGAATAAGGGAGGGTAATTGGCCTTGTACATTGAATCTATAGAATTGGTAATGTTAACCCCCAGGTATTTGATTGCTGATTTTGACCATGTGAAGTTGAAATTTTGTTTTAAACATTTTTGCGTGTGGGCCGAGAGTGAGCAGCCCAACGCCTCAGTTTTGTCCGCGTTAATCCTAAGACCAGATATTTTGCCAAATTGTTCTAGGAGGGATAATAGGGCTGGGATGGAAACAGTCGGGTTAGTTAGGGAACAGAGTAGGTCGTCCGCAAATAAACAGCTTTTCATTTGGTGCATGCCTACCTCAACCCCCTTTATCTCCGCTTTGGATCTAATCATTTTAGCTAAGGGTTCGATTGCTAGTGCGAAGAGCAAGGGGGAGAGGGGGCAACCTTGTCTAGTTCCCTTTTCTATCTTAATTATTGAGGGGTTGTCCCCCGCTAATTTGAGGCAGGCTTGGGGGTTGTTATAATATATTTTCAAGAGACTAATAAATTGTTCAGGGAATCCGAATCTCCTGAGAACAGCCCAAAGGTATTTCCACTCTACTGAGTCGAAGGCCTTTTCAAGGTCTAATGCTAGGAGACACATAGGGGTTCGGCTTTGTTGAGATAGATGTATTAAATGTAATATTCTCCTGATGTTATCCCCCGCTTGCCTATGCGGGACGAACCCCACCTGATCCTTATGAATCAGTCTGGGAAGAAATGAGTTGATTCTGTTGGACATAAGTTTAGCTAGGATTTTAATATCCCCGTTCAAGAGGGAGATAGGTAATTCTGCACTTGAAGGGGGTCTTTCCCTTGCTTCCGGAAGAACACCATATTAGCCTGGTTTAATTCGGGAGGGATACTGTGTCCCTTTAGCATGTTGTTGAATAGGGTTGTCATATGAGGTGCTAATAGATCCGCAAATGTTTTGTAGTATAGGTTCGTGAACCCATCCGGCCCTGGGGCCTTACCTGATTTTAGTGATTTAATCGTTTTTACGACTTCCTCTATTGTGACTGGGGCTTTAACCTGGTCTCTTTCTAGGGGGGACATTACTGGGAGATCTACCGCTCCTAGAAATTGGTTTATATGGTTATCTGTGGGGGGGTTGGGGGATGAGTAAAGGTTTTGGAAGAAAGTTGTGAATTCTTATTGTATATGCGTGGGGCTAGAGGTGACCCCTCCCGTGGGTTGTCTGATTTTAAAGACTTTTGATTGGTTGGCTTTTTGCTTTAATTTCCTAGCGAGCATGGCATTGGGTTTATTGGCTTTGGAATAGAATCAATGGCCTGTCCATCTCATGGCTTTCTCTACTTGCTCCGAGAGGATTAGGTCCAGCTCTGCCCTGATTTTGTCTATACTGGTGCGGTTTTCTAAAGTTGGATATTTTTGGTTGAGCTTTTCTAGGTCGGTTAGGTTTGCAAGTAACCCTCTTTCTCTAGCTTTTTGGGATTTCTTGTATTTTGCTGCAAGTTTGATGCATGTGCCCCTAATGAAAGCTTTATGGGCCGCCCAAACCCAACCTATGTCCACCTCTGTAGATAGATTTGTGGAAAAGTAGAGTTCTATGTCTGTGGCCACGTGGTCCCTTAGCATGGGCATAGACATGAGCATTTCGTTGAGTCGCCATGAGTATGGGGTTTTAAATGCGAAGCCAAAGTCTATTGTGCATCTCACCATGGAATGGTCTGACCAAGGGCATGGATGGATTCCCGAGCTCACTGCATCGTCTACCAGAGTGGAGCCTGTATAAAATGTATCAATTCTAGAGTATGTCTTGTGTACTGGAGAGTAGAATGAATATTCCCTTGCTCCTTTGTGGTGTTCCCTCCAAAGGTCTATCAGGTGGAGTTCGTGCAACAAAGCCAGGATATGGTATTGTTTTTTAGTGAGTTTGCTATTCCGTCCCTCTCCCGATCTATCCAATGGAGACAAGACTGCATTGAAATCCCCTCCTAGAATTATTCTCCCGAGATCATGAGATTTAATATACTGCAACAGCCGTATGAATATTTTCTGTGGCATGAGAGTGGGGGCATATAGTGAGATTAAGGTAAATTTCTTCCCGATTAGGGAGCCTGTGAGGAGTACATAGTGGCCATCTTGGTCTATTTTTTTATGGTCTAGGACGAATGGGAGGTCTTTATGTAGCAGGATTGCTGCCCCTGCCCTTTTTGTGGAATGGCTTGAGGCAAAGAAGGTAGGATAAAGTTTAGATAAATATTTAGGAATCTTGTTTCTGACAAAGTGCGTCTCTTGTAAGAAGAGTACTGAGGGGTTATATTGTTTGTAAGCATTAAAGGCCTTCCTCCTTTTGAATTGCGAGTCGAACCCTCTTACGTTATGTGTGATAAATGTAATTTCAGTGTCCGTCATGATGTGGTATCGTATTTTGCGTCTAAAGTCAAGCCTCCCAGAGTAATATACTCACCACCCGGATATGAGGAGGCCCGGGGTCCAGGACAGCTCTCTTTGCCTAATCCTGTCTGCGGGACAAGCCAGATCTTTGCAGGAACTAAAGAGGTTTTGTTGTTTAGCAAGTAAATGATGTATAGGATGGATCGACGGTCGGTCTCAGTTACTAGGGGGGAAGTAAATAGGTTATAGATAGTTAGCAGAACATTTGGTGTATCATAATCTCCTATACCTTGGCAGTATAAATAAAAGGAAAACAATAGGGTGTGAAAGGCATAAAGCCTTCTTTTCCAGATAATGGTAAAAATGTCTAGGGTCTTTGCCCCAGAGCCAAATTGCCTATACATGTGAAACAGTGATAATAAAACATGACCATAAATGGGGTTATCAGATAATCGTAGGGTCAAACATCTTTAACAGTTCTAACACCAGATAATAATAAACTTGGAAGCTTAACATCAGGGAGTTTGGAGGACCCGGTTGGTACCCGGTCAGCTTAATTTTGTTAAGGGCGATCATCCCTTGAGGTTGCAGGTATAGTCTTTGGGAATGTCCGCTTTTCAGAGAGCAACCTTCTAGGGGCCCTTTCAGGCTTAAAATGGGTGAGCATTGTCCAGACTCTGACCGCTTTTGACTGTGTATAACAGCTTCAGAATAGTTGTGAAGTTAGTTGCAGTCACCCTGAGTTGGCTTTTCTTGTGAGGGAAGATTGGATCTCTTTTTTTTTTTTTTTTTGTCATTTTAACCTGGGGCGACATGTGCCATAAGTGGGTTGGTATCTCAAGTCGCAGTCCGCCTAGGTTGATGGCGGGCCAGCATTAGGCTCGAGGTCAGGCGTTTCTCTCCCTTGTTTCTGTGGTCTTTGATGTTTGGGTTGGGTTACTTCAGTCCATTCTCTTGTTGGCCTCTGGGCCCCATTAGCCCTTTGGGGGTTGAGGGGTTCCCCGTCATTTAGGAGTTTTAGACGGTGAAGGGTATCCCTTCCTCCTTCCAACGAGCGCACAATGTATGTTTTTGCGCCTACCTGGAAGGTAAGGCTGAAGGGGAATCCCCATCTGTATTTTATTTGGTGTGACGTCAGAGTTTGTAGGATCGGCTTCATCTGTCGTCGTTTATACAGGGTCAGTGGGGCCAAGTCTGCATAAATCTGGATTTCCGTTCCATCCGGGCCTGAGATAGCTTGGGCCTTCCTGGCAGCCTGAAGTACCGAGTACCTGCATGTCCACCAGGCCTGGAAGTCCCACAATGTTTGCTGGTTCTATGCAGTCCCTCAACAACCTCTCCCACTTCTTAAACTGGACAGACATTGGAAGGCCATCACCTGTACCCCTTGCTGCTGTTGCCTCCTTTCAGTTCTTCCTCTTCACCATGGCCGTGCTGTCATCATAGCGATGTTTGACAGTTCTCACATCTCTGTTAGCGTAACCTAGGCAGTGACCTCTGCTGCCATCTGAGTCCAAGCCTGGGCCTTCTGACCCATATAGGTCAGTGGTACAAAGCAAGACCATTGTTTACCGGTGCATGTAGTTTGGGGCACTGTGCTTGGGCAAAGCCTCCTTTCCTCCTAACTACTGCTGGGGATCCTATCCTCCCTGTTCTGTCTATCTTGTCTGCTCCTTACGTGTTTTTCCCGTCACAGGAATGTTGATGTTGTACACATTGTAGGTGTTGTAGATATTTGTTATTACTGTAAAAGGAAAAATATGCTGATTATCTATTTTTTTTTTTTTCTCAATCAAGTTTTTATTAGGCAAATACAACATGTAAAGAACAATACATCATTCTTAACAAGATGATATACAGATTCTTCCTTACGCCTAATATGGGTTATTTTATAAATTTATTGGGGATTTGGGTACATCATCCTTAGTCATTTATTGTTGCAGGTCAAGTATCTTGATTCCCTTTCCCTTTAGAGGGTTGGGGGTATCTTTCTAGGTTTAAGTGGTGGTGGGGGGGGGCGGGGGAGAGGGGATAATAAGGTGGGGTTAGAATTTAATAAACTGGGAATAGGAAAGATATGGGGGGGAGGGAAGGGGAGATATGAATTGTACCTGAGATCTCATGCCCGATCCTTGCCATCGCCTCGTCTGGTCTTGTCCCGCAAGACAGATTCGTTGTGTTCAAGACGCCATGGCCCTCCCCACATCCGGGGGGGCATTAGTCTGAGTGTCAGTTGTCGTTAGTTCCCCTAAGCTAAGATGGGAGTGTAGCCAAGGGCTCCATATATCCAGGAATGTGGGCATTGTGTCAGCTAGTAAATGTGATAGTCGTTCGTTAGTGGTTATATAATTAAGTTTGTTTATGATGGCCGGCAGGCTGAGGGTGTTGCTTTTCCATTGTTTCGCTAAGTGACTTTTGGCCGCAAGCATCATGAATTGTAGCCGTGTGTTTTGGTGCCTGGAGAGAAGGGGACACCTGGTCCCCAGGAGTGCTATTTCTAGGTTTCTATCAATGTGGATATGTGTTATCGTGGATGTTAGGTCGAATACCTCCTCCCACATGGCTCTTGCCATAGGGCATGTCCACCATATGTGGATGAAGGAGCCCGATTCCCGGCAGCCTCTAAAGCACCTCGGGCTTATTTTGTTGTTCCATTTATGTTGCCTTTCTGGAGTTATGTATGCTCTATGTAGAACCTTGAGTGAGATTTCCAGCAAGCTAAAGTTTAGTGCGCCTTTAGATAAATTGACCCATGAGGAGGACCATGCGCACTCATCTCTTTCATGCCCCAGGTCTTGTTCCCATGCTGATATATATGCCGGTTTCTTGGAATGTCTGTCGTGTAAAAGCTCTTGGTATAGGAGACTAATCATTCCCTTATATAGAGGGAACGACTCGCAAAGCTTAATCAATCAATTTGTTTTGGGAGTTCCAAATTCGCGTTTAATTGAGTTCACATGGAATAGTAATTTTCTGAAGTTAAAGTGTTCTTTGGGTGGTATATTCAGAGAATTTATTATATTGTCTGGATGTTTGATTTCATTATCTTTGAACCATGACCCCAGACGCAGAAATCCCCTTGTTTGCCACCAGAAAAGTGATTCTTGGGTGAGTGTCGGGGCAAATCTTGGGTGGGGGGCCACTGTTGTCAGGGTGGAGGGTGTAGCTGAGAGTTGTCGTGTTTCAGCTGCCCATCGCCACGTGTCTAAGGTAAGTTTTATGAAGGGGTTTTCCATTTTCCTTAGGCTTTCTGGGTTATCAGGCAGCCAAACGATGTTGGCCCATGAATAAGGTGTCATTGCCCTGTTTTCGATAAACACCCATAATGGTTGGTGTAGTGTTGAATGAGCTAAAGGTATGAATGCTAGCTGGGCAGCCTTGAAATAAATACGAAGATTTGGGGATGCTAAACCCCCCATACGTGTGCCTTTGTGCATTTCTGATTTTGAGATTCTATGGCGTTTGTATTCCCAGATAAAGTTAAAAATCTGTTTTTGGCAAGTTTCCAATTTTTTTGCTGGGATTGGGATTGGGATGGTTCTAAAGAGGTATAAGAGTCGTGGGAGTAGGTTCATCTTGATCGCGTTAATGCGACCCAGCCAAGAAAGGCCACCTTTAGTCCATGCTGTGAGTTCTGTATGCAATTCTCTGAATAAGGGAGGGTAATTGGCCTTGTACATTGAATCTATAGAATTGGTAATGTTAACCCCCAGGTATTTGATTGCTGATTTTGACCATGTAAAGTTGAAATTTTGTTTTAAACATTTTTGCGTGTGGGCCGAGAGTGAGCAGCCCAACGCCTCAGTTTTGTCCGTGTTAATCCTAAGACCAGATATTTTGCCAAATTGTTCTAGGAGGGATAATAGGGCTGGGATGGAAACAGTCGGGTTAGTTAGGGAACAGAGTAGGTCGTCCGCAAATAAACAGCTTTTCATGTGGTGCATGCCTACCTCAACCCCCTTTATCTCCGCTTTGGATCTAATCATTTGAGCTAAGGGTTCGATTGCTAGTGCGAAGAGCAAGGGGGAGAGGGGGCAACCTTGTCTAGTTCCCTTTTCTATCTTAATTATTGAGGGGTTGTCCCCCGCTAATTTGAGGCAGGCTTGGGGGTTGTTATAATATATTTTCAAGAGACTAATAAATTGTTCAGGGAATCCGAATCTCCTGAGAACTGCCCAAAGGTATTTCCACTCTACTGAGTCGAAGGCCTTTTCAAGGTCTAATGCTAGGAGACACATAGGGGTTCGGCTTTGTTGAGATAGATGTATTAAATTTAATATTCTCCTGACGTTATCCCCCGCTTGCCTATGCGGGACGAACCCCACCTGATCCTTATGAATCAGTCTGGGAAGAAATGAGTTGATTCTGTTGGACATAAGCTTAGCTAGGATTTTAATATCCCCGTTCAAGAGGGAGATAGGCCTGTAATTCTGCACTTGAAGGGGGTCTTTCCCTTGCTTCCGGAAGAACACCATATTAGCCTGGTTTAATTTGGGAGGGATAATGTGTCCCTTTAGCATGTTGTTGAATAGGGTTGTCATATGAGGTGCTAATAGATCCGCAAAGGTGTTTTGTAGTATAGGCTCGTGAACCCATCCGGCCCTGGGGCCTTACCTGATTTTAGTGATTTAATCGTTTTTACGACTTCCTCTATTGTGACTGGGGCTTTAACCTGGTCTCTTTCTAGGGGGGACATTACTGGGAGATCTACCGCTCCTAGAAATTGGTTTATATGGTTATCTGTGGGGGGGTTGGGGGATGAGTAAAGGTTTTGGAAGAAAGTTGTGAATTCTTTTTGTATAGGCTAGAGGTGACCCCTCCCGTGGGTTGTCTGATTTTAAAGACTTTTGATTGGTTGGCTTTTTGCTTTAATTTCCTAGCGAGCATGGCATTGGGTTTATTGGCTTTGGAATAGAATCAATGGCCTGTCCATCTCATGGCTTTCTCTACTTGCTCCGAGAGGATTAGGTCCAGCTCTGCCCTGATTTTGTCTATACTGGTGCGGTTTTCTGATGTTGAATATTTTTGGTTGAGCTTTTCTAGGTCGGTTAGGTTTGCAAGTAACCCTCTTTCTCTAGCTTTTTGGGATTTCTTGTATTTTGCTGCAAGTTTGATGCATGTGCCCCTAATGAAAGCTTTATGGGCCGCCCAAACCCAACCTATGTCCACCTCTGTAGATAGATTTGTGGAAAAGTAGAGTTCTATGTCTGTGGCCATGTGGTCCCTTAGCATGGGCATTGACATGAGCATTTCGTTGAGTCGCCATAAGTATGGGGTTTTAAATGCGAAGCCAAAGTCTATTGTGCATCTCACCATGGAGTGGTCTGACCAAGGGCATGGATGGATTCCCGAGCTCACTGCATCCTCTACCAGAGTGGAGTCTGTATAAAATGTATCAATTCTAGAGTATGTCTTGTGTACTGGAGAGTAGAATGAATATTCCCTTTCTCCTTGTGGTGTTCCCTCCAAAGGTCTATCAGGTAGAGTTCGTCCAACAAAGCCAGGATATGGGATTGTTTTTTAGTGAGTTTGCTATTCCGTCCCTCTCCCGATCTATCCAATGGAGACAAGACTGCATTGAAATCCCCTCCTAGAATTATTCTCCCGAGATCATGAGATTTAATATACTGCAACAGCCGTATGAATATTTTCTGTGGCATGAGAGTGGGGGCATATAGTGAGATTAAGGTAAATTTCTTCCCGAATAGGGAGCCTGTGAGGAGTACATAGTGGCCATCTTGGTCTATTTTTTTATGGTCTAGGACGAATGGGAGGTCTTTATGTAGCAGGATTGCTGCCCCTGCCCTTTTTGTGGAATGGCTTGTGGCAAAGAAGGTAGGATAAAGTTTAGATAAATATTTAGGAATCTTGTTTCTGACAAAGTGCGTCTCTTGTAAGAAGAGTACTGAGGGGTTATATTGTTTGTAAGCATTAAAGGCCTTCCGCCTTTTGAATTGCGAGTCGAACCCTCTTACGTTATGTGTGATAAATGTAATTTCAGTGTCCGTCATGATGTGGTATCGTATTTTGCGTCTAAAGTCAAGCCTCCCAGAGTAATATACTTACCACCCGGATATGAGGAGGCCCGGGGTCCAGGACAGCTCTCTTTGCCTAATCCTGTCTGCGGGACAAGCCAGATCTTTGCAGGAACTAAAGAGGTTTTGTTGTTTAGCAAGTAAATGATGTATAGGATGGATCAACGGTCGGTCTCAGTTACTAGGAGGGAAGTAAATAGGTTATAGATAGTTAGCATAACATTTGGTGTATCATAATCTCCTATACCTTGGCAGTATAAATAAAAGGAAAACAATAGGGTGTGAAAGGCATAAAGCCTTCTTTTCCAGATAATGGTAAAAATGTCTAGGGTCTTTGCCCCAGAGCCAAATTGCCTATACATGTGAAACAGTGATAATAAAACATGACCATAAATGGGGTTATCAGATAATCGTAGGGTCAAACATCTTTAACAGTTCTAACACCAGATAATAATAAACTTGGAAGCTTAACATCAGGGAGTTTGGAGGACCCGGTTGGTACCCGGTCAGCTTAATTTTGTTAAGGGCGATCATGCCCCAGCAGTCTAGGGGCATTTTTTAGAGAAGGAAGCCTAATTAGATTTAAAAATATGATAATGTTTTCATTATCATTTACTTTTCTCAACACTGGATTATCCTTAATACCGATCCGCACTCTCCAACTGTGCATGTCTGTGAGTGGAGAGGTTACTTTGACTGTCAAGCACGATTTATAGGCAGGTGGATTAGATTGGATAGACTGGGCAGTGGATGGTAAGAAACTTGTGTGCTTTACAGCTGAGTTATTTACAGTTGAACTGGCACCTCTCTCAGTCCCACTTCCTTTCTGTGATGCCCAGGGTGGACCTTACGACTGTTAAAATGATATGGACAGTATTTAATATAATTTCAAATGTATCGGTGTGTAATTTCTCCCAATCATAAAGTATGGTGTCATGACCACATGGATATCAGGACTGTTGCAGCCATGATGGCATAGATAGGGTTAACATGTGTGCCATGCTATTCTGTCGTGCTATGCAATGTTTCCCCAAGTTTGTTATCGCTTGTCCAAAGAGCTTGCTCACTTGGACTATTTGGTTTTATCAAGGATTATGTTATTGTGTCCATGTGAACTTGTATATGTCATGCTTAGTCTTGAAATAGAGGATTTTCCCTGGGGGGTTTAATAGAATAGGATTCCCAGGAAAGGGGTACATGGTTGATGGGTCTGGAGAGGTACAGTAGATCAAGGGCAGGGCGTGAGCAGACACTGTCTGCAGAGGGGATATTTCCAGGAGAGCTAACCTGCAGCTCTCCTGGTGAGGGGAAGCCAGATAAAGGATACTGGTGGATTAATTACCCCTACAGAGCTATAAAAATAAGCAAATGTATTTGAATGGCTAATTCTCTCAGCCTTGTAGACTCCTAACACTAGTGACATGAATGCCATGTGGGGCAGTGAGACACTAGAAGTCCCATTTAATTGAGCGTTTTTGAGGTCCGGTAGCCCGTAAGTGAGGTTGCAAGCTATTTTGCTATTCAATTGAAAAAATGGCGATGGTTAAACTTGTAACTTACAGCATCCAGAAGCCTTTGATCTGTCACTTTTGCAAGCCTAAAATCGCAAATCACTATTCAATTGCTCAATTTCCCCAAGCCTGCAAATGTTTTCACACACGTAAATGGCAAATGAAGGAGAAAATCCTATGAGTGCTAGAGAGGAACCGCAAGCGGGTTAAAAACCTATTTTTGGCACTGTAAATAAAACAAAGAAAATCAATACTGCACTGTAAATAACGGGGAAAGTGTTGTAGGACACTATAATTAATTGCACAACAGTCTCAAGCTCACAAATCAGCACAAATATTTTTTATGTGTCATTTCGGGGTTAAATCTATCTTGGGTATCAATGAGTTGATACATTTCAGGCGACCCATATGGACTAAAACAGTATTGGCATTTATTTTCATAATTCTTTTTTTTGCATGTTTTGCAAGTCTGATCACATATCGTAACCCCGAACCTAATTGATTGACATGTAACCTCCATGTTTTACTGCCGTAATTATGACAGTCTCATTTTCTATTGGCTGATTTGAAATGGGAGGTTACGGGCTTGCTTACTTGATCATGTTCCCACCCTAAAATGCTCCGAACTAGTGCATGTTTACGGTTGTGGCTTGGGGCCCATAACTTGCAGTCTTGAGCAATTGAATAGCATCGCAAGCTGAGATGAACGGGAGCCTGCAACCCACTTGCAGGCATTCTGCTGTCTGCGATTGAGTTGTGAGTCTTCAATTGAATGGAGCCCTATGCTATTTATCTAAGCCAGGGGCTCTACCCTGATTGATTCTTGTTATCCATAAATTTGGATTACTGTTACTATTAAAGGGTGCTCTGTTTTGTAAACTCATAAACAACATGTGTATTGCATTCTGGTCTCCAAATGAAAATACTTTTTATTATGTTACTAAGCTGGCTTATATCATGATGTTCCTGCTGGACCTATCCTAGGGGTCCATTGCCGGTTCTTGTGTTTCCTGAGGACTAGCTGTTCCTGAGCTGACTATGTAAGCTGGGGTTGAGATACCCAGACATCATCACAATATAAGGGGGTCCTGTGAGCTGAAAGTAGGTGGTTTTGAGGTTTACCTGGTCTCCTCACCCTTGGGTCGTGACACATTTTTTTGGAGCAGCTCCTGTCTCTATCATGAGACATACCAGCACAAAGCCCATAAAGCCATGTGATGTGTATAAGTATTGCAGTATCTTTTTTTGTCTAAATATTATTTTCAAAGTGTTAAACTTCTGATAGATGTATATATATATATATATATATATAACAATCATTTAGTGTATGGTGAGCACAAAAGTGAGAAAAGCTCTCCGCTGTACAAAGTACAGAAAACGAATAATACATTAATAAGACCATTTGCATGTTGAAAAGGCGGGGACATGCAAATGAGAATACAATGTACCTCACTAAATAGCAACTTTATACATTGCTCCCTCAAAGCATAAGCCTGCTGTATTAAACAGCTTTTAAGCAAAGCATCGGGTTGGATTTTACACAAACCAAGAATCACTCATATACAGGCCTGTTTCAAGCTTTTGGCTATCATCAGTATGAGGTAGAGATTCTGCCTTGTGCAATAGATCAATAACATGAAATTAAATGGCTGTTTTATCTTTTAGGAAGAGCTTACCCAAAACTTACTTTTGGGTCATCAGGTAATGGATTTTGTTGCGTTTGCTTTTTTACCATTAATGTCAGAGTCAGTTTCTCTATATTGACTATTTTAATTACATTTCTATGACATCCCCATAATGAGTCAAAAAGAGATATTGCAGCGATGAAGGCTTGTTTTTTAATGTTAATCTTAGGGGCAGATTTTGTATTACCCAAAACTATACAGAATATAATAAATACTAATGGACAATATTAGGAAGATTGAGCACAGTATGAATAGTCTTTTGCATTGTACTCACTGTATTCACTGTGACACTGATGCACAATAATATGATTGTTAAGTACCTGCACAAGTCACATTTATTTCTCAATGGCTGGGTGGATTCTAATGTACTGTCTTTGTTTTCCACAGTAATCTGTTTAATGCTATTTCAATATCACAGTGGGCTCCATTAATATAAATAGAAAGGAGAGAAGAAGACAGTGTATTTTAAAACATCTATATATAGCTTTTAAAAGAGAGGTTTTATATTCCTCAGGGTATGAAATGAATAGGCACAGAGATAAGAAGGAAAGCCGTTGAGGAGGCTTTAGCAGCCTGCCAGACAGGAGAAAGGAGGGAGACAGTCCAGAAAGGTCCCACAGCTCAACCTGATGAAGAAAGGGCCCAAATGGGAGAACATGCAGAAGAGGAACTTACTCCACTTCAGTGTTTCCCTGACAAGTATGGCTTTGCACGTGACCAAGCTGTGGATCCGATCCTACAGAACATACGTCGTCAGCTTGTGGAAGTGAACGGGACTCCGGTCACCGGGAGAGAGAGGAGACAGGGCCCTTATTTCATACTGCGGAATAACTTGCTGTACAGGGTCGTTCCTTCGAAGGAAGAAACACTGGAGCAGCTCTTAGTTCCCCGAGCACAAAGGAAGAAAGTCCTTGATCTGGCCCACCGTAACCTCCTTGGGGGCCACCTTGGGAAGGATAAAACCCTGGGAATGATATTGAAACGTTTTTTCTGGCCTGGCATATTTGCTGAAGTAGCCCAGTACTGTGCATCTTGCCCTGAATGCCAATTGACAGCTCCCCGCTCCGATCTAAGAGCTTCACTGGTATCTTTACCCATAATTGATCAGCCGTTTTCAAGAATAGCAATGGATCTGGTGGGTCCACTAGAAAAATCAGCACGAGGGCACCAATACATCCTATTTAATAGAAAAAAGATTCCTACAACTCACAGTACATAATATTTTTAATCAGTTTTTATATTATTTGATCTTTACAAAGGAATCGTGTTTTTTTTACACTCCATAAATGTTTCTTGCCACTTGTATATAGAAGAGACACATCATCTACATCCTTCATGAACTTGTGAAATTCTGAGATGTAGCTAAGGATTAATGTGATTGAAATATTAACATGGACCATTTCCAGTATTGAAAATAAAATGCCACTCTATTTAAAAATGTTACTAATAAAGTTCACTTGACCTCACTTATAAATACTGTATAACCAAGTCATACCAATATGTATAAACAGCTTTTCAGTTTTCAGTGTATTTTATGATAAATGTTTTTCATTCAATAACATGAAATTAAATGACTGTTTTATCTTTTAGGAAAAGCTTACCCAAAACTTACTTTTGGGTCATCAGGTAATGGATTTTGTTGCGTTTGCTTTTGTACCATTAATGTCAGAGTCAGTTTCTCTAAATTGACTATTTTAATTACATTTCTATGACATCCCCATAATGAGTCAAAAAGAGATATTGCAGCTATCAAGCCTTGTTTTTTAATGTTAATCTTAGGGGCAAATTTTGTATTACCCCAAACTATACAGAATATAATAAATACTAATGGACAATATTAGGAAGATTGAGCACAGTATGAATAGTCTTTTGCATTGTACTCACTGCATTCATTGTGACACTGATGCACAATAATATGATTGTTAAGTACCTGCACAAGTCACGTTTATTTCTCAATGGCTGGATGGATTCTAATGTACTGTCCTTGTTTTCCACAGTAATCTGTTTAATGCTATTTCAATATCACAGTGGGCTCCATTAATATAAATGGAAAGGAGAGAAAAAGACAGTGTATTTTAAAACATCTATATATAGCTTTTAAAAGAGAGGTTTTATATTCCTCAGGGTATGAAATGATTAGGCACAGAGATAAGAAGGAAAGCCGTTGAGGAGGCTTTAGCAGCCTGCCAGACAGGAGAAAGGAGGGAGACAGTCCAGAAAGGTCCCACAGCTCAACCTGATGAAGAAAGGGCCCAAATGGGAGAACATGTAGAAAAGGAACTTACTCCACTTCAGTGTTTCCCTGACAAGTATGACTTTGCACGTGACCAAGCTGTGGATACGATCCTACAGAACATACGTCGTCAGCTTGTGGAAGTGAACGGGACTCCGGTCACCGGGAGAGAGAGGAGACAGGGCCCTTATTTCATACTGCGGAATAACTTGCTGTACAGGGTCGTTCCTTCGAAGGAAGAAACACTGGAGCAGCTCTTAGTTCCCCGAGCACAAAGGAAGAAAGTCCTTGATCTGGCCCACCGTAACCTCCTTGGGGGCCACCTTGGGAAGGATAAAACCCTGGGAAAGATATTGAAAGATTTTTCTGGCCTCGCATATTTGCTGAAGTAGCCCAGTACTGTGCATCTTGCCCTGAATGCCAATTGACAGCTCCCCGCTCCGATCTAAGAGCTCCACTGGTATCTTTACCCATAATTGAGGAGCCGTTTTCAAGAATAGCAATGGATCTGGTGGGTCCACTAGAAAAATCAGCACGAGGGCACCAATACATCCTATTTAATAGAAAAAAGATTCCTACAACTCACAGTACATAATATTTTTAATCAGTTTTTATATTATTTGATCTTTACAAAGGAATCGTGTTTTTTTTACACTCCATAAATGTTTCTTGCCACTTGTATATTAATGTAATTGAAATATTAACATGGACCATTTCCAGTACTGAAAATAAAATGCCACTCTATTTAAAAATGTTACTAATAAACTTCACTTGACCTCACTTATGAATACTGTATAACCAAGTCATACCAATATGTATAAACAGCTTTTCAGTTTTCAGTGTATTATATGATAAATGTTTTTAATTTAATAACATGACATTAAATTACTGTTTTATCTTTTAGGAAGAGCTTACCCAAAACTTACTTTTGGGTCATCAGGTAATGGATTTTGTTGCGTTTGCTTTTGTACCATTAATGTCAGAGTCAGTTTCTCTAAATTGACTATTTTAATTACATTTCTATGACATCCCCATAATGAGTCAAAAAGAGATATTGCAGCTATCAAGCCTTGTTTTTTTTTTTTTAACCATTCTTTTTTATTGGTCACTTTTGAAAAAAAAAAAGAAGTTAAACCTTATAACAGTATGCCATGATTCTCAGATCAGGCAGTTTCCATCTATTTCACAGTTTGAACAAATGCAGACTTTAACTTAGTGGATTAAGAACTAGTTATAATTCCAAATCTGTCCAATTTCTCTGCCGGGGCTCGCAGGCCCTCTCATGTCATAAGAGCATAACATACAATAATCATATTCCATTTAAATGCTTAATTTAAAGTTTGTGACCTTCATACCTTTTTTTTTCCTTTTTCTGTTCCCCTTTTCCTAACTTACCCCAGCTAGCGAGACTGTTTTTTTGGAGCCTTCATGATCCTGCGTTTTTATTCATATTCCTGATGCTTCTTAAATTATCAGATCCACCCTGTCTCCCTCCCCTCTTTTCCCATTAAGACCAAATTAAACTTAAAATAAATATTTAACCGTAACTAAACTGTTGGCAGCTCTTAGTTGTCCTAAGAAATCCGACTTCTACCCTCCCATGTCGGTTTCCCCTCTGTTGTCTTACCTCTTTGGCGCAAGGAATTCTTGGGCGTTCCCCAGTCCAGCCTCCCAGTCCTTATTTTCCCCTCTCTCTCTCCCCAGGACATCAGACCTCTTCAAGTTATCTTTGTTGTTCTTGATAAGAGACCCAGGACTCCCAAGTTGCCAAATATTTGTCCATAGTGTCTGCTAGTGTGTGAGATATTATTTCGTATAGCATAATTTGATTTAATTTACTGGTTATCTCTAATGGTTCTATATGTTCGGCTTTCCATCTTTTAGCTATGCAGTTTTTAGTCGCCAGGCATATAAATTGCATCATTTTGTTTTGGGTAGCCGTTAAGGCTTCCATGCCTAGTCCTAGCAGACATACCTCCATCTGAGCCTCTAGATCCATTTGAAAAACAAGGGATGCTAGACGTGTACATTCTTGCCACATCCTTTGGGCTTTGGAGCAAGTCCACCACATATGTATGAAAGTGCCTCTTAGATTGCATCCTCTATAGCAATTAGGATTTTGCCCCCCATTCCATTTTGCAATCCGGTCTGGGGTTATATAAGCACTATGTAAAAATGTTATGGATGTCTCTAGCAGACTGTAATTTAGCGAGCCCCTAGTTAATTCTTTCCAGGATCTTTTCCACTGGGTTATTTCCCAGGTGCATCCCAAATATTTCTCCCATTCTTTCATAAATTTATCCTTGGGATCTGTTTTTGGTTTATTGAATTCTGAATAAAGCATACCCAGTATTCCTCTCGTTAAAGGCGCTGTGCTGCATAATTTTGAAAACCAAGTAAATTTTGGGATACCCCATTGCTTGACTAGGGAATTTGCTAAATGACTAATCCTACAAAAATTGTAGTGTTCCTCCAGTGGAAGATTATATTTATCCCTTAGATTCACATAGGAGAGAGAGCCCCCTTCTGTTACCCAGCTCCCAATTCTTCCTAGGTCCTTTGATGTCCACCATTCCTTTGAGCGTTCAGATAGAGGGGTCCGAAATTCCGGGTGTGGTATCAGGGGAGCCAAGGGAGACAGCCCACCCAAAATCCCATGCTGTGTCTGAGCCCATTTGCAGCACTGTAATGACAACCTGATTATCGGGTTTTGTAGCCATCTTAGCGCCGCCAATGGATCTTTTAGCCAAATTATTTGATCCCATGTGTAAGGTTGTAATTCCTGATCCTCTATGTAGACCCAGCTTGGTTTATGATCCCGTGAATGAATCCTAGGGATAACTGCCAATTGAGCTGCGCGATAATATTGGATGAGATTAGGGCACTATAGGCCCCCCGATCTCTTGTGTCTAGTCATTATCTGTTTCGCTATTCTATGCGGTTTGTATTGCCAAATGTATTGAAAGATTACTTTTTGGAATTGTCTTAGCTCTTTTTCCGGGCATCTAACTGGCAGGGATCGGAACAAATAGGGAATTTTCGGTAACAGATTCATTTTTACGGAATGTATCCGTCCTAGCCAAGATAATTTGAGTTTGGACCATGAGTTCATGTCATTCTTTAATTGTTTGATAAGAGGTTCATAATTGAATTTGTAAAGATCCCCCAAGTTTCTTGTAAGATTGATCCCTAGGTATCTAATATGGGTCTTTGGCCATGTTAACCGATAATTTTCTCTCAGGAAAGTCTCCTCTCCCTGAGTTAAATTCAATGCTAACACCTCTGTTTTGGTCGTATTTAATTTAAGGCCTGATATTGAAATAAAACTGTCAAGTATTTCAAACAAAGCCGGGATCGAAGTTATGGGGTTGGTGAGAGTACAAAGTACATCATCCGTAAACCAGCTACTTTTAAACTGAGTTGGGCCGGCCTGTATTCCCTTTACTTGGGCAGATGCCCTGATCTTCTGGGCCAGAGGCTCCACTACCAGGGCAAATAGTGAGAGAGTGGGCAACCTTGTCTAGTGCCCCTCTGTATATCTATAGCTTCATTGTTCTGACCTGACACTTCCGCCTTTGGTTTTTTATAAAGTGTTCGAAGCAGGTTTATAAAAGTGTTTGAGAAACCAAACTTTGCTAGCACCTCCCATAAATAGGACCACTCTACAGTCTCGAAGGCCTTTTCTACATCAAGGGCCAACATGCACAAGGCAGAGCGTTGTTGTTGGGCTATATGAATTAGGTTAGTTACTTTGCGAATATTATCCCCTGCTTGTCTATTGGGAATGAAGCCTACCTGGTCTTGGTGAACCATCTTTGGGAGGTATCTTGCTATCCTGTTGGCCATAATATTTGTTAATAATTTTAAATCAATATTGAGTAGTGATATGGGCCTGCAATTTTTCACTTCTAGTTTATCTTTACCCTCTTTTGGAAAAAAGACCAAATTGGCTTGGTTAAATTCCACTGGTATTGATTTACCCTCCAGAATATAGTTATAGAAAGTGGTTAAATGTGGGGCTAGGATGTGTGAGAAGGTCTTATAATATTGTGCCGTGAATCCGTCCGGTCCAGGGGACTTGCCCGCCTTCGCATCCTGTATAGCCTGTTTCACTTCCTCTATTGAGATTTTGGAGTCAATTAAGCCATTATCCTCCTCCGTCAAACTGGGGAGTTCACATGAATGTAGGAAGTCCCTTATGGGGATTTCTGTTGCTGAGCCTTGGGAGGTGTACAGTTTACTATAAAAGCTTTTAAACACTTCCTGAATTTTCTTGGGGCTAGATGTTATTTGTCCTAGTGTATCTTTTATCTGGTAGATTTTTGATTGAGGTATTTTATTTTTCAATTTGTTGGCCAGCATGGTATCTGGTTTATTCGCCCTGGCATAGAACCTCTGGCCTGTAAAGCGCAAGGCTCTTTCAGTCTTAGCTGACGAAATTTGATCTAAATCAACTCTCACTAACTCTATTTGTTGTCTTAATGCTTTCGTCGGGTTTTGTTGATTCATCTTTTCTAATTCCGCAAGTTTTTCCTTTGCTAACCTCTCTTTTTGGTTTTGTTGTTTTTTATGTTGGGCTGCAATTTGTATACAAGCCCCTCTAATGCAGGCTTTATGAGCCCGCCATACCCAGTCTGGAGATATATTCCCAGTTGTATTTTCTGTAAAGTATGAGTCCAAAGCCACCGCTACTCGGTCTCTCAGGTGAGGTTGGGTTAAGAGCATTTCATTTAATCTCCAGCCTCTAGCACCCCCCAGGGCCCCCCCCCCAGTTGGATTTTGAGGCAAACATAAGAGTGGTCTGACCAAGAGCACGGGTGTATCTCTACTCCATCAGTCTGATCAATTAAATTTGTCCCTATTAGGAATGTATCTATTCTCGAATAAGTTTGGTGTACTGTGGAGAAAAATGTATACTCTTATCTAAAGGGTGGCTCTCTCTCCATATATCTGTCATCTGTAATCTCCTTAGTTGAGTTTGTATCAGGTCTATTTTCTTGGAGAATTTGTCTCCCATAGAAGTTCCTGTACGATCCAGGGCTGGCCTAAGCACTAAATTTAAGTCCCCCCCTAAGATAATGTGTCCTAATTCCTTAGTTTCTAAGTGACGAAGTAGTCGTAAGAGACAGTTGTGAGGGGATGAGTTTGTAGAATATAATGAAATAAGCGTAGTTTTAATATCATGTATTGAGCCTGTCAAAATAATAAAGTTCCCTTCCGAATCAATGGTCTTGTTACCAAGAATAAAGGGGAAATCCCTGTGCAGCAGGATAGCCGTTCCCGCCATTCTTGAGGTCTGTGTGGTAGCATATATATGAGGATAGTTTCCGTGCATATACTTTGGGATATCGTTCAGCTTGAAATGAGTTTCCTGAAGGAAAATAGCTGCCGGATTATGAGTTTTATATGCTAGGAAGGCTTTCCTCCTCTTAAAGGGTGAGTTGAACCCCCTGATGTTGTGAGTTATAAAAGTGTATCCTACTCTAGCCATCTGTCCCAGGGAGAGAGAAGAGTACAAAAATAGTACTTACTTTTGAAGCCGATGATCCCTGGGTTTTCGAGAAAGCTGGACCGAGCAAGACCCTCCTTCCCGCACCTCTGAGTTGTATATTTCGATTCTGTGTTACTGCCAAAAAAAGATACTAACCAGAAAATGATAACAATATTTTCAACTGAACTAAAACTTTCCACGTGTCTGAATATCCTTGTGCTCGTTCCCCACCATCTTTGTAGATGTATCTTAGTAATTCTGGCCTGAAGAGAACCTTCACTGTCTCCGCCATGCCAGTATGAGGAATGCACAGTATGTAGAGCTACGTTAGGCTACTAAAATGCCCCCCCCTTAAAAGCCTTTTGTTTAATCACCATAGGGTCCCACCCTCAAGCTTTTTTTTTTTTTTTTTTTCCTTCTTTCTCCATTTAATATTTCCCCACTACCCCTGCTTTTTTCCTCAGATAATTTCCCCTCTTCTTTAATAGTTTCTCGTGTTCCCAATTTTCTGCTATTTATTTCAAACCCTCCTCTTATTAATAGTATTGTTTATATGATATACCCTTTAACTGACGGTAAACCAACCTCTTTAACCTTAATCCTAATGATTTGATCTTCTAAATAAAAGTCTCTGTGGTTTTAACAGTCCATACATTGGGAATAAGAGAAAAATAACCCTTTTGTCTTCTCTGTACCGTCCATATTCCCTAAGCCAGGTCTTTATTCATAGAATTGTTTATATGGTATACCCTTATAGCTGCTTCAGGGTCTTTTGATACAAAAACCTCTTTAACCTTAACCCTGTTAATTAGGTCTTTTATCAAAAAAGTAGCTTTGATAGTCTAAGCATTGGGAATATAAAGCATCATAGTTTTCTCTGAGCAGTCCGTATTCCCTATGCCAGGGTCTGGTTAGGTCAAGATGTCCCTGCTTATGCTCTCGGAGGAGGTTCCTCTGTTGTAAGTCCTGTTTTGCGCCTTTGTGGG
This sequence comes from Discoglossus pictus, assembly GCA_027410445.1. NCBI lineage: Eukaryota > Metazoa > Chordata > Amphibia > Anura > Alytidae > Discoglossus > Discoglossus pictus. The sequence goes on from CM050163.1 coordinate 273,149,870, forward strand.
AGCGAAGTGTCTTGCCACTGTCTCTTTGGGCTCCTTCGTGGGGTGTCTTGTTGCTGTAAGCCTCGTTCCGTTGTTGTAATTAGCCCCAAGTTTTGTAGTATTCGCATGCACTCTTCTAAGGTTTTAATAGTATAAGAAGTTCCTTTCACCTGAAACAGTAGTACGAAGGGAAATCCCCATCTGTATGCAATCTTGTGTTGTAGTACTGTCAGAGCCGGTCTCATCTGTCTTCTTCTCAAGAGGGTGTTGGGGGCCAAATCTGCATATATCTGTAGTACAGAGCCATCTGGGCCCTTAATTTCTTTGCATTTTCTTGCTGCTCCCAGTATAGCATCACTGGCCCTCTGGTGAAGAAGCCGTATAATCACATCTTTGGGAATATTAGGAGCTGATGTAGCCCCCAGGGCCCTATGTGCCCTTTCAATTTCCCAGTCTGCCGCTGGAAGTGTTGGGGTCAGAGAATTAAATGTGGCTTGGATGTAGGGCAAGAGGTCCGTCACTGTTCGGGGTATCCCCCTTAGTCTCAAATTATGTCTCCGGCTCCGGTTATCCATGTCTTCTAGTTTCTCGGCCATCTCTGCCATTTGCAAGGAGTGTTCTGTTACAGCCGATCCCATCTGGTTTTGAGTTTCTCCCAAATCATCCACCAAGGTTTCTAAGAGATGGGTCCTTTGACCCAGATCATGGATCTCTTTTGTAAGCTCCTTCTTGATGCTGTCTAGTTTGCTTTGCATAAGTTCCGCTATCTGCGCCATTGACTTTGCAGATATGTCCATTGAGGTATTACTACTTTGTCCCATTTCTGATTCAGAAGGTCCTGAATCTGCTGGGTCGTTGTCTGAGGTTTGTTTTTGATTTGCCATAGTTACTTGGAAATGTTCTTTAATATTTTTGGAGTGTTCTGACCGTTTGGGCTTAACCATGATTCCAGTTCAGAAATGGATCTGTACTATCAGTGTCGCGGCTCTTTATCACTATTTATATCTGTATGCAGTATTTTAGCCAACAGTGACGGCCTTGATTTTGGAGCCCCCTGAGCATAAGATTCTTATTAATTACTGTTTCCACATTATATAGAAATTCTGGGGTTCTGTGTGAGGCTTGAGGCAGTGGTGCATTTATATATTTAGTCAGTGGGACCCAGGTTTGCAGCCATTTTTTAAGCCATGTTTATATTCTTTTCTGCCAGCTTCTTCTCACCTCTGTATCCCTCCATTGGGGCTAAAATTTTTATTGACTGCAATTGACAGCTATAGTTCAATTCTGTGGAGGCTTATGTCTCTAGGTTGTGAGTGGTGACTCTGTTTTTTTCGTTTTTAATTCCCCTCCAGGGTGTCTGTGTGACAGTCACTTTTATTATATCCTTAAGGGCCTGTGTGTTACAAAGCCTGTTTTCCTCCTTTGTTTAGATCCAAGCTATTTTTATTCAGTCATATAGCTAGGCTTCTGGTTGCATCCAGTGTTTTGTTGTTGGTATAAAGCCAAAGATGTTCCTTATTTATCCTGGATGGCCACAAGGTGGCGGTATAGAAAATGCAATCATGCAGTTTAGCACAGCCTATGAGACAACTATGAGTCCAGTGTAACTTTGAGCAAGTTATTCATATGCGAGAGAATCTCAGGTTATTGAAAAGTAATGGCCATATAGCTGTATTTATATACAAATATTAGTGCTAATTGTTGGGGCTTAGTAATGAAGCATTAGTTGCTAAGTGGGGCCAGTGATTCTTGAATAAAGTCCATGGGATCTCAGGATTACTCAAGCTCACTCCCTATGTCACTGTTATGTTAGAGGCTATGGAGATAGCAGCTAAGTTTGTTGTTGTAGTGCCAAAATGTAGCATTAATTATGAGGGTCACCAGGAGTCTACCTGTTATCCCAGGGTATCAGGGAAGCTCCCCTGTTATAGATATAGTTCAGTGCCCCTGTATAGTAGCTACTCTGGACCCTTTCCTTAGGGCTTAGCCTGCTGGTGTTTTAATGTGGAGTATTTTAGAGTACCTGATAGGGCTAGCATCCAGGTCTAGTGCTCAGGATTCTGCCGTTTTACTTGCTGCGTCCTTCAAAATGGCATCCGTAACCTCGTGGCTACCCTGTCTGTCTTTTCTCTGTAGCTGCCCTAGGACCTCCGGTGTGCAGGAGTCCCCAGCATAGGCCTGTGGCCGTCTAGGTCACTCTGGATCTCCTCCGTGCCTCCTCTGGAAGCGATGTCTCCTCCAAGCTCCTCAGGCTCTACTGCAGGTCAGCTCCAGGGGATTCCAAAATGGCGACCGCAGCTTGCGCGGTGCCTTCTCCCCGCAGTCTGAGGTCCGTCCTGTCTTTAAAGTTCCCTGGTGTGAGCCAGCCACCACCGGGCACCACGCCAAGCTCCCTGTGAGTCCCTGGGGGGGGGGGGGTATTCGGCTGTTCACCGTGGACTCCGAGGTAGGGTGTAGGGCCTCAGTCCCCTTTCTTCTTCTCGTGGCAGGTAGGGTGGTCGGAGGGTCCCGAGGGGATCAGGGGTTACCTCCCCACTTGCCCCCAGTTCTTGTTAGGGGTACCTGCTCTGTAGGGGCAAACTTTAGGTCATAAATCTGGACTTTGCCACGGAGCTCAGAACAAACACGTCTGCCTTGGTCAGTCGCAAGCTCCGCCTCCAAGCCTTGTTTTTTAATGTTAATCTTAGGGGCAGATTTTGTATTACCCAACACTATACAGAATATAATAAATACTAATGGACAATATTAGGAAGATTGAGCACAGTATGAATAGTCTTTTGCATTGTACTCACTGTATTCATTGTGACACTGATGCACAATAATATGATTGTTAAGTACCTGCACAAGTCACGTTTATTTCTCAATGGCTGGATGGATTCTAATGTACTGTCCTTGTTTTCCACAGTAATCTGTTTAATGCTATTTCAATATGACAGTGGGCTCCATTAATATAAATGGAAAGGAGAGAAGAAGACAGTGTATTTTAAAACATCTATATATAGCTTTTAAAAGAGAGGTTTTATATTCCTCAGGGTATGAAATGATTAGGCACAGAGATAAGAAGGAAAGCCGTTGAGGAGGCTTTAGCAGCCTGCCAGACAGGAGAAAGGAGGGAGACCGTCCAGAAAGGTCCCACAGCTCAACCTGAAGAATTGGAGCACCATAGGAAAATATAAAAGTGGATCAATAAGAGCAAAAAACTCTGTATTGCAAAAGAATAATGCTAATGATCTCACAGATAAAGTAGTCCCTTATAAATAACAATGAGGGGCTTGCTAAGCACACATATATGAGGCAATAAAACATATATGCAGTGGACTGTTGGCACATACAGGTATCAAGGCACAATCCTGGTTTACTCATGGTTTACCCAGCACAATGTCCCCGGAGTACCGATAGCCTGCCCCTGCAGCATGTGCACAGCTGATACAGTGCTGACAGCCAGAGTAAAGTTCAGTGCTGTGTGCAGCAGAAGCCCTGTGTGCAGCTCTGTGCGTCCTCGTGTTGTGTATCTGGAGATTAAAGGAACCTGACCATCATGGTTTCACCTGTAAAAAGCCTTTGTCAAAGGTATAAAGTTTAGTGGCTCATTGCAGACACCATTACCTAACCAGCCTCTTTTTTAAAGTGGCCCACATTCAGCTTTGCTAGTCACATGACGTCAGCTCAGTTTAAGATGTTTAAAGGGACAGGGTCCTATTTTCAGGATATGTGTCTTAAGTCTTTATTAGTAACTAGCCAAAATGCATTATACTGCCTTAAAGAGGATTAGAATTAGTGATAAGGCTGTGTAGGGTGCATTTAAAGCGAGGCACCTCTTAATTATTTATATATGCACTGCTTGTAAAACATTTAAAGTGACAAGCTCATATTTCCAACTTATTTTTCAGAAGGGTGATTAGAAATACATGGTATCAACCTTTGAATACGATTCATTATGCTCTAAGCTCGTATAAACGGTCCACTTATAAAAGGCCCTTAATAACTTAAAGGTTAAATGGAATCATTGCTGGGGTTACGTAGAGTGCAGTTTAAGAGGGGCACCTCTTAATTCTTTATACATATACTTAAAGCATTTAAGGTGACTATTTACAGCTTATTTTTCATTAAGGTAATGAAGAATACATTGTGTCAGCTTGCATTATACTCCCAGCTCATGTGAACGTGTCACAAATACGGTAATGTGAGGCCCCTAAATAGCAAATCCATCTTGGAGGTTAAATGGCTATATTTTTTTTATATATATGTGCAGACTTAATTGGACCAAAACGTAAATTAAGCAACTTTTGTGATGGATGAAGAAGGTTATGTATATATGAATTTAAATTTACAGATATATGCACTTTGCAGTATGTTTAAATATAGCATATGGAAGACTTAAATAAAGGGTGCAAATGAGAAACCCTCATTTAATCCATTAGGGCTCTGCGCCTTGAGTTAAAAAATCCAGAAACTTTCTCTGTGTAGAAGCGTCTTTTTGTCATTGCCTCCCCTGATGCTTTTCTCAACAATGTGAAATGTAAGCCCATTAGTTAGATTTTTGTGAGCCACTCTGACGTGTCGCGCCACTGGTGTATCCAGCATGTTGCATATGGAGCCGATATGTTCAAGGACCCTTCTTTTTAGTGGCCTCTCAGTTTTTCCTACATAGAGCTTGCCACAAATGCAAACCATGACGTATACCACAAAGGAAGAGCTTCAATTATAAAATCTCCTAATTTGGTAATTTGTTCCTATCAATGGATGGACAAACGACTTTTCTGGTTTCCGATATTTACAGGCCTTGCATTTGTGGCATCTAATCAAGCCTTTAGTTTGTTTGATTCATGTTTCATCCTTGGTGCCATTTTCAAAGTGGCTCCTTATCACCAAACATCCAATAGAGGGCCCCCTTCTGAAGGTAATGCTTGCTTGCTCCATTATGTGTTCCCTAAGAGTTGGATCTTCCGTTAGTAAAAAAGCTATATTTTTGGAGGATGTCTTTAATTGCTACAAGTCATGATGCAGCGTGTGTATCTTTTTCTCATCTGCCTCTTTTCGTTGTTAGTATAGTAGGTCTTTGCTATTGGTTTTTAGGGCTCTTTGGTAGGCTCTCTTCAGGATTATTTTCGGGTAACCTCTATTATCTCGAAATCTTTGGAGCAGTTGATCAGCTTGGATCTTAACATCTTCATCCGTACTGCAATTCCTCCTTAGATGCAGATATTGTCTGATAGGGATACTGCACTTTTGTTGACTCGGATGGTGGCTTCTCCAATCTAATAGCATATTGGATGATGTAGGCTTACGATACACTTTAATTTCAATAGTGCCTTACTCAAGGTTTGTGATCTCTAGATACAAAAATTTTATCGATCTTTGATTAGTTTCAAAAGTGAAGAAAAGATTCAGATCATTGATGTTCAATTCCGTAATTAATTTTTGGAACTCTATCATTGTGCCATGCCAAATGACGAACACGTCATCAATGAACCTTTTCCACAGCAGTATCTTGTCTGTAGAGCCTTTCAGCCTTTCTGTGAAGACTACCGTATCCTCCCAGAAACCCAAATACATATTGGCATAATTAGGGGCACAGGCTGTGCCCATAGCGTGCTCCCCAATCAGGGATTATTTTGGTCCTCCAGTACAGTTCTTTGATTCATCTTTCAGTATTTCATACAGTATAATAAGCTGTTTCTTTATAGAAATTAATATTATTACTTTGTTGGCAGTCTCACTATACACTTTTATTTAAAGGGACAGGGAACACAACTGTTTTTCAAGCATTTAAATGAGCACATTTTAAACATTACAAAAGTTATTTTTTGCATGAAGAAATATTAAGTAAAATCTGTTTAAACTTCACTTAAAACTATCAGGAAATGCAGAGTGCATACTTTAGTCAGTAGCTCTTATTGTCTGATAGAGGGCATGTCGCAAAGAACAATTAAGCTTCTGGATATGTTTTTATGCTCTGAGACCTTTACCTGAAAAAATAAGACACACTGTGGCACATTATCAAATACCCCTTTTTTGATGCAACAAAGAAATACAAATATTCCCTTGTCCCTTTGATTTCATATCAGTCCTAGTATATATATATATATATATATATATATATATATATATATATATATATATATATATACTAAATTTCTCAGACTGTCACTTAATTGCTCAAAGCTGTTGCGTAATATGTGACTGGTTGTTAGGCTGGTTGTTTAAATATCTCTACAAGAGGTAGTTAGCAAACTGCACCATTTAAAACATTGTGTCAGCTTCACATATGGCCTCTTACAAATGCCTTTGCAAATAATAGTTTGATTACACCTCTATAGACCAGGTTATACATTATACCTTAAATTACGATAATTTTTTTTATAAAGCAATATGTTTAATATGAATCTAATCACTATAGCAAGCTGTATATAATGCACCCAGTATTACAGTACAATGAAACAACCGCCTCTATAGTACAGTGAATATATCCAGGGCTGAACATGGAACCACCAGTACAGTGAATCCCTCAGCCTAGAGGCCCAGTGCAATGAGAATACTTCACACAGCCTTGAATGACACATGGTGGATTGTAACAAAAGCAATACCAGTTTAGCACTTGTCTGATCTGTGCTTTCATTATTTCTACAGCACCACTGTTTAAATGATACTTTCACGTCTTGCTTCTCCCCATACAGGCAATCCTTTCATTTTTTTAAATGGATCAGAAAGAGCAAAATATTTACTACTGAACAACAAAAAAATATATATTCAACTTCAAAGAATTTCTAGAAGAGCACAAACCTTACTACCAACATAGTAAAGCTATTAATGCAGGCAGCAAGATGACATAAACATTGTCTGTGCTTCCATTCGATAAGCAAGTTAGGTTCTAGGGTTAATGACTGCTTCCATTCCTCCTGTGTGTAGGCCAAAGCTCACAAATGAACCTCTGTTATTTTCAGACAGACATTGCTACAGTAGTTGCTTTTAAAAATGTATCAGAGTGCTTAGGGGCCCTGTGTTACCTGGAGTAAAGATGATCTCTTAATTTATTATCATAATTATTCTTATAGAAAGGTGATCTTAGCACCCTAGGGATGATTTGACTACCTACATATATTTGTCTTATTTATTGTCCCCAACAAGCACCTAACTTATATAGAAAAGTCACAAGGGGGGTTCTCAAATTATTTTGCACCAGGCCCTCAATTCACTATTGCTTTGTCACTATTTGTAATGATAAAGAAGGAAAAAGCCACACTCATTCTAAAAGCTATAGCTCATGCGAAACAAGCCGTCTTGGCATTACTGTTTCCCAGTCAGAAAAGAGGTAATTTTGGAAGGTTCATATAACCAAATCTACATGAGTTCTCTATCTCTCTCGATCTGTGCTACCTTTAAAAGTATCATGAAAACAGAATTTACATTAAGTAACATTCTCCATATCTATAAATGATGTAAAATCGGTGAGCATCTCTGCCTTTTATACACAGTTATAAAGGTATAGCTCACACAGAAAGGAAGATGATGAGGAGGATTAGGGAAACAGTTGTTTTGTCAAACGCACTGTTGTTTCTAACAGGAGGATATAATGGAGGTGACTTGATGTTACACAGGCTACAATAAAAGACAGGGGCCAACAAGTCATTGTTTTCTGACAGTATGACAATTATTTAGACAAACCCTTGGAAGTTTGGATATTGGGCCGTCCCTTAATCCATTGATAGAGAGTTAACTAGGAGTTAATGAGAGCAGATAGACAAGGAGAGAAAGAGTCTTGAACATGGGCTTATTGAGGCTTTATGCTGCGTTAGGCAATTTAGATTTGTGTGCCCATACATCTTTCTAAATCTCAAATATATATATATATATATATACTGTATATATATCACATTTATAGTTTTCAGCAGCGCGGGCTTGACAAAAAACATTGGTAACGCAAGGTTAAAACTGCGGGCTCGCACAGCGACTTACGCATCATCCCTACGACCCGCGGGACTACAGATTAAGACCCGTGGCAGTTTGAAAAAATTGCCTGCAAAAATGACGGCCCGTAACACTTTGGAAAGTCTGGGACTGAAGTTGTACGCGAGTTTCAGTCGAAGTTGCCGAGTTTCGCCACTCGAAAATCACTTAGGCAAGAAAAAAAATGTTGCCTGAAGAAAGCGAGACTACACGACCCATAACCACGCAAAACACCTAAGAGCAAATAAGACTGGAAAGCGGGAATTAGAAAAAAACAAATACGAGCTGTGGGACTTAGAAAAATACAAGCCGCGGGACTTAGAAAAAACAAAATCTGAGGTCGAAAAATTAAGAAGTTAACGGCCGACCCACTCACATCCAAAAACAACAAAAACACAAAGAAAAAGAAAGAAAAAACATCACACACAGCACAAAGGGGATAGCCAGGACGTCTGGAAGTGAGGATTTAAACACAATTTGACCCCTAACCATGCAAAACACCGGAAGGCACATAAGACTTTTACCCAGGAACGTACGAGGTACAAAATACACTATTAGGAAGGACGGAAAATGCTTGAGACCCGCGTAACACATAGATAATCGCAGCCATTTTACAACACTAACTTGCAACTAATAACATTACCATTCTAAAATTTACACAACTAAACAAACCATTTGACCTTGCGAACGCAGCCTATGTATACTGCACACTTGCCACATTGCACAGTGTATGCTGCAGGAAAATAAAAACTGATAGTTAGCTCTCCAGGATATTGATTGCTGGATATATTAATTAGAAATAGGTAAAGTATATTAATTTATTTAATTAATTAATTAATTATTTAAAAAAAAAAAATATATATATATATATAAAAAAGAGCAGGGGAGGGGCTCACAATGAGCACTGAAGACGCTCAGCGCGGGACTCACAATGAGCGCCAAGGGTGCTCAGAGGAGCAAAAGTACACAAGGGGAGAGGCCTGTTTTTTACTCCGTATCTTGATCTTTAAATCATTCTTAAGCTACATTGGATGGGATTTACTCCTTTTACTTTTATTCCCACACGGTATATGTCGATGTGTATGTATATTTAGTAAGGATTTAAATGTTGTCCACTTATGGTCAGTGTTTTTACCTGCCAGTTCTCTGTCCTAGTCTATACTTTGTATTGCTGCCCTTAGACCGTTAAAATCTGCCCTTTTAAAAGTAAGAGTTTTTGTTGGCCCCTTAAAATTTTGTTTCTTTAATTCAATCTCAAACGAGACTGTGTTGTGTTGTGAGACTGTGTTGTGATCACTGTTTCCCAAAGGTTGCCCTATTCCAACATTAAATACTATATCAATATTATTTGTGATGAGTAAATCTAAGATAGCTTCATTTCTAGTAGGCTCTTGTACAACCTGGGCCAGATAATGATCTCTGATTGTACTCAAGAACCTGCTCCCCTTAGATGAACTGCTGGTCTCATTTATCCAGTTTATTTCAGGGTAATTCTTCTTCAGTGTTCTTGAGTTACTTAGCAATAGCCCCCTATTGACTATACTAACCCTCTCTCCATATCCTCCCCAATGACTAGTTAACTAATTCCTTCACCCCTCTACACTTTCTACCCTATTACTTCTATCTAGTCCCTCCCCCCATCTACTAGTTCAAAAAGTCCCCCAGCCATTCTACCATTTTTCCCATAGCACACAAGCTGTAGAGATTGTATCCAAGTGAGAAGTCAGCCCACTGCTCTAAAAACCCAAACCTCTCCTTAATACACCACTTTTTTTAGCCTTCTGTCTCCCTGGGCTAGCCCATATCACTGGGGATTTCTGAGAAAATACTACCTTGGAGGTAGCTTAAGCTTATTCCCTAATTCTCTAAAGTCATCCTTTAGGACACTCCATCTTTCACTATCTTTGTCAGTGGTACCAATATGTACCAAGACCGCCGTTTCATTTCCAGCCCCTACCAATAATTTATCGACTGATCCAAAAGATGCCGAACCCGAGCACCCGAGAAACAGCAAACTGTTTGACTGCTGGGATCTAGGTGACAAATCACCCTGTCTACCTTATTAATAATATAGTCCCCTACCACCAAAACCTGTCTGTCGGTCTGCCTAATCTGCCCTCCAACTCCTCCAGTAGAACTGTTCTCCTGGCTGTTAGAGTGAACAGCTCTATTTGGCATTGCCATTCCTGAATGGACACCCCAAACAGTTTCACTCAATCTGGCAAATCTGTTGGTGTTTGCCAACTCAGAACTGGCCTGCCTCCTCCTGTTCCCCATGCTTCCCCTTGTAACAGTAACCTGGCTACCACCCTGGACATCCTCACTAGCCCCATCTGCACCCTCCAGGCTAGGCCCAGCTAAACTGTGCTCCCTTTCCAGTGGAACAATATCACTCAAGGTAGGCAACGTGCTCACACCTCTCACAGAGGTATAGACTCTGGGTCAGCTGTTCCAGCAGTTCATACATGTGTATATATCCATCCTTTCTCCCTTTTCTTCCCTCACCTTTTTTCTCTTGCACTACAAGTGACCCCTTTTCTTTGCACTCACTCCTTTTATTGAAACTCACACACTTATACTAGAACTGCACTTTTATTAGAACTGTTCACAAGTTCACAAATTCGCTCTTTCCCCTTTTCATATTAGGTTCTTACTACTACCTGCACAAGTACACAAACACACTTACTATTCAGGAGAAATCACAGAGCAGAAGCAAACATACCACAAAAAGCCACACACTGGTATAGCTTCACACAGGCAAAAGCATACAACATCTCAGCTGCACAAAATCACTGCACAAGTACACAAAACCCTTAATTTTCAGGAGAAATCACAGAACATAAGCCATAATAATATGCTCTTATGAAGAACTGAACTGGTAATAGGCAAGAATTAATTTTGTAACTATCATATTCAATTTTGCTTCAGACATTCTGCCTTTGTTCCTAACATAATTAGACACTTAGAGATTCCCTGGTGGTTCAGTGGTTAGGATTCAGTGCTTTCATCACTGAGACCCAGATATGATTCCAATTAGGGAACCAAGAGGTCACACCACCCTAAAGCCGATTAGGGTTGGGCATTTTTTATTACTTGGATGGGAGACCACCTAGGAATACCAGGAGCTGCATGCATGGCCCACGAAAGAAGGCACTGGCAAACCACTCCAGTATCTCTGCCATGAAAACCAAGTTGATCAGCATTACCATGGAGGTAAAGATGTCCTGGTGTGTTACGGTCCATGAGGTGACGGAGAGTTGGAAACAACTGAAAGACGCAAAACATTTTTTATTCAGCACTGTCTGGACTGATGAAAGTGGGGTCCAAAAGGCCCCCCCTTGACCTCAATAGACTGGTCGTAACATCATAAATTTAGTTTTTCTTTTCTCTATATCACATTAATATACCTTGTGAAGATCCCAGATAGGGGCGCTATTCAGCTCCAACACTTCCTGCCTTTGGGCTACAGGAATTCCCCTCTTACAGCTGTCAATCTTTTCAGAAGGAATAGGCCTCTCTGTGACAGGCAGTCATGTCAGGATCAATAGCATATCAGGAACACAGGCTCAGCATAGCAAAGTGATTTCTAGCATAGCAAAATAATAAATGCCTTCCCTCTTAAAGAAATTACACCATTCCCTATGAATTCCAGAAAGCATGGTTTAATAGGGGCTTTCTCACAGCATTTTCAAAACAGCAACTACACAAAAACATTTCTCTACAGTTACATCATGGTGGGCCACACACATTCAAATCCTCCGCCCAGATTAGCATCACTGAATAATAGCCATGCCTTCTGGGGTATGTGGCCGGCTGGCTGATGAGGAGCCAGTCAGGGAACAGGAAAACTATGGGCTTGGCGGGTGGATCACTGGGCCAACCCCCGGAGAATCAGAGCAGCAAACAGAACAAGGGGGCTGTAATTACCCCAACGTCCTGCAGTGACATCTTGTGTACAAGCATTGGAATTACGTGTCATTTCTCTCAGAGAAACAGCTCTCTATGACATGGGCTGGTTTATTTTAAACAACTATCCTTTAAAACATCACATATTATAATTGTCAAAATGAGATTTGTCATCAGACTTCGAAGTGAGGCGAGCAGTTGAGGAATTGAAGCACGCGGGAATAAGGCTGAAATGAGCAATTAAGCAGCAGCGCAGCACTTAAGCTCCAATGAGCGCCAAAGGAGCTCATTGCAGCCAGCGGCAGCGGCACATATGCAAGCTCAGGGGAAAAAATACAAGCTCGGAAAAATATTAATTTAACGGATGACCCACGGAAATCGAAAAACATGAAAAACAAGAAAAAAAATAAAAAAAAACCATAAAAACAAACTCACACACAGCGCAGGGGAAGAGCCAGGAAGCATGGTAGTGAGGTTGCAAGCGATTTTGAGCCTTATTTGATGTGTTTCTTTACTCGAAATGGGCTAAGCGAGAAAAAATGGAGGACGAAAAACGTAAAAATTCCTAAAGCTGGATGAAAATGAGGCTGAGCAAAGCCAGGCACATGGGACTTAGAAAATACACAATGGCAAAGACACTAACACTTACACCAACAACGCCAGGGACGCAGGACTTTGAAAATAAAACAAACGTCAGTCAGCGCCCCACGCACAAACAGTCAGCAGAGACACAGAAGAGAAACACACAGGGAAAGCACAGGGGAGAGATGCTGGAAAGAGACACATGGCATTCCCAAACACAAAACTTGCAGGTTAATGAACCCTGCAATGAGCAGCCCGTACAGTAGGCGGGAGGAAAGGTTCGCAATGAGCGCCAAAGGTGCTCAGAGAATCCAAGTCCTTGCATTGTGTGGCAAACAGCATTGCCTGGCTTACAATTTTATGCTTGTCATTTTTTAATGGGTAATTCGCTAGGGACAGTATATTAGTTAAGGGCAAACCGATCTTCACATACCTGTTCTCTGTATTATTTCAACCTAAGTAATTCCACCGTATAGTTTCTTTGTAAACAAGTGGATCAGCATTACAGCGGACATAAAGATGTCCTGGTGTGTTGCGGTCTATGATGTCACAGAGAGTCGGAAATGACTGAAAGACGCAAAAACATTTTTTTTATTCAGCGCTGTCTGGACGGATGAAAGTGGGGGACAAAAGGCCCCCCTTGTCCTCAATAGTCTAGTCGTTACATTCTAAAATGAGTTTATTTTCTTCTCTATGTCATTATAATACACCTGTTCTCTGTATTACTTCAACCTAAGTAACTATACCCTATAGCTTCTTTGCAACTGCACCATATATATTTTGTGCGGGGTAACTATTTCCTAAGCTTGATCCCCATATATGCTTTCATATTTAATTCCTAGATCTCCTTACATATAATTTACTATAACTGCTCATATTCACATTGCTCGGTAGGTGCTTCAAATCATCACTGAGCCGCTGATTAGGGTGGTCTAACAGTATTGCCCTAAATATTTCTTTAACCTTGATGTCAATGTAAAATGGAGAGATCTCCCGGTGGCCATTTCACATAAAACGATCCCATATGCCCACTGCTGCATTGTAGCCCTGCTTTTGAATGATCTGATAACTAATTTCCATGAATACTCCCAAATTGTACTCATAACTTATAAATGAGCCAATAATTATGTTAGAACTGTCCTCTATAAATTATCCATACATTATTCTACTCCAGTGCGCCTGCTAATATAAAAATAATTTGGACCGCTTTGATGACAACATGGCATTTCAGGCCCATTCTTCAGCCATTTCTTTTTAAAGGATTATGAAAGTTTCCTGGGTTTCAAATGTTTCCTAAAAGACAGCTACTGATTAGAAAAATATGTATTATATTGAAAAGTTGAATGTTCTTACATATTTATATGCTGAATACTGCTATCTGGATTTATACCCCCCTAAGAAGGTTACATAAAGAGTACCCTGTTGCACAGCATCTGGGTACAGTTTGTGACCTCTAAAGGAAATGATGCCACTAACATAGTTGGTGGGGTCACAGCTGAAATTCCCTACAGAGACAGACAGAGAGAAAAAAAAACACCAGCTGCAGTTGCAGGGAAACAGACAAACTGCAGGGTTGCAATCTAGTGTGAATGTGCTGCACAGAGACTCTTATATGAAAATATACAGTGCATTCTAACATACTCCAGACTACATATCCCAGGCTGCTTTGCAGGACAGAAGCCAACCAGGATTGTGACGTTTCAGCCTCTGCTTCCTCCTGATTAGCCAAAACAATTTTTCATATTGTATGCTAATTTAGCCTGGGTTTGGAGAGGGTGTTAACACTAATTTTCAACTGACTGAAATTTCAAGACGCTTTGCTAACTTCAAGGTAAGTGTTTAAATGTTTATGTTGGTGTTTTTTCACACTTAATTGATTTTTCATACACTATGGATTCGCCTCTATCAGATGATCTCATAAATCAGTAAACTTAGATATCCCTTTAATATTATCTTTATTTTGTTTACTTTGAAACAATCCAGATGTAGAATGTAATTATTAAACGTGTCTTTAGTGTTTTTCATTTGTTCACATCTGAGGCCAAACATGAATATGTTCCCACCGAGCCTCTGATCTTCTCACTTGCAAAGAAATTTTCTGCAATAGCTCCAAAATTTGCGATCTTTATGTGGCCCTCTTTACTAAGCAGAATGTTGGAACAACTTCAGTTCCCTGCAGAATAGAGATGGAGATATAAAGACAAAAAAATACACCACACGTGAAGGAGGGAATAGAACCGAGTTGAGATATAAAGAGAAGAAAGTCATCACATGTAAATATATTAATAAGTATATTATCTACTGACCTATGTACAACTCTGTTTAAATGTAAAAACTGAAGGCCACAGACGATTTCTACTGAGTAAAACCTGATTAAGACAAGAAAAGACAGGTCACACATTACTGAATTTTGTTATAGTTGATGTGTTAGTAGTGTTAGTGATGTATTTTTCATGGGTTTCGATGGTGCTACTAGTATACTATCAGCCACATCAAATTCCAAGCCCATAGCAGCAAAAGCACACCCGCAAAGCCTGTGGGCTTGAAATTCTGCCGAGTTACAGAGCTTTTACTTTCAACCTTGCCGAGACCTACGGGCCATAGACACAAGCCTGTAAACCCTTTCCGCCCATGCAAGCTGTTAAGGTGCTGGCCGAGCAGCGATCTGCCGTTACTATCCAATCACGGTATAACATAATGCGACACAGGCCTCTCAGCCAATAGAAAGCAGTCTAGCCGCAGATGATTGACAGAGAGAGATTATAAATTTGTGTTCCCCCCGCCCATGCATTGACTGTTGTATTTTCTGACAAAGTAGCATGCAGGTCCCAGGGTTGGAGGTTTTTGAGAGATAGAGAGAGAGCAGGAATATTTTGAGAGCAGTAATTTGCGGTTTTGTTGATTTATATTATACTATTTACAATTTTACACTTAATACTTGATTATACATATTTACTAAAAAAGGGATTGGATTAACAGTTTGCGGGAGCGGTAAGGCTTTATGGTCCTGAGGCTTCGGCCCGTGACTTTCAGCCTTTTTCAATTGAATTGCTCAATAATTGGAGCAGACATACGGCCTGTATACCGCAACTTGCGACCTTGCAATTACATGAGGCTCATAGTGTCTCTACATACTTATTCTCCTTATAATAAAACTATATTATTGTTTAAAATATTTCCATAATACTGCTCCTCATATATGATATTTCTGTATAAATACTCATATAACCTCTATGTATTTTCTCTCTTATAACCTTAATATAATTAAAGGCTACTAGTATTTCCATATATTAGAGTTCTCTACATCTCACCTGTTTAAGTAAATCATCATATCCATGTATATGATACCTATAAGTTCTATGGAATTATACTCACTTTGCTCAGCAGATGTTTAAAGTCTTGACTTAGCCACTCTGCAAAATTAGGACGATCTTTCACGATTGATCTAAATACTGCCTTGTTGGGGAAGCCATCAAAAAATGGGGACCTCCCAGTCGCCATACGATATAATATGATTCCATATGCCCACCAGTCCACAGCTGTGTCATAGTCCTGCCGCCGAAGCATCTGTAAAAGGGGAGACAAGGAACCTCTTATTGCACCCAATATATTTCCTAGTGTCACCGTCTTTCAATAACTATTATCCTCATAGATAGTAATATTGATCCGTTGCTCACCTCTGGGGCCATGTATGCAAATGTCCCAGTGATGCCACTAATTTTTTTGTGGTCAAGGACGTTTTCTACAGACAGCCCAAAATCCGCTATTTTTATATGTCCTTTGTTGTCCAAAAGGATGTTCTCCAGTTTTAGGTCTCTGCAGGAAATAGGTTGAGAGCTCTATGTGTAGATTCTTAAGAGTCTGATAAATAAGATAGACCTCAAGAGAATAGTGGTAGGATGAAGGAACAATGAGGAAAGAGTGACACAAAGATGCAGCAAAGACTTAGAAGGATTTAGGTGCAGGGGGAGGAGGAGAGAAGCAGACTGACTCGTGGTATCATGTCCTATCTGCAAATTGTGCCATGCACTGAACATTTTAACTTATGAGAGTCTAAGTAACATTACAATAGTAAGTGTTGAGTGTCTTATTGTCATAAAAAAGTATTAACTGTGGCTTATAAAGTGCATCATCTCTCGTTGATATCTGGTACCACTGCTCATCTGTTTACAGAAGAGGCCAAGATATCTTTTTGTCTGGTTGTCTCTGTATATCATTACCTTACAATGACAATGAGGAAGCTACAATTAAAGGACCACTGCACAATTCAAAACAAATATATATAATGTGTGTGTTTGAAAACTTTCAGTCTGACTAAGAGCAATTAAATAGAACAATACGTACAGCAAGTTTTTAATGCAAACAAATATTGGAGGAATCCATGATACATTGTTTGTGTGAGTTGGGTATTTATTTATTTTTTTGAAGAACTATGGTTGCATCCTGTGATGCAAAATCTTGCTTTTGACCCAGTGAGGGGGTGTAACTTTAATTGCGGTTTCCAGTATGCTATGATTTAGAGAGCCTCTATGGATATTCCTTCAGGAGACCCTCCATTTTTCCTCCTCCCAGTCTTTTCTTATATCTGCCTCCCAATCTTTGATATCATTATCTTTAATTGATAACTTTGGTGAGTTGAATAGATCATCGATTCCACTAATTATTCCCTTTGCTGTGGGCTTGCTAATGCATAGCCGAGACAACCAGGTTTCCTTGGGAAGACCCTGTTTTCTAATCAATGTCTCAATAAAATGTCTAAGTCTACACATTGTGTAATGTTCATGTAAGGGGAGATGGAATGTGTCAATAATTTGTTTATTGTCCAGAATTTTACTATCTTTACTATCCAATTCCCTAGCCTATTTAGGCCTTTTGAGCCAATGGATATTTTTAATGCAACTTGAGTTTTATTTCTTGCCCAGCCACCTGGGACTCCACCTTTCTTCTTGTCCAGGAGATTGGCAACATCTGAACATATGCAAAACTGTCTACAGCTGATCTGGGAATATCTATTAGATTTACGTAGATTTGCTGCAGATTTTTTTTTTCTACAGACCAAAGACGACAGATTCTATAATCAACATGGAAGTATTTATTACCAAGTGCTGAAGAATGAAGACAAGGCCATGGTATGACCATGGTATGACCATGGAGGCCATGGGGACCTCCATGGTAATATGTTAATATTTGGTGCCATGAAGTGTCCATAAGGACTCCCATGACTATACTTTAGCTCATAGAGGTTAGCATGGGGGAATCTCAGGGTTTCCTTGGCTCATAGGGGAGTAGGTATTGAGGGGGTTTCTTTAGAATCCCCTGGCTCATAAGTGGGTAACAGGTATTGGGGACCTTATCTGCTCTAAACTGGATGTACAGCTCTGCCCAGTCTTAGATATAGTGGGGGAAAAAGGTATTTGATGCCCTGCTGAATTTGAACGTTTGGCCACAAACAAACAAATGATCAGTCTATAAATGTAATGGTAGGTGTATTTTAACAGTGAGAGACAGAATAACACAAAAAAAACAAGAAAAACGCATGTTAAAAAAGTTATAAATTGATTTGCAGGTCAATGAGGGAAATAAGTATTTGTCCCCTTCAACTTAGTACTTGGTGGCAAAACCCTTGTTGGTAGAGAGGTCAGACGTTTCTTGTAGTTGGCCACCCGGTTTGCACACATCTCAGGAGGGATTTTGTCCCACTCCTCTTTGTAGATCCTCTCCAAGTCATTAAGGTTTTGAGGCTGATGTTTGGCAACTCGAACCTTCAGCTCCCTCCACAGATTTTCTATGGGATTAAGGTCTGGAGGCTGGCTAGGCAACTCCAGGACCTTAATGTGCTTCTTCTTGAGCCACTCCTTTGTTGCCTTGGCTGTGTGTTTTAGGTTCATTGGAATACCCATCCACGACCCATTTTCAATTGCCTGGCTGAGGGAAGGAGGTTCTCACCCAAGATTTAACAGTACATGGCCCCGTCCATCGTCCCTTTCATGCGGTGCAGTTGTCCTGTCCCCTTAGCAGAAAAACACCCTCAAAGCATAATGTTTCCACCTGCATGTTGGACACTTGGGATGTGTTCTTGGGGTCATAGGCAGCATTCCTCCTCCAAACACGGCGAGTTGAGTTGATGCCAAAGAGCTTGATTTTGGTCTCATCTGACCACAACACTTTCACCCAGTTCTCCTCTGAATCATTCAGAAGTTCATTGGCAAACTTCAGACGGGCCTGTACATGTGCTTTCTTGAGCAGGGGGACCTGCAGGATTTCAGTCCTTCTTGGTGACAATGGTCCCAGCTGCTTTGAGATCATTAACAAGATCCTCCCGTGTAGTTCTGAGCTGATTCCTCACCGTTCTCATGATCACTGAAACTCCACAAGTTGAGATATTGCACGGAGCATCAGACCGAGGGAGGCACTTATTTTGTGTTTCTTCCATTTGCGGATAATCACACCAACTGCTATCACCTTCTCACCAAGCTGCTTGGTCATGGTCTTATAGCCCATTCCAGCCTTTTGTGGACAGGTGTCTTTCATACAGGTAACAAGCTGAAAATTAGGAGAACTCCCTTTAAGAGAGTTCTCCTAATCTCACCTCGTTACCTGTATAAAAGACACCCGGGAGCCAGAAATCTTGCTGATTGATAGGGGATCAAATACTTATTTCCCTCACTGACCTGCAAATCAATTTATTTAACTTTTTTGACATGCATTTTTCTTTTCTTTTTTGGTTATTCTGTCTCTCACTGTTAAAATACATCTACCATTAAAATTATAGACTGATCATTTCAAAATCAGAAGGGGATCAAATACTCTGCCCCCCACTACTGTACACTCCCTGCTTGACTTTGTCACACATCCGTGTGCACCACGGACAGCAGCTAGACAGCATGGTAGAGAGTCAATAAGATGCTGAAATGTTGACAAGGGTATCTGGAGCCATGCAGACTGCGGTGCATCCGACAGCTGCTGAAGAGTTAGTGGTTGAGGTTCCATACGGCGAACATATCGAGGTGACCCCACAGGTGCTTGATGGGGTTCAAGTCCGGGGAATTTGGAGGCCAGGGAAATAATTGGAAGTCTTCATCATGCTCCTCCAACCCTTGCCAATCAGAAGATGTACAATTTCGGTACTGTGCAAATTAAAGCCATTTATGAAGATGATCCCTCATCAGCATGAGTGCAGTGATCAGCGGTTTGTTCCGGTGCCCCATACGCAACAGGGTTGGTTCGCTGTACTGTTTTAGACACAGATTTGGTACCCCCCCGGTTCGTTTGGATGGTGAGTTGCTCAGCTGTATCGTGTCATGTGGCCCTCACACACCTTTGCAGCCAATGTTCACCTATGAAATTAATGGCTTGTGGTTTTGTCCAGTCACGGGACACTTTACTCACAGCAGCATGCTAACAGTTTGCAAACTGCACTGTTTCAGAAATACTGCCACCCTTGGCAAGAAAGCCAATGATCATCCCCTAAAGTCTGATAAATTGCACATTTTACCCATGACATCAATGTTTGATATGTTTTCAGAATACTTACATGTCACCTTATATACCCACTCTGCAAGCTCATTTACAGTTAAACTGGCACCTCTCTCAGTCCCACTTCCTTTCTGTGATGCCCAGGGTGGACCTTACGACTGTTAAAATGATATGGGCCCCTGGGTGGACAGTATTTAATATAATTTAAAATGTATCAGTGTGTAATTTCTCCCAATCATAAAGTATGGTGTCATGACCACATGGATATCAGGACTGTTGCAGCCATGATGGCATAGATAGGGTTAACATGTGTGCCATGCTATTCTGTCGTGCTATGCAATGTTTCCCCGTGTTTGTTATCGCTTGTCCAAAGAGCTTGCTCACTTGGACTATT
Organism: Discoglossus pictus; assembly: GCA_027410445.1. Classification (NCBI taxonomy): domain Eukaryota; kingdom Metazoa; phylum Chordata; class Amphibia; order Anura; family Alytidae; genus Discoglossus; species Discoglossus pictus. Next base: position 273,170,154 of record CM050163.1, read on the forward strand.
TGGTTTTATCAAGGATTATGTTATTGTGTCCATGTGAACTTGTATATGTCATGCCTAGTCTTGAAATAGAGGATTTTCCCTGGGGGGTTTAATAAAATAGGATTCCCAGGAAAGGGGTACATGGTTGATGGGTCTGGAGAGGTCCAGTAGATCAAGGGCAGGGCGTGAGCAGACACTGTCTGCAGAGGGGATATTTCCAGGAGAGCTAACCTGCAGCTCTCCTGGTGAGGGGAAGCCAGATAAAGGATAATGGTGGATTAATTACCCCTACAGAGCTATAAAAATAAGCAAATGTATTTGAATGGCTAATTCTCTCAGCCTTGTAGATTCCCTACACTAGTGACATGAATGCCATGTGGGGCAGTGAGACACTAGAAGTCCCATTTAATTGAGCGTTTTTGAGGTCCGGTAGCCCGTAAGTGAGGTTGCAAGCTATTTTGCTATTCAATTGAAAAAATGGCGATGGTTAAACTTGTAACTTACAGCATCCAGAAGCCTTTGATCTGTCACTTTTGCAAGCCTAAAATCGCAAATCACTATTCAATTGCTCAATTCCCCAAGCCTGCAAATGTTTTCACACACGTAAATGGCAAATGAAGGAGAAAATCCTATGAGTGCTAGAGAGGACCCGCAAGGGGGTTAAAAACCTATTTTTGGCACTGTAAATGCAACAAAGAAAATCAATACTGCACTGTAAATAACAGGGAAAGTGTTGTAGGACATTATAATTTATTGCACAACAGTCTCAATCTCACAAATCGGCACAAATAATTTGTATGTGTCATTTCGGGGTTAAATCTATCTTGGGTATCAATGAGTTGATTCATTTCAGGCGACCCATATGGACTAAAACAGTATTGGCATTCATTTTCATAATTCTTTTTTTTGCATGTTTTGCGGGTATGATCACATATCGTAACCCCCGAACCTAATTGATTGACATGTAACCTCCATGTTTTACTGCCGTAATCATGACAGTCTCATTTTCTATTGGCTGATTTGAAATGGGAGGTTACGGGCTTGCTTACTTGATCATGTTCCCACCCTAAAATGCTCCGAACTAGTGCATGTTTACGGTTGTGGCTTGGGGCCCATAACTTGCAGTCTTGAGCAATTGAATAGCATCGCAAGCTGAGACGAACGGGAGCCTGCAACCCACTTGCAGGCATTCTGCTGTCTGCGATTGAGTTGTGAGTCTTCAATTGAATGGAGCCCTATGCTAAGCCAGGGGCTCTACCCTGATTGATTCTTGTTATCCATACATTTGGATTACTGTTACTATTAAAGGGTGCTCTGTTTTGTAAACTCATAAACAACATGTGTATTGCATTCTGGTCTCCAAATGAAAAGACTTTTTATTATGTTACTAAGCTGGCTTATATCATGATGTTCCTGCTGGACCTATCCTAGGGGTCCATTGCCGGTTCTTGTGTTTCCTGAGGACTAGCTGTTCCTGAGCTGACTATGTAAGCTGGGATTGAGATACCCAGACATCATCACAATATAAGGGGGTCCTGTGAGCTGAAAGTAGGTGGTTTTGAGGTTTACCTGGTCTCCTCACCCTTGGGTCGTGACACTTTTTTTTGGAGCAGCTCCTGTCTCTATCATGAGACATACCAGCACAAAGCCCATAAAGCCATGTGATGTGTATAAGTATTGCAGTATCTTTTTTTGTCTAAAAATTATTTTCAAAGTGTTAAACTTCTGATAGATGTATATATATATATATATATATATATATATATATATAACAATCATTTAGTGTATGGTGAGCACAAAAGTGAGAAAAGCTCTCCGCTGTACAAAGTACAGAAAACGAATAATACATTAATAAGACCATTTGCATGTCGAAAAGGCGGGGACATGCAAATGAGAATACAATGTACCTCACTAAATAGCAACTTTATACATTGCTCCCTCAAAGCATAAGCCCGCTGTATTAAACAGCTTTTAAGCAAAGCATCGGGTTGGATTTTACACAAACCAAGAATCACTCATATACAGGCCTGTTTCAAGCTTTTGGCTATCATCAGTATGAGGTAGAGATTCTGGCTTGTGCAATAGATCAATAACATAAAATTAAATGGCTGTTTTATCTTTTAGGAAGAGCTTACCCAAAACTTACTTTTGGGTCATCAGGTAATGGATTTTGTTGCGTTTGCTTTTTTACCATTAATGTCAGAGTCAGTTTCTCTAAATTGACTATTTTAATTACATTTCTATGACATCCCCATAATGAGTCAAAAAGAGATATTGCAGCGATCAAGGCTTGTTTTTTAATGTTAATCTTAGGGGCAGATTTTGTATTACCCAAAACTATACAGAATATAATAAATACTAATGGACAATATTAGGAAGATTGAGCACAGTATGAATAGTCTTTTGCATTGTACTCACTGTATTCATTGTGACACTGATGCACAATAATATGATTGTTAAGTACCTGCACAAGTCACGTTTATTTCTCAATGGCTGGATGGATTCTAATGTACTGTCCTTGTTTTCCACAGTAATCTGTTTAACCGGCAACACCCAGCCCTTACCCTTCCCCAATCCCACCTCCACTATGGACTCCTTTGACCCTGTAACCGAGGATGAAGTATCTACTTTACTATCAACCTCTCACCTTACCACATGTCCTCATGATCCTATTCCATCACAGCTAATCCCTCCCCTATCCACCACACTTATCCCAGCTCTCACACATCTATTCAACCTCTCCCTAAACACTGGCAAGTTTCCATCCTCCTTAAAACATGCCACAGTTACACCCATTCTCAAGAAGCCCTCTTCTGACCCAGCTTCTGCCTCCAACTATCGCCCTATCTCACTACTTCCCCTTGCGTCTAAACTCCTTGAGCGGCTTGTTTACAATCGCCTCACTCAATTTATTTCCTCCAACTCCCTACTTGACCCCTTCCAATCTTGCTTCCGGTCCCAACACTCTACAGAAACAGCCCTTACAAAAGTCACTAATGACTTGCTAACCGCCAAATCAAAGGGTCACTACTCTATTCTAATTCTCCTGGATCTCTCTGCTGCCTTCGATACAGTTGACCACCCTCTTCTAATCCAAACTCTCCGCTCTTTTGGCATCCAGGACACAGCTCTTTCATGGTTCACATCCTATCTTAAAGATCATACATTTAGTGTCTCCTTCTCTGGCACCTCTTCTTCACCTCTCCCTCTGTCTGTTGGCGTTCCCCAAGGTTCTGTCCTAGGCCCCCTCCTCTTCTCCATCTACACCTCCTCCCTTGGCACCCTTATAAAATCCTTTGGATTTCAGTATCATCTCTATGCAGATGATACTCAAATCTACCTCTCTGCACCTGATCTATCCCCCTCTCTTTTAGCTTAAGTTTCCAACTGCCTCTCTAGCATATCCTCCTGGATGTCCACCCGTCAACTCAAACTCAACATGTCTAAAACTGAACTTCTAATCTTTCCACCCTCTACTACAGCTTCCACACCTCAAATATCTCTCACTGTTGACAACACCATCATCGCCCCTACCTCCCAGGCCCGTTGTCTTGGGGTTCTACTGGATCCCGCCCTCTCTTTTATTCCTCACATCCAAGCAATAACAAAATCATGTCAGTTTCACCTAAAAAACATCTCCAAAATTCGTCATTATCTTACAGAAGACACAGCTAAAATTCTAATTCACTCTCTCATCATCTCTCGACTCGACTACTGCAATTCCCTCCTTGCTGGCCTCCCCATCTCTCGTCTGTCTCCCCTCCAATCCATAATGAACGCCTCTGCTAGACTCATCTTTAATACCAAACGCTCAGTGTCTGCAGCTCCTCTCTGTCAATCACTCCACTGGCTTCCCATAGCTTCCCGAATCAAATTTAAAATCATGACCCTAACATATAAAGCCCTCAACAACAGTGCACCCCCTTATATCTCTGCTCTTGTTTCAAAATACTCTCCCAACCGGCCCCTTCGTTCTGCTAACGACCTTCTTCTTTCCTCCTCTCTCATCACCTCCTCTCACTCCCGTCTTCAAGACTTTTCTCGTGCTTCCCCATCCATTTGGAACTCCTTGCCCCGCTCCATTAGATTATCTTCCTGCCTCAAAACCTTTAAGAAATTATTAAAAACACACCTGTTTAAAAAATCTTATCACCTTCAGCCTTAACATGTACAACTGAACACTCCACAGCTTAATAACACTCACACCCACAATCTACAGTACAACACACAGACCCCTCCAATTGACTAAACAAATTGCTTTCAATTGTATTTGTCACCCTCTTGATCTAAACCCTTAGATTGTAAGTTTGCGAGTTTTCAATCTTGTGTCAGGCCTTGGAAACAAGCTCTATGTACATTTGATTTTATGCTCAAAAACAGGGCCCTCCATTCTTTACAAGGTGTTTAATTTGTTTTCTGCTATGTACTCAACCCCAGTACAGCGCTACGGAATATGTTGGCGCGATATAAATAAAGATAATAATAATAATAATAATAATGCTATTTCAATATCACAGTGGGCTCCATTAATATAAATGGAAAGCAGAGAAGAAGACAGTGTATTTTAAAACATCTATATATAGCTTTTAAAAGAGAGGTTTTATATTCCTCAGGGTATGAAATGATTAGGCACAGAGATAAGAAGGAAAGCCGTTGAGGAGGCTTTAGCAGCCTGCCAGACAGGAGAAAGGAGGGAGACCGTCCAGAAAGGTCCCACAGCTCAACCTGATGAAGAAAGGGCCAAAATAGGAAAACATGTAGAAAAGGAACTTACTCCACTTCAGTGTTTCCCTGACAAGTATGACTTTGCACGTGACCAAGCTGTGGATCCGATCCTACAGAACATACGTTGTCAGCTTGTGGAAGTGAACGGGACTCCGGTCACCGGGAGAGAGAGGAGACAGGGCCCTTATTTCATACTGCGGAATAACTTGCTGTACAGGGTCGTTCCTTCAAAGGAAGAAACACTGGAGCAGCTCTTAGTTCCCCGAGCTCAAAGGAAGAAAGTCCTTGATCTGGCCCACCGTAACCTCCTTGGGGGCCACCTTGGGAAGGATAAAACCCTGGGAAAGATATTGAAAGTTTTTTCTGGCCTGGCATATTTGCTGAAGTAGCCCAGTACTGTGCATCTTGCCCTGAATGCCAATTGACAGCTCCCCGCTCCGATCTAAGAGCTCCACTGGTATCTTTACCCATAATTGAGGACCCGTTTTCAAGAATAGCAATGGATCTGGTGGGTCCACTAGAAAAATCAACACGAGGGCACCAATACATCCTATTTAATAGAAAAAAGATTCCTAAAACTCACAGTACATAATATTTTTACCCAGTTTTTACATTATTTGATCTTTACAAAGGAATCGTTTTTTTTACACTCCATAAATGTTTATTGCCACTTGTATATAGAAGAGACACATCATCTACATCCTTCATGAACTTGTGAAATTCTGAGATGTAGCTAAGGATTAATGTGATTGAAATATTAACATGGACCATTTCCAGTACTGAAAATAAAATGCCACTCTATTTAAAAATGTTACTAATAAACTTCACTTGACCTCACTTATGAATACTGTATAACCAAGTCATACCAATATGTATAAACAGCTTTTCATTTTTGAGTGTATTATATGATAAATGTTTTTAATTTAATAACATGACATTAAATTACTGTTTTATCTTTTAGGAAGAGCTTACCCAAAACTTACTTTTGGGTCATCAGGTAATGGATTTTGTTGCGTTTGCTTTTGTACCATTAATGTCAGAGTCAGTTTCTCTAAATTGACTATTTTAATTACATTTCTATGACATCCCCATAATGAGTCAAAAAGAGATATTGCAGCTATCAAGCCTTGTTTGTTTTTTTTTAACCATTCTTTTTTATTGGTCACTTTTGAAAAAAAAAAGAAGTTAAACCTTATAACAGTATGCCATGATTCTCAGATCAGGCAGTTTCCATCTATTTCACAGTTTGAACAAATGCAGACTTTAACTTAGTGGATTAAGAACTAGTTATAATTCCAAATCTGTCCAATTTCTCTGCCGGGGCTCGCAGGCCCTCTCATGTCATAAGAGCATAACATACAATAATCATATTCCATTTAAATGCTTAATTTAAAGTTTGTGACCTTCACACCTTTTTTTCCTTTTTCTGTTCCCCTTTTCCTAACTTACCCCAGCTAGCTAGACTGGTTTTTTGGAGCCTTCATGATCCTGCGTTTTTATTCATATTCCTGATGCTTCTTAAATTATCAGATCCCCCCTGTCTCCCTCCCCTCTTTTCCCATTAAGACCAAATTAAACTTAAAATAAATATTTAACCGTAACTAAACTGTTGGCAGCTCTTAGTTGTCCTAAGAAATCCGACTTCTACCCTCCCATGTCGGTTTCCCCTCTGTTGTCTTACCTCTTTGGCGCAAGGAATTCTTGGGCGTTCCCCAGTCCAGCCTCCCAGTCCTTATTTTCCCCTCTCTCTCTCCCCAGGACATCAGACCTCTTCAAGTTATCTTTGTTGTTCTTGATAAGTGACCCAGGGCTCCCAAATTGCCAAATATTTGTCCATAGTGTCTGCTAGTGTGTGAGATATTCTTTCGTATAGCATAATTTGATTTAATTTACTGGTTATCTCTAATGGTTCTATATGTTCGGCTTTCCATCTTTTAGCTATGCAGTTTTTAGTCGCCAGGCATATAAATTGCATCATTTTGTTTTGGGTAGCCGTTAAGGCTTCCATGCCTAGTCCTAGCAGACATACCTCCATCTGAGCCTCTAGATCCATTTGAAAAACAAGGGATGCTAGACGTGTACATTCTTGCCACATCTTTTGGGCTTTGGAGCAAGTCCACCACATATGTATAAAAAGTGCCTCTATAGCAATTAGGATTTTGCCCCCCATTCCATTTTGCAATCCGGTCTGGGGTTATATAAGCACTATGTAAAAATGTTATGGATGTCTCTAGCAGACTGTAATTTAGCGAGCCCCTAGTTAATTCTTTCCAGGATCTTTTCCACTGGGTTATTTCCCAGGTGCATCCCAAATATTTCTCCCATTCTTTCATAAATTTATCCTTAAGATCTGTTTTTGGTTTATTGAATTCTGAATAAAGCATACCCAGTATTCCTCTCGTTAAAGGCGCTGTGCTGCATAATTTTGAAAACCAAGTAAATTTTGGGATACCCCATTGCTTGACTAGGGAATTTGCTAAATGACTAATCCTACAAAAATTGTAGTGTTCCTCCAGTGGAAGATTATATTTATCCCTTAGATTCACATAGGAGAGAGAGCCCCCTTCTGTTACCCAGCTCCCAATTCTTCCTAGGTCCTTTGATGTCCACCATTCCTTTGAGCGTTCAGATAGAGGGGTCCGAAATTCCGGGTGTGGTATCAGGGGAGCCAAGGGAGACAGCCCACCCAAAATCCCATGCTGTGTCAGAGCCCATTTGCAGCACTGTAATGACAACCTGATTATCGGGTTTTGTAGCCATCTTAGCGCAGCCAATGGATCTTTTAGCCAAATTATTTGATCCCATGTGTAAGGTTGTAATTCCTGATCCTCTATGTAGACCCAGCTTGGTTTATGATCCCGTGAATGAATCCTAGGGATAACTGCCAATTGAGCTGCGCGATAATATTGGATGAGATTAGGGCACTATAGGCCCCCCGATCTCTTGTGTCTAGTCATTATCTGTTTCGCTATTCTATGCGGTTTGTATTGCCAAATGTATTGAAAGATTACTTTTTGGAATTGTCTTAGCTCTTTTTCCGGGCATCTAACTGGCAGGGATCGGAACAAATAGGGAATTTTCGGTAACAGATTCATTTTTACGGAATGTATCCCTCCTAGCCAAGATAATTTGAGTTTGGACCATGAGTTCATGTCATTCTTTAATTGTTTGATAAGAGGTTCATAATTGAATTTGTAAAGATCCCCCAAGTTTCTTGTAAGATTGATCCCTAGGTATCTAATATGGGTCTTTGGCCATGTGAACCAATAATTTTCTCTCAGGAAAGTCTCCTCTCCCTGAGTTAAATTCAATGCTAACACCTCTGTTTTGGTCGTATTTAATTTAAGGCCTGATATTGAAATAAAACTGTCAAGTATTTCAAACAAAGCCGGGATCGAAGTTATGGGGTTGGTGAGAGTACAAAGTACATCATCCGTAAACCAGCTACTTTTAAACTGAGTTGGGCCGGCCTGTATTCCCTTTACTTGGGCAGATGCCCTGATCTTCTGGGCCAGAGGCTCCACTACCAGGGCAAATAGTAGCGGAGAGAGTGGGCAACCTTGTCTAGTGCCCCTCTGTATATCTATAGCTTCATTGTTTTAACCTGACACTTCCGCCTTTGTTTTTTTATAAAGTGTTCGAAGCAGGTTTATAAAAGTGTTTGAGAAACCAAACTTTGCTAGCACCTCCCATAAATAGGACCACTCTACAGTGTCGAAGGCCTTTTCTACATCAAGGGCCAACATGCACAAGGCAGAGCGTTGTTGTTGGGCTATATGAATTAGGTTAGTTACTTTGCGAATATTATCCCCTGCTTGTCTATTGGGAATGAAGCCTACCTGGTCTTGGTGAACCATCTTTGGGAGGTATCTTGCTATCCTGTTGGCCATAATCTTTGTTAATAATTTTAAAGCAATATTGAGTAGTGATATGGGCCTGCAATTTTTCACTTCTAGTTTATCTTTACCCTCTTTTGGAAAAAAGACCAAATTGGCTTGGTTAAATTCCACTGGTATTGATTTACCCTCCAGAATATAGTTATAGAAAGTGGTTAAATGTGGGGCTAGGATGTGTGAGAAGGTCTTATAATATTGTGCCGTGAATCCGTCCGGTCCAGGGGACTTGCCCGCCTTCGCGTCCTGTATAGCCTGTTTCACTTCCTCTATTGAGATTTTGGAGTCAATTAAGCCATTATCCTCCTCCGTCAAACTGGGGAGTTCACATGAATGTAGGAAGTCCCTTATGGGGATTTCTGTTGCTGAGCCTTGCGAGGTGTACAGTTTACTATAAAAGCTTTTAAACACTTCCTGAATTTTCTTGGGGCTAGATGTTATTTGTCCTAGTGTATCTTTTATCTGGTAGATTTTTGATTGAGTTATTTTATTTTTCAATTTGTTGGCCAGCATGGTATCTGGTTTATTCGCCCTGGCATAGAACCTCTGGCCTGTAAAGCGCAAGGCTCTTTCAGTCTTAGCTGACGAAATTTGATCTAAATCAACTCTCACTAACTCTATTTGTTGTCTTAATGCTTTCGTCGGGTTTTGTTGATTCATCTTTTCTAATTCCGAAAGTTTTTCCTTTGCTAACCTCTCTTTTTGGTTTTGTTGTTTTTTATGTTGGGCTGCAATTTGTATACAAGTCCCTCTAATGCAGGCTTTATGAGCCCGCCATACCCAGTCTGGAGATATATTCCCAGTCGTATTTTTTCTAAAGTATGAGTCCAAAGCCACCGCTACTCGGTCTTTCAGGTGAGGTTGGGTTAAGAGCATTTCATTTAATCTCCAGCCTCTAGCACCCCCCAGGGCCCCCCCAGTTGGATTTTGAGGCAAACATAAGAGTGGTCTGACCAAGAGCACGGGTGTATCTCTACTCCATCAGTCTGATCAATTAAATTTGTCCCTATTAGGAATGTATCTATTCTCGAATAAGTTTGGTGTACTGTGGAGAAAAATGTATACTCCCTATCTAAAGGGTGTCTCTCTCTCAATATATCTGTCATCTGTAATCTCCTTAGTTGAGTTTGTATCAGGTCTATTTTCTTGGAGAATTTGTCTCCCATAGAAGTTCCTGTACGATCCAGGGCTGGCCTAAGCACTAAATTTAAGTCCCCCCCTAAGATAATGTGTCCTAATTCCTTAGTTTCTAAGTGACGAAGTAGTCGTAAGAGACAGTTGTGAGGGGATGAGTTTGTAGAATATAATGAAATAAGCGTAGTTTTAATATCATGTATTGTGCCTGTCAAAATAATAAAGTTCCCTTCCGGATCAATGGTCTTGTTACCAAGAATAAAGGGGAAATCCCTGTGTAGCAGGATAGCCGTTCCCGCCTTTCTTGAGGTCTGTGTGGTAGCATATATATGAGGATAGTTTCCGTGCATATACTTTGGGATATTGTTCAGCTTGAAATGAGTTTCCTGAAGGAAAATAGCTGCCGGATTATGAGTTTTATATGCTAGGAAGGCTTTCCTCCTCTTAAAGGGTGAGTTGAACCCCCTGATGTTGTGAGTTATAAAAGTGTATCCTACTCTAGCCATCTGTCCCAGGGAGAGAGAAGAGTACAAAAATAGTACTTACTTTTGAAGCCGATGATCCCTGGGTTTTCGAGAAAGCTGGACCGAGCAAGACCCTCCTTCCCGCACCTCTGAGTTGTATATTTCGATTCTGTGTTACTGCCAAAAAAAGATACTAACCAGAAAATGATAACAATATTTTCAACTGAACTAAAACTTTCCACGTGTCTGAATATCCTTGTGCTCGTTCCCCACCATCTTTGTAGATGTATCTTAGTAATTCTGGCCTGAAGAGAACCTTCACTGTCTCCGCCATGCCAGTATGAGGAATGCACAATATGTAGAGCTACGTTAGGCTACTAAAATGCCCCCCCTTAAACGCCTTTTGTTTAATCACCATAGGGTCCCACCCTCAAGCTTTTTTTTTTTTTTTTTCCTTCTTTCTCCATTTAATATTTCCCCACTACCCCTGCTTTTTTCCTCAGATAATTTCCCCTCTTCTTTAATAGTTTCTCGTGTTCCCAATTTTCTGCTATTTATTTCAAACCCTCCTCTTATTAATAGTATTGTTTATATGATATACCCTTTAACTGTCTAGAAGACTGACGGTAAACCAACCTCTTTAACCTTAATCCTAATGATTTGATCTTCTAAATAAAAGTCTCTGTGGTTTTAACAGTCCATACATTGGGAATAAGAGAAAAATAACCCTTTTGTCTTATCTGTACCGTCCATATTCCCTAAGCCAGGTCTTTATTCATAGAATTGTTTATATGGTATACCCTTATAGCTGCTTCAGGGTCTTTTGATACAAAAACCTCTTTAACCTTAACCCTGTTAATTAGGTCTTTTATAAAAAAAGTCTCTATAGCTTTGATAGTCTAAGCATTGGGAATATAAAGCATCATAGTTTTCTCTGAGCAGTCCGTATTCCCTATGCCAGGGTCTGGTTAGGTCAAGATCTCCCTGCTTATGCTCTCGGAGGAGGTTCCTCTGTTGTAAGTCCTGTTTTTCGCCTTTGTGGGAGCGAAGTGTCTTGCCACTGTCTCTTTGGGCTCCTTCGTGGGGTGTCTTGTTGCTGTAAGCCTCGTTCCGTTGTTGTAATTAGCCCCAAGTTTTGTAGTATTCGCATGCACTCTTCTAAGGTTTTAATAGTATAAGAAGTTCCTTTCACCTGAAACAGTAGTACGAAGGGAAATCCCCATCTGTATGCAATCTTGTGTTGTTGTAGTACTGTCAGAGCCGGTCTCATCTGTCTTCTTCTCAAGAGGGTGTTGGGGGCCAAATCTGCATATATCTGTAGTACAGAGCCATCTGGGCCCTTAATTTCTTTGCATTTTCTTGCTGCTCCCAGTATAGCATCACTGGCCCTCTGGTTAAGAAGCCGTATAATCACATCTTTGGGAATATTAGGAGCTGATGTAGCCCCCAGGGCCCTATGTGCCCTTTCAATTTCCCAGTCTGCCTCTGGAAGTGTTGGGGTCAGAGAATTAAATGTGGCTTGGATGTAGGGCAAGAGGTCCGTCACTGTTCGGGGTATCCCCCTTAGTCTCAAATTATGTCTCCGGCTCCGGTTATCCATGTCTTCTAGTTTCTCGGCCATCTCTGCCATTTGCAAGGAGTGTTCTGTTACAGCCGATCCCATCTGGTTTTGAGTTTCTCCCAAATCATCCACCAAGGTTTCTAAGAGATGGGTCCTTTGACCCAGATCATGGATCTCTTTTGTAAGCTCCTTCTTGATGCTGTCTAGTTTGCTTTGCATAAGTTCCGCTATCTGCGCCATTGACTTTGCAGATATGTCCATTGAGGTATTACTACTTTGTTCCATTTCTGATTCAGAAGGTCCTGAATCTGCTGGGTCGTTGTCTGAGGTTTGTTTTTGATTTGCCATAGTTACTTGGAAATGTTCTTTAATATTTTTGGAGTGTTCTGACCGTTTGGGCTTAACCATGATTCCAGTTCAGAAATGGATCTGTACTATCAGTGTCGCGGCTCTTTATCACTATTTATATCTGTATGCAGTATTTTAGCCAACAGTGACGGCCTTGATTTTGGAGCCCCCTGAGCATAAGATTCGTATTAATTACTGTTTCCACATTATATAGAAATTCTGGGGTTCTGTGTGAGGCTTGAGGCAGTGGTGCATTTATATATTTAGTCAGTGGGACCCAGGTTTGCAGCCATTTTTTAAGCCATGTTTATATTCTTTTCTGCCAGCTTCTTCTCACCTCTGTATCCCTCCATTGGGGCTAAATTTTTTATTGACTGCTATTGACAGCTATAGTTCAATTCTGTGGAGGCTTATGTCTCTAGGTTGTGAGTGGTGACTCTGTTTTTTTACTTTTTAATTCCCCTCCAGGGTGTCTGTGTGACAGTCACTTTTATTATATCCTTAAGGGCCTGTGTGTTACAAAGCCTGTTTTCCTTCTTTGTTTAGATCCAAGCTATTTTTATTCAGTCATATAGCTAGGCTTCTGGTCTAGTTGTCTAGCAGCACTATAAGCAGCACTATATCTGTATTGCATCCAGTGTTTTGTTGTTGGTATAAAGCCAAAGATGTTCCTTATTTATCCTGGATGGCCACAAGGTGGCGGTATAGAAAATGCAATCATGCAGTTTAGCACAGCCTATGAGACAACTATGAGTCCAGTGTAACTTTGAGCAAGTTATTCATATGCGAGAGAATCTCAGGTTACTGAAAAGTAATGGCCATATAGCTGTATTTATATACAAATATTAGTGCTAATTGTTGGGGCTTAGTAATGAAGCATTAGTTGCTAAGTTGGGCCAGTGATTCTTGAATAAAGTCCATGGGATCTCAGGATTACTCAAGCTCACTCCCTATGTCACTGTTATGTTAGAGGCTATGGAGATAGCAGCTAAGTTTGTTGTTGTAGTGCCAAAATGTAGCATTAATTATGAGGGTCACCAGGAGTCTACCTGTTATCCCAGGGTATCAGGGAAGCTCCCCTGTTATAGATATAGTTCAGTGCCCCTGTATAGTAGCTACTCTGGACCCTTTCCTTAGGGCTTAGCCTGCTGGTGTTTTAATGTGGAGTATTTTAGAGTACCTGATAGGGCTAGCATCCAGGTCTAGTGCTCAGGATTCTGCCGTTTTACTTGCTGCGTCCTTCAAAATGGCATCCATGACCTCGTGGCTACCCTGTCTGTCTTTTCTCTGTAGCTGCCCTAGGACCTCCGGTGTGCAGGAGTCCCCAGCATAGGCCTGTGGCCCTCTAGGTCACTCTGGATCTCCTCCGTGCCTCCTCTGGAAGCGATGTCTCCTCCAAGCTCCTCAGGCTCTACTGCAGGTCAGCTCCAGGTGATTCCAAAATGTCGACCGCAGCTTGCGCGGTGCCTTCTCCCCGCAGTCTGAGGTCCGTCCTGTCTTTAAAGTTCCCTGGTGTGAGCCAGCCACCACCAGGCACCACGCCAAGCTCCCTGTGAGTCTCTGGGGGGGGGGTATTCGGCTGTTCACCGTGGCCTCCGAGGTAGGGTGTAGGGCCTCAGTCCCCTTTCTTCTTCTCGTGGCAGGTAGGGTGGTCGGAGGGTCCCGAGGGGATCAGGGGTTACCTCCCCACTTGCACCCAGTTCTTGTTAGGGGTACCTGCTCTGTAGGGGCAAACTTTAGGTCATAAATCTGGACTTTGCCACGGAGCTCAGAACAAACACGTCTGCCTTGGTCAGTCGCAAGCTCCGCCTCCAAGCCTTGTTTTTTAATGTTAATCTTAGGGGCAGATTTTGTATTACCCAACACTATACAGAATATAATAAATACTAATGGACAATATTAGGAAGATTGAGCACAGTATGAATAGTCTTTTGCATTGTACTCACTGTATTCATTGTGACACTGATGCACAATAATATGATTGTTAAGTACCTGCACAAGTCACGTTTATTTCTCAATGGCTGGATGGATTCTAATGTACTGTCCTTGTTTTCCACAGTAATCTGTTTAATGCTATTTCAATATGACAGTGGGCTCCATTAATATAAATGGAAAGGAGAGAAGAAGACAGTGTATTTTAAAACATCTATATATAGCTTTTAAAAGAGAGGTTTTATATTCCTCAGGGTATGAAATGATTAGGCACAGAGATAAGAAGGAAAGCCGTTGAGGAGGCTTTAGCAGCCTGCCAGACAGGAGAAAGGAGGGAGACCGTCCAGAAAGGTCCCACAGCTCAACCTGATAAAGAAAGGGCCCAAATGGGAGAAAATGTAGAAGAGGAACTTACTCCACTTTAGTGTTTCCCTGACAAGTATGACTTTGCACGTCCATAACATCCCAGTCACCAGCTAGAACAATGTCAACTCAACATTTCCTCAGTGTTTTATTAGTACAGCCTTTATATATCTTTCTCTGCAGCATATACCATTGATGGATCATTGCTTTACTGACTGTTATACTGGTTTGCTCTAAATAAATTATAATACAAAAAATAATTTTGTTAGAACATTGGTAGATGTTCACATCAATGGGCATTAGTTCACATAACACATAGATGACGCTATTACGCAAAAATGTCATGACGCGGTTACGCCGCATATAACGGTAATGGATCGGTTATGGGTTTTAAAAGCCCCAGCAAGACTGATGATCACTAGCCCATGAGTAAGCCCGAATTAGGGCAAAACGAACCTTCGGGTTTATCTTTTTGATGCACAAGTACTCTATTATTGTTTTTGGGGAGAATGGTTGCCTAGTGACTAGTGGCTTGTCATTACTGTTTTTTAACTACTGCTGTGAATTGCTTGTTTGCACTCATGATATACAGTAGTTTATAGTCATATAGAGCTGAGCGTTTAGCTGCTCCAAATTTAAGCCTTACTTTATACTCCCTATTTACTGCTTATGCAGCACTTATAGAATTACCACACATCTTTTTGCGTGTTTTTTTACTTTTATAGAGCTGTCATAAATTTTATAACTTCCCGAGGATTAGCAATTTGCCATCTGAGGGAAGTTGTATTGGGATATACATAAAGAGATTTGGAGATATATATTTATTCTCACAGTGGGGTTTATTCCTTGTTGGAACTACTGATACAGATAGAGATGCATATACCTACATAAGGATTACTTATTGTTACCACTTTTCTCAGTCATCCCAATTTTTGATTATTCATATTTGACAGACTTTATATGAGTTTTTTCAGTCTATTATTATCCATTCAGCATGTACCTAATATTCCTCTGGATCAATTAACAATTAATCCTCATATTGCAGATCAGAGGAGATATAAAAAGGTTGAACTTGATGGACTAATAGTATTTTTTCAACCTAAATTACTATGTAACTATGTATATTGTGAGTCTGATACCAAAATTCATATTTCCTATCTGCTTATTATTTCTAGACTAGCAAATTGCCCGTCAAAAAATGACGTCAATGAGATGTGTATGTTTGGAACGTTGTTTAGTTATTAATATACATATTTGACACTTGTAAGGTTTTAAGTTATGATGAAATAAGTACTATTGTGATATTAAACATGTTTATTTTTGTAAAATGTTCTTTTGTTCAACCGTAACTGTTAAAGCATTTTGTATTAAAAGTATTAACATTTGAATGTAAGAACAGTTGAAGTTTAAATTAATCAGTATTGTAAACTTGAGGTAATGTTTTTTTAACATGCAAGTTCTATCTCAAGAATTTTTAACTTAAATATATATTGAATCCAGAGGAAGGCAAACAGTAAAAACCCTCCTTGAATCGTAGCCAATTGTATCTGAGGGCGGGAAAAAAAATAATTCCTTCCTGACCCCATTAACTGGCGATCAGATTACTCCCTGGATTAACGTTTAACATAAAATACATCATTTACATTGTGACTTAAAACGTGGTTGAGCTCTTAACATGAACTTTGGAATATGTATAAGTAAG
Organism: Discoglossus pictus; assembly: GCA_027410445.1. NCBI lineage: Eukaryota > Metazoa > Chordata > Amphibia > Anura > Alytidae > Discoglossus > Discoglossus pictus. The sequence goes on from CM050163.1 coordinate 273,186,255, forward strand.
GAACTTGAAAGTATATTTTTTTAAACTTGAACTTTCTTATCTGTCTAAGTAAGGAACTTGAAAATATTTTTTTCAAACTTTAGTAACATTAGAAACAGTAACATAGTTAATTAACATTTGAACATAATTTGTCAAAATAATGCAAGGCAAGTGTTTTGAGAGGCTAATCATGCATAAACAGTACTTCCAAAAATTATGACTGAATTGTTTATTGATTTGTATTTTTCAATGGTTGACCTTTGTTTGTTGCTGTACTAATTGTTTTAAATCGCACATATAGTTTCCTCTGTGGAAAAGTGGTTCTCTAAACAGAGAACGCAAGAACTTAAACTTGTTGCATGCTGTGTAAGCAGTGTTCTGTATGTGTTTGACAATTTAATGTAGTTTAACAGGAAAATATTGTTTTTGTAAATGTAATTTCTGTTGCGTAATAATGACCTTTTGAAGGGAATGGACATTTATGTGTATTTGTTTAAAAAATTTGTGGTTATATTGTATTTTTTTATATTTTTGCATTTGCTTTTAAATTTGGTTTGCATGGCTTTTGTTTGTTTAATGAAAAGTTACAGTACTTCATAGTAGACAATGTTTTTAGTAAAAATACGTCCATCTTCTAATAAATCACATTGACTTTCATTTTTTTCAATGTAAACTTTAATAGCCTGTGGATTTTTGCACTGTGATAAGGCAACATACAATTGGCCATGTGCAAATACTGGTTGTTCTAAGGAAATACCCACAGATTTGAAAGTTTGTCCTTGTGATTTATTAATGGTCATGGCAAATGCTATAATGATGGGAAATTGTCTTCTTTGAAGTATAAAAGGGAGACTACTTTCACTTGGTGCTAAATCTATTCTTGGTATGAAAACTCTCTCTCCTTTATGGGTACCAGTTAAAATTTCAGCATCTATGAAATGGTCCTTTAATTGTTGAACAATTAATCTTGTACCATTGCATAGGCCTTTTTTGGGGTTCATATTTTGCAGTAACATGACAATTGTACTTTTCTTTAGCTGCAAAATATGTGGTGGCATTCCAGAAGGAGTTAGTGAGGTTATGAATTCAGTCAAAAAGTTTGCCTGAATTAGAATCCCAGGGGATGACCATTCATTTATTAATATTAAAAGAGGCACCAGACAGGGCTGTCCCCTGTCCCCCCTTCTGTTCGCGCTGGCCATTGAACCTTTGGCTCAGGCTATCAGGAATAGCGCAATAATAACTGGATTAAATGTAGGCTTACACCAGTTTAAGTGTTGCCTCTTTGCGGATGATATCCTGTGTACACTTACAAACCCACTCCAGTCAATACCAGCCCTGATGTCCCTGATAGAGTCTTTTGGGGTCATTTCGGGACTCAAAGTTAACATGGACAAGACGGAAGCGATCTTGGCACAGACTCCTCAGACATTAAGGGACACCCTTAAAACTCGACACCCCTTTGCTTGGCCAGAAAAACATATAAATTATTTAGGCATCAAGATCACTCCAGAGATAACCGACCTATATCAGTCAAACTATATCCCGCTATATAAGACCCTAAATCAGGACTTGTTGAAATGGAATAAATATAATCTCTCATGGTCGGGGAGGATTAATGCAATAAAAATGAATGTTCTCCCCAGGATTCTGTACTTTTTCAGGACTCTGCCGATTCGTATAAACAAAAGAGACCTAAATAGTTTCCAAAACGCGACATTCAGATTTATTTGGCACTACAAACGCCCAAGAATAAATAAATCCATTATGATGAGGAATAGATCCTCCGGAGGATTGGGTTGTCCCGACCTCCTCAAATATTTCAGGGCAGCCCAGATTTCTTTCCTACCCCAGGCACACTCGACAGAACATCAGCCACTTTGGGTTTTCGTGGAAAACTATCAAATTAGGCCATTTAAATGGGATACTCTAATATGGGATCCACCTTCCCGGTTACCCCCTGATCTGGCCCGTAACAACCCGATGATAGCATTAACACTGAAGGAATGGGAAAAAGCCAATAATAATAGACAGTTAAGTCCCAATATCTCCTATGCAACCACAACACTCCCTTCCCCAAATACTCTGGATGAGATGGGTTCACTATCCAAAGACTGGTGGACCTCAAGAAAGCTTGACAGGTTTGAAGGCTGGGTTAGAGATGGCACAGTGCTAACTAATGAGAAATTTATAGATACACACAATCTTCCGTCCAGTGAATACTTCAACTATAATAAAATCCGACACAATGTATCCACTAAACTTCGTAAATGGGGCCCGCCCAGATCAACTTGGTTCACACTAATTTGTAATAAAGCCCCTCTAACTAGGGGAATATTGGGGGAATTGTACGCAATATTCAACTCAAGCGACATGGCTAGCAAACCTAAACACATTAAGCATTGGGAACTAGACATGGGAGAGGAATGGGACATGAGCAAATGGTCTAAGGTGCACTTAGAACTGACAAAGGGGTCAAGGTATTTTAGTCACTTGGAAACATCGACGAAAGTACTATTTAGATCCTACTACACACCAGATAGGTTACACAAAATGGACCCTAAAGTCTCTCCCGAGTGCTTTAGAGGCTGCACCACTGGGGGATCCTTTCGCCATATTTGGTGGGATTGCCCAATGGCCCAAGCAATGTGGACAAAGGTGGCCGATCTGGTCTCTTAGACATTGAACACGAAAATACTACCCAATATGGGACTATGTCTACTGGGGCTACCGGTACAAAATTTACGAGTACACCAGAATAAATGGCTTCAATTTGTTATGCTGGCGGCAAAGAGCAGTCTGGCTGGGAACTGGCGGAAAAAATCACTTGATATCCACTCGGTTATTCACAAAATTAACTTTATTATGACTTATGAACATATGACGGCTACACTAAATGATACTGTGGATATTTATAAAGAAATATGGGCTGACTGGAGCGGGACGGAACACTCATTCCAGATACATTGACAGTAGTGCTCTGTTCAGGGGGGGGAAAGCTGTTGGGTGCTGGAGCGGTCCGGGGCAGTGCTCTCCATGGTACCTCGTTAGAGGACGTTGCAGGCGTGGAAGGTCGATAAGGTAATAAGTAAAATCTATATACTGAAGTTGTGAAAGGCACATGTTAATTTATGATAAGTTGTATTTTAGTTATGTTGATATAATTCAAACGACCAGAGCAGGTTATCTAACGGATGTTAGACATATTTAGCGCATTGATTTGCAGATAAACTATCTAACCAGTTCTAGGTTGTTTTTCATAGACTGTTTTAATAATAGAAAAAGGAAAATGGAAGTGGTTGACACATGGTGACATGTATATTTTGTTAAAGGCAAATAGGAAAGTGTAATAAGATTACCATCGAGCATGGGGGACCTGCGTGTCACTCCTTGTTTACAAAAGTGCTTCTCCTATGTTTGTGTCAATAAAAATTTTATGATAAAAAAAAAAAAAAAAAGTTTGCCTGACTTTCTTTGTCATCAGCAAGTACAGAATCAGCACTGTGATAATTTCTGTGGGGTGCATTAATTTTTTTAAAGATTTCATTATTGAGGATTAATGCATCCTTATTTTTACAGGTTAGGATGACTTGGTTGGCAAGCTCTGAATATTCCTGGTTATTTATGCTACCTTCAAATATAGCCGATATAAGATCTTGGTGACAAATCATATGAGGTGGGATGTGCACAGTGTCGTCAGGTAAATTTGGTATTTTTTCTGTTCTGCCTTCTCCAATTTTAATAAGCCAATCATTGAAATCAGTTTGGCCTTCTGATCTCATATTTTGTTGCAGTTGAAGATGGATAAAATGTTTCCATAGTGTGCTTGACTTTAAACATGTTTCGATAATGTCAGTTCGATTTCCATGTACAACGACAGGTAATGTTTGTCTAAAATTGCCACCTAACAACATTAACTTTCCACCAAATGGAAAAGTATTACCCATGACTTCACAAAGCAAACGGTCAATACATTGGAGAGCATAGCATGACATCATTGTGGCCTCATCTATTATAATTAATTTACTTGATTTTTATTTTTTTGCTTGTAATGATGTTGTAACGGGACTTGAATATTAAATCCCCAGATTTCCGCTTGTATAGAAGGTAATATCCCACATCCCCCAGTAACCAGACGAAACACCGTTCAGGGAGTCAACTGAACTTTTTTAATCCCCACTCCAGCAGTAAACTGCCAACTGTCAACTTTTTAAAAAAATGTTCTGCAATGCATTACACACACATACCCTTGGTTCTTAAAGTGGTACATACATATTGAACCGAACAGAAACAGGCATTTAAACAGATGGGAGAAGGTTTTAACTGAGGGCCCACAGGCAAATACATGAAAAATCCTTCACAGATGTCATGCGAATATCTGACAGAGAGGTTTCTAAAATAGGCACTGGAAGTTTAAACCCACTATGTACAGTTCTTCCACCTTCTAACAAAAGTGCAGCAATTCCGGTAGTGGCAAACGGCAGTGCTATTTGACCTTGTGCTCGGACAAAACTCATTAATAAATTATATAGATATGTTTTTCCTGATCCGCCAGGTCCATCAAGATAGAAATAACGCTCTTTGACCATGTCATCATCTATTGCATTTTTCATGGCATTAAATGCTTGCAATCGTAACGTATTTAAAGTTGCAAGTCTTTCTTCTGTTCTTTGTACTTGTAGTTGAATGTCATAGTCTTCAAAGTTTATGTCATCTATAAGACCTGGATCAGGCAAATTAAAACTTGCACAACTTAATCCATGAGTTAAAAATACTTCTTGGATTTCCGTTAACGCTTTCAAGTGTGCAATAGGTTCATTGTATCGTTGCATAAAGTCTTCAGCCATATTACTTGTGTGTAAGTGTGTCCCACAAAGCTAATGCAGTTGGAGCATTTGAGAAGATACAAATAAATGCAAATTGTTCCCTCGTCTGCCGTGGCATTTGACATAGTGCTGCTTCTTCTAGACATCTTTCCCATATTGTATCATCAGCTAGTAAGTTTCTATGTCTTGCAGCTAAATGGAAGGATTCATATACTATGTCATTGACAGTTCTTAAGTGTTCAAAACTTTTTGCTCCAGGAACATTTAAAAAGTAATAGTCATAAGCAGAAACGTTCAAGATCTCTTGGACTGACTGTAAATTCTTGGGATTATTTTATTTCCTCTGCTTTTTCTAGGTCTCCATAATCCATTCACAAAAACATAGTGATATGGAATTTCAATATATAAGAATTGTGTTGCTTCTGAATCTGTCGAATTTAATTCAAACCATGCAGTTAGTGTAGTGTGACGATGCTTACTTTGGGCCAATGCATTACTTTCATTTCCAGCATGGAAATACACTAAATGTCTTTTTGGCAAATGTACTGCTAATCTATATACTGCATGTGATCTATCATGTATTTAAATTTTTTTAAAAGGCGCCACATAGCTTCTGGTGCACTTACATAGCAAGCATCTACATGAGATGCCAGTTCATCATGTACTAACTCAGTGCTTTCGGGGTTGTCTGCACTTTTGACGACTACAGTAGCTGCATCATAGCCTTTGTAAATATATTTGTACACATATTTAATGTATTTGATAGAAGTGCAGGCTTCTCTATTAATGTGTGCATTATACTTCATGAGTAAATGTGGATTGTAGGGTAATACATATCTTTTAGTCAACTTTTTTTCCCACGAATAATGGCACTATCTCCTTCTCTTCTTTTTTAAAGTGGCTAGCCATCACAATTGGCATATGTTTGGTCTCTATAATCTTTTGGAAAATCTTTGGAACATTTATTATTTTCCATACATGGTTATTGTGGATTAAGCTTGCCACAGGGTCCATGAATCATGCGATGAGTAACAATCTCATATAGTCTACCATATAGCTCTGGATCTGGTAGTTCAGCAACAATGACTGAATCCACTTTATCACCAGTATCTAAATTATCTTTTTCTTGAAGTATTATGAGAAGATGTGCATGTAGAAGGCCTCTTTTTTGAAATTCAATGGAATATACATAAGCAAGACATTTGCCAAATAAGTGACTTATAGTGATGTGACGTATTAATTCATTTAGTTTAATTTTAAAGACTCTGGCTACTAAATCTGGTCTATCGGAAGGAGTTTGGGCAAGAAGTAAATTTTGTGTAATTTCTGGCCATTGGGGATTACATGTAAATTTAATAAATAAATCGGGTTTGCCAAATTTGGTGACAATAGCCATAGCATCATTGTATCTTTCTCTCATATTTCGAGGAGATCCTTGAAAAGAAGATGGTAAAATGATGGCTTTGCCAGCTGTCATGTCTCTGCTTGTAGCCACCTCGGCAACATAGTCCATTAGTCCACAATATTGTTCTACATGTAGTTTATCTTGTTGATTTTTTATAAAGTTTAAATTATTGGCCTCATTTTGCAAATAGGAATCAATAATCCATGGTTGTGTTAGTTTTCCACCACATAAAATTAGATTAAATGTATTTCGAATGGCAATTTGACCTACTTTAAATTCAAGCATAGAAACATTATTACAGATTCTGGCTTTAGCATTTGGGTAACTGTGAAGTGTTAATTTTGGTTGTCAACCTGCTTCTCCGTGTGGGGAAAAATGGGATATGTCATTGGATCTAAATTTGGACTTAAGATACTGATATTAATGAATGGTTGCTCCTCATTTCTGGGATATATTCTAATGACTCTTTGAAATTGTGGTTCTCCTTCATCATTTTGAAACACCATTGCAATCTCAGTTGATGTTGGCAAGTTATAACGACGTTTATCAGTATGTCTTTCTCTTTTAAGCACCATATTGACCTTTGGTATTGGTAATTGATGTCTTTCTGCATGAAGTTGTTCATTTTCTACTTCTGCCTATTTTTTATAAGCTTTAGTGTAGGGGTTATTGGCCATAATGTTATCTAGCTCTATAAAAACACTGGGTAAGCATTTTTTATTTTCTTGCAGATGCATACTTTGGTCAACAGCTTCCATTGTATCAAGGACATATAGTTGAGCAAATTTTCTTTGCTCTCCTTCCTCTGGATGAAAATGGGAAATCCGATGGTAAATTCGGCCTTGGACTTTAAAACAGTAAGGACCATGTCCTGGTACATTAGCAGCTAATGTTAGCCCTATAGATGCAAAGGATATGGCACTATTGTAGGATCTTATGTTTGTCTTAAAGTTTTTGTAGTTTGGAAAAGTAGGTTCAGTCATAATGTTTTGTAAATAGATTGGGAATTGTTTTCTTTCTGGAAGTTTGACCTTGCCTTTTTGACAGCAACTAATAAATTGGCCATCTCTGGGTCTCTCCTGTCTAAAATGATAAGCCTCACAAAAATGACATTGAGTATTCATGTCCCCACAATTATGAACCTCTACTGCTAAAGACTTGAGTAAAGGACAATTTTCAAAGCATATATCAGTTTCATTTTCAAATTCATCAGGTGAAATGTCATGTGATGTTTCAGGAAGTGGTTCTAAATGCTTCCTTTTTTGCGGCTTTTTTTGTTATATCTTTTATTTGTTCAGGTAAAATGTCACATGGATGTTGCAGGAAGAGGTTGTAAATGCTTTGTTTTTTTGGTGGCTTTTTTTGGTATATCTTTTATTTGTTCAGGTAAAATGTAATGTGATGTTTCAGGAACAGGTTCTAAATGCTTTGTTTTTTAGTAGCTTTTTTTATAGCTTCTTCTAGATGTAGTAGTTGTATAGTTTTAATTGAAATGGATTTTTTTTTAATTTCTTTTTTGTGGTACTTTTGGCTTATAGGCATAGTAGAGGGCAAAAATTAGTCTTTATAATTTGTCCTACAGGGGATTGTTGTAATAGTATTTTTATATTTTATTTAAAGGCTTATATGTTGGGGCTGTGAAAAGGTTTGTATTTTTGTTTTTTCGGTGTTAGTACTATTTGTTGTAGTATTCTATTTTATGTGTGTGGTTTGGTTTTATGCTTAATATTGTACATTAGGCCTGGTAATTGAGAATGAAAGATGTTATTTAGTGTGTGTTTTGACACTTTTGTGGACTATGCTGCTTTATGTTTTTTTTTTTTTTGGGCTAGATTGAAGTTTGGGTTTACTGTTAAAGATTGTTGTCCGTAAAAGACAAATAACAGGTAAATGACAAATGTTATAATTAGTGGTTGTTATTGTTGTTGGTGTTTATTTTTTTATGTTGACATGGATGCAGAGCAAACATGTTTATTTTGTTTTCTCTTTTTTTACTTGTTATACTGTACCTTGTTTGAAGTGTGATTTGAAGCAGAATCTTTCTTAGTCCTCTGTTGTAAGTCTTCATCCGATGCTATTCATGCAGTCTTTGTTGTAAAAGAAAAAGTAAAATGTTATTTGATTTAAATGTATTTCTAATAAATTGCATATTTCATTGTTTTGGTCTATTCTATCTGTCATGGTGATTTTTTCTGCTATTCTGTTTTTTGTGCAACCGTTTAAAATACTTTAATTGTATTTGTATATTACAGTTATCCTTTTTTTTTAACTGTAATTATTAATGTTTTTCCTATTTTGGATATGATCGCAATGTTTTTAGCATTATCAAACAGTAAAGAAGAATATTAAATTACTTTTCTATCTGTTTGTGTGATTTTTGGTACAATCCTGTTTTGTGTCCACCATACTTTGCATACTTTATTTGCTTAATTAGTCTTTTTTATGAGGATTAAATGTTGTTGTACAGTAAAAATAAATGTTTTTCCTATTTTGGATATGATCCCAATATTTTTAGCACTATCCTGTTTTGTGTCCACCACTTTTGGTATGCTTATTTAGGCTTCTTTGTAAGGCTTATAGGTTCTTAAACAGTAAAGAAGAATATTAATTTACTTTTCTATCTGTGTGGTTTTTGCTACAATACTGTTTTGTGTCTACCATATTTTGCATACTTTATTTACTTAATTAGTCTTTATGTGGATTAAATGTTGTTGGACATTAAAAATTAATGTTAATTGTCTTTTCTATATCATGGTGGGCTTTTTTGTTTTAGCCTGTTTTGTGTTCACCACTTTTTGGTTGCTGCATTTGGCTTGTGGGTGATGGTTTGAGGTTATTTTACAGTAAAGAGGAGGAATACTTTTGTTTTATGTATGTTGTTAATGTTTTGGATGCTATCCTGTTTTGTGGCCACCTCTCTTTTTTTTTTCTCGGAAACTGTCTGTCTTTGTAAATTGTATAGGTCTTTGTGAAGTTTGTTGAACTGTGTTGTTTTAGTCTTTATTAAATTTGTATATTTTTTTTTTTTTACTTTTAATTTTTATATCGGCGGCCATTAAACATATATATTTACATTAAACATTTATATATTTTTTTTCTACGTCTTATACTATACCTTGATTGAAGTGTTGTTCTTGACAGAGGGTCCCCTCCTGCCAATTTTAATGCGCCAGTCTTCTTGTAGTGTAGTTTGAAAAAGAAAGTTAAATGGTTAATTGTATATTTCTTATTTTTGATTTTGCAAAGCATGGTCTTTTTCAGCATGTAATGTATTTTTCTATCTTACCTCTTCTTTCTTTCTGTTCTTTAAAAGTAATTCTCTTTGACAGTCCACGGTGCAAATTCTTGAGTGACGCTGTTATGTAGAGTCTGTTTGAAAAGTGAAAAAAAGGGCAAAGATTCAGCTTCAGGTTACATATGTATTAGTGTCATATTATTTTTTGCTATGAGTTGCAGTAAATTAATGTCATTTAAATATACTTGTTTCCTTAGTTTGAGTTAACATTAGTTTGTTGTAGGGCCTACACACATAAATGTGCGTGTCACATGTCACTAAATGGGATTAAAGTTAAAGTTTGTATTTATTTTTTTGTTTTTTTTGCTGTCTTGGTAATAAAATGTAATATATTATAGCTTACCTCTCAGTTGTAATTTGCAGAATGTAAAGTAGGAAATAATTATCTTCTCAAGTAACAGCAGTAGTGATGTCGCGAACATAAAATTTTCTGTTCGCGAACCGCCATAGACTTCAATGGGCAGGCGGATTTTAAAACCCACAGGGACTCTTTCTGGCCACAATAGTGATGGAAAAGTTGTTTTAACGGGACTAACACCTGGACTGTGGCATGCCGGAGGGGGATCCATGTCAAAACTCCCACGGAAAATGACATAGTTGATGCAGAGTCTGGTTTTAATCCATAAAGGGCATAAATTACCTAACATTCCTAAATTGTTTGGAATAACGTGCTTTAAAACATCAGGTATGATGTTGCATCGATCAGGTAGTGTAAGGGTTAGGCCCGCTTCACAGTGACAGACCAAACTCCCTGTTTAACGCACCGCAAACAACCGCAAACAGTCCATTTGCACAACCGCAAACTCCCCATTGGCACAAGGTTGGATACCAAGCTAGCCATGTCCCGTTCCTTGTCCTCACTGATGTCATTGAAGGTCTCTTCGTCCACCCAGCCACGTACAACACCAAGGGTCCCCGAAAGGTGACAACAAGCCCCCTGGGATGCCTTCTGTGTTTAGTCTTCCACCTCATCAAAGCCACCTTCCTCCCCTGACTCCTCTTCTTCAGACTCCTCTCACTGCGTTGCCTCTCTGGATTTTTGGAACCTGGAGATGGAAAAAGATGCTTGGTTGGTCCTCCCACTTACATTTTGGGGCACGGCGCCACCAGATAGGAGTGGTGTGTTTGTAGGTACTACTCTTATCAGTTTAATACCTGTTACGTCACCTATGGTTGGTCGTATCACTTCAATTTTGGGGCACGGCGCGTGCAATCAAAAGTTCCACCAGATAGGAGTGGCATGTTTGTAAGTACTACTCTTATCAGTTTAATACCTGTTACAGCACCTATCAGGGGGCGTGTATAAGGCCTGGATTTTTGGAACCGGGAGATGGAAAAAGATGCTTGGTTGGTCCTCCCACTTCAATTTTTGGGCACGGCGCGTGCAATCAAAGGTGCCACCAGATAGGAGTGGCATGTTTGTAAGTACTACTCTTATCAGTTTAATACCTGTTACAGAACCTATCAGGGGGCGTGTATAAGGCCTGGATTTTTGGAACCGGGAGATGGAAAAAGATGCTTGGTTGGTCCTCCCACTTCAAATTTGGGGCACAGCGCATGCAATCTAAGGTGCCACCAGATAGGAGTGGCGTGTTTGTAAGTACTACTCTTATCAGTTTAATACCTGTTACGTCACTTATCAGGGGGCGTGTATAAGGCCTGGATTTTGGAACCGGGAGATGGGAAAAGATGCTGGGTCAGTCCTCCTACTGTCACAGGGCCGGGGGGCTACCTGGTTGATCCTGCCTCAAAGATTAAGCCATGCACGTTTAAATACACACAGCCGGTACAGTGAACCTGCAAATTGCTCATTTAATCAGTTATAGACTGGTTTCTTTGATCGCTCCATTTGTTACTTGATAACTATCGGAATTAGAGAGCTGATACATGCCGACGAGCGCTGACTCCCCGGGATGCATGCACTTATCAAAAATTAGGTATTGTTGCAGCCGCTGCTGTTGCAGCGACCAGAAAAATTTACGTTTGTTTCCCAGGCAGAAACTGCCCTAAAACATTGCGTCTTGAACCCTAGTTGGTGGCGGATAAGTCACGCAAGTCATGCGGCATTCAAAGATAAAATACTGCAGCTTGTGGACAATGTTTAGCTCAAGGCAGCTCATCTCATCAGCCCTTTTTTAGTCTAATGTATCGCCCAGTGTCAGTCCGTTCGGGATCCATCCCTCAATTATAAAGGTGAGGTAATCTAGACTTTTTTGACCTAGGCGACTTCTCTTTTCAGTGACAATACCTCCTGCTGCACTGAAGGTCCTTTCTGACAGGACACTGGAAGCGGGGCAGGCCAGAAGTTCTATGGCAAATTGGGATAGCTCAGGCCACAGGTCAAGGCTGCACACCCAGTAGTCAAGGGGTTCATTGCTCCTCAGTGTGTCGATATCTGCAGTTAAAGCGAGGTAGTCTGCCACCTGTCGGTCGAGTCGTTCTCTGAGGGTGGATCCCGAAGGGCTGTGGCGATGCGTAGGACTGAAAAAGCTCTGCATGTCCTCCATCAACAACACATGTTTTAAAAGTCCTGTCCTTGCCGGCGTGGTCATGGGAGGAGGAGGATTCCTTTCACCTCTTCCCCTGTTAGATTCCTGTTGTGTTGTGACATCACCCTTATACGCAGTGTAAAGCATACTTTTTAATTTCATTTGGAACTGCTGCATCCTTTCTGCCTTGCGGTAATTCGGTAACATTTCAGGCACTTAAACCGGGGGTCTAGGAGCGTGGACACCCAGTACAGGTCGTTCTCCTTCAGCCTTTTTATACGAGAGTCCCGCGACAGGCACAACAGCATGAAAGACCCCATTTGCACAATGTTGGATGCCGAGCTACCCATGTCCCGTTCCTCGTCCTCAGTGATCTCACTGAAGGTAAGTTCTTCCCCCCAGCCACGTACAACACCACGGGTACCAGATAGGTGACAACGAGCACCCTGGGAGGGCTGTTGTGATTGGTCTTCCTCCTCCCCCTCAAAGCCACATTCCTCCTCTGACTCCTCTTCCTCACAATCCTCCTCCATCGTTGCCGCAGGTCCAGCAAGCGATGCTGATAAGGCTGTTTCTGGTGGTGATGGTGACCACAACTCTTCCACTTCTTCATCACGCTCATCTACGACCTGATCCAACACTCTTCGCAGGGCACGCTCCAGGAAGAAAACAAATGGTATGATGTCGCTGATGGTGCCTTCTGTGCAACTGACAAGGTTTGTCAACTCCTCAAAAGGACGCATGAGACCACAGGCATTGCGCATGAGCGTCCAGTAATGTGGCAAAAAAATTCCCAGCTCCGCAGATGCTGTCCTAGCCCCCCGGTCATACAAATACTCATTAAAGGCTTTCTCTTGTTGGAGCAGGCGGTCGAACATTAGGAGTATTGAATTCCAACGTGTGGGGCTGTCACAAATCAAGCGCCTCACTGGCATGTTGTTTCGCCGCTGGATATCTGAAAAGTGCGCCATGGCCGTGTAGGAACGCCTGAAATGGCCACACACCTTTCTGGCCTGCTTCAGGACGTCCTGTAAGCCTGGGTACTTGTACACAAAGCGTTGTACGATCAGATTACACACATGTGCCATGCACAGCACATGTGTCAACTTGCCCAAATTCAATGCCGCTAACAAATTTCTTCCGTTGTCACAAACCACTTTGCCAATCTTCATTTGGTGCGGAGTCAGCCATTGATCCACCTGTGCGTTCAGGGCGGACAGGAGTGCTGGCCCGGTGTGACTCACTGCTTTCAGGCAAGAAAACCCCAAGATGGCAGGACACTGCCGTATCCGGGATGTGGAATAGTATCTGGGGAGCTGGGGGGTGCCGTTGATGTGGAGCAAGACGCAGCAGCAGAAGAGGACTCAGCTGAGGAGGTTATGGAAGAGGATGGAGTAGGAGGAGTAGAGGAGGTGGCAGCAGGCCTGTGTGCAAGTCGTGGCGGTGTCACCAACTCCTCTGCAGAGCCACGTATTCCATGCTTGGCAGGCGTCAGCAGGTTTACCCAATGCGCAGTGTAGGTGATATACCTGCCCTGACCATGCTTTGCAGACCAGGTATCAGTGGTCAGATGGACCCTTGCCCCAACATTGTGTGCCAGACATGCCATTACTTCCTTTTGCACAATCGAGTACAGGTTGGGGATTGCCTTTTGTGAAAAAAATTTTCGTCCGGGTACCTTCCACTGCGGTGTCCCAATAGCTACAAATTTAAAGCTGGCGGGCTAAGAGTTCAGACAAGCCAGCTGTCAGATGCCGGGCAAGGGGGTGACTTTGTGACATTGGCTTCTTACGCTCAAACATGCCCTTGACAGACACCTGACTGGGGAGATGAGCAGGAACAGCTAGAGGCGAGAGACAGAGTGGCGGATGGTTGAGAGGGGGCAAGGAGGACAGCAGTGGTTGACGAGGATGAAGATGCTGGACCAAGAGGAGGATGGCGGCTTGGAGTTTGTGTGGTGCTTGTACTCAGGTGTTGATCCCATTGGCGTTTGTGATGTGACATCATGTGCCTTCGCAAAGCAGTTGTACCTAGGTGGGTGTTGGACTTCCCACGACTCAGTTTCTTTTGGCACAGGTTGCAAATGGCATTGCTGTTGTCACAGGCAGACACACAAAAAAAGTGCACACTGCTGAGCTCTGCAGTGACGGCGTTCTGGTGGTGGCAGCAGCATGCTTTGATTGGCGTGCTGTCTGGCTGACCCCGGGTGCCGATGCATGTTGTCTGACTGTGCCACTAGCTCCTTGCGATGACCTCCCTCTGCTTCCAACTCGTCTCCTCCTCCTCTCTGTCTCCCCATCTGAACTTTCCCCCTGTTCTTCTTCTCTTCTAGCGGGCACCCACGTGACATGCACGGACGCTTCGTCATCATCATCACCCGCTTCACTTGTATCTGACAACTCAACAAAGGAAGCAGCAGCGGGTACATCATCATCATCATCATCACACCGTACGTACATGTGTTTAATGCTGCCTGACTGAGACATATCCCTGTTATCTACATCATCTGGCAATAATGGTTGCGCATCACTTATTTCTTCAAACTGATGTGTAAATAACTCTTCTGACTGATCAATTGAAGCGGCTGTGGTACAAGTGTTGGTGGTGGCCGCAGGCGGGCGAGTGGTAACTTGAGAGGTGCCCGAAGCTAAGCTGGAGGAGGATGGTGCGTCAATGTTCCGAGCGGAAGCTGTAGAAGATTGGGTGTCCTGTGTTAGCCAGTCAACTATGTCCTCAGAAGTTTTTGAGTTCTGGGTAACTGGCCTCTGAACACTGGGCATTATTGTAGGGCCAAAGGGAATCACAGCACCACGACAACGACGGCTCCAGCGGATTGGCCTGCCTCTGCCTGTCATTTTTTTTGCGATTAGTGGTACTATGTGTGCAAGCTACTGTGACAACAGATATGAGTGGCACTGTGCACTTGCAGAAGTTGGCAGAGTAGACTCTGTAGGTCTGACACACACGCTTGCAGACAAGTAACTTCTATTCAATGTATTACAGTCAAAATTGTATTCTTTGTTTAAATGTGGACTACTGACTGTAACACCAGATATGAGTGGTGGCACTGACTGGGCAAGTGGGCACAGTATATGCTGTGAGCCTAAGACACGCACAGACAAATGAAATTAGAAAAAAGTGTTGTATTTTTTAAAATGTAGATTGCTGGTACACCACCAGATTGGATTGGTTGCACTGGGCACAGTATAAGTTGTGAGCCTGAGAGACACACACAGACTAGCGGTCAGGCAAATGAACTTAGATTTAACAAAAATCAATTTTTTTTTTTTAAATGTCGACTGCTGGTACACCACCGGATTGGATTGGTTGCACTGGGCACAGTATCAGTTGTGAGCCTGAGACACGCACAGACTAGCTGTCAGGCAAATGAACTTAGATTTAACAAAATACAATTTGGGGTTTTTTAAAGGTAGACTGCTGGTACACCACCTGATTGGATTGGTTGCACTGGGCACAGTATCAGTTGTGAGCCTGACACACACACTGGCTAGTAGGCAGGCAAATGAACTTAGATTAGAGAAAATAAAAGTCTTGGTTTTTAAAAGTAGACTGCTGTTACACCACCAGATTGGATTGATTGCGCTGGGCACAGTATCAGTTGTGAGCCTGAGAAACACACAGAATATCGGTCAGGCAAATTAACTCAGATTTAACAAATTAAAATTTTGTTTTTTTTCAAAGTAGACTGCTGGTACACCACCTGATTGGATTGGTTGCTCTGGGCACAGTATCAGTTGTGAGCCTGACACACACACTGGCTAGTAGGCAGGCAAATTAACTTAGATTAGAGAAAATAAAAGTCTTGGTTTTTCAAAAGTAGACTGCTGGTACACCACCAGATTGGATTGATTGCACTGGGCACAGTATCAGTTGTGAGCCTGAGAAACACACAGAATAGCGGTCAGGCAAATGAACTTAGATTTAACAAAATACAATTTGTTTTTTTTTTAAAGTAGACTGCTGGTACACCACCTGATTGGATTGGTTGCACTGGGCACAGTATCAGTTGTGAGCCTGACACACACACTTGCTAGTAGGCAGGCAAATGAACTTAGATTAGAGAAAATAAAAGTTTTGTTTTTTAAAAGCAGACTGCTGGTACACCACCAGATTGGATTGATTGCACTGGGCACAGTATCAGTTGTGAGCCTGAGAAACACACAGAATAGCGGTCAGGCAAATGAACTTAGATTTAACAAAATAATTTTTTTTTTTTTTATAACATAAATTTTATTGAGAAGTTCTGGGTTTGTAATGACAAAAAGAAAAGAATAATGAAAAACATAGTCCACAAAGTGTCACATGACTAACATCTGATATCTAACATGTTGGAACCGTTTCATTTAAATAAAATCCCCGTTACAACTGTTTTTCGTTTTTTTGGGGTGATTTTGTCTAAATATATTCAAACTTGTCTCTTGATATTCAAACAATATATACAGCTTTTGAGGTCTCATTGATCAAATTACAGGAATTCACATTTCCTTGGATGGACCGGAGCAGAAAGAAATATGATAAAAGAAAATGAAATAAAAAGAAAACTGGTAGCATTGTAAAAAGCGTAAGGTGAAGTGTCTTCTCCCAGTTACTCCCTGCTCAACCAATCTTGAGGTTACCATCTACCCCCTCTGTACCTTTGGAATAGTGAGGAAATATCTCTCTGTGTCCTCTCGCCACTTCTTCCCGTCCGCTCCACACTCCACTCCCCAGCCGCACATCAGGAATGGCTTCTTTATTGTTTTCCCTTAACTTAGTCGTTATATATTGCTATCTGTGCATAAAATCCAGGGTTCCCAAACCTCCAGAAAGCAGTGATGGGTATCTGATATGATTTGGGTCATCCACTCATTGACGCAAATAAAATTTATTTTGTTTGTTACTTCGTGGAAATTAATGGCCCTGCTCTTCCATCGTCTTGCGATGGTATTCTTAGCTGCTAGAAATATCAATTGGGCCAGTTAATTCCCCTCCCTTCCCAGTTTTGAGAAGCGTTTTCCCAGGAGACAGGCTGCTATTGATGGTTGGAGTGGGGTTTTGAGTACTCTTGAGATTAGTCTGGTCGTCTCAGACCAAATTTTAAATACCTTAGGGCAGCTCCACCATGTGTGTTTGAAGTCTCCCCTTCCTTGGCACCCCCTAAAGCATCTATCCGGGATTGTTGGGGATATCTTATTTAGCCGAACTGGAGTTGTGTATGCCCGGTGTAAATTCTTAAGAGAGGTCTCTAGCAAGCTATAATTAAATGAACCCTTAGATAGGTTCAATAAGGATTCAGCCCATTTATTCCCATCCCAATTTTGTCCTAGGTCCAACTCCCACTTCGATACAAAGGAATGCCTCCATGTGCTTGGTGGACTATTGAAGATATTGTATAGTGATCCTAAGATTCCTTTGGACAAGGCCTCACTTTTACACACTACCGACATCCAAGATTCCCTCGGGGGCCCATAGGTTCTATGTATCTCTTCAATCCAGCTTCTAATTTTAATGTAATTGAAAAATTCCCAGTGTGGTACCTCAAAGTTCCTAATCATAGATTCTGAAGTTATCATGTTACCTCCCTCAAACCAATCCACTAGTTTATCTAGATCATAAAAAGTCCAGTATTCCTTGGACTCGGCCGTGATGGTGGTTGATAAGGAAGATGATGTAAAGATTGATGTGAGAGGTGATACCAGGTGAGTTAGTTTGTATTTCCTCCTAGCCCAGTTCCAAACACTCAGTGTAAACTTAGTTATGGGATTTTTTTATTCTAGTTTGCACCTGGAGCCCAAAGTATAATACCCCACGTTAGTGGGGCCATCTGCAACTCCTCAACAAAGACCCAGTTTGGTTGAAGTGGGATGGAGTGAGCTAGGGGGATAGAGGCAAGTTGGGCTGTTCTGAAGTAATTCAGGAAATTAGGACAAGACAGACCCCCCTTGAATTTATGTACGTACATTGTTTTTCTTGCTATCTTAGGGGGTCTATTTCTCCATATGAACTTAAACACTTGGGTCTGGAAGCAGGCCTATTCTGTGTTTTTTATCTGGATTGGCAGCGTCCTGGCAAGATAGAGCAGCCTCGGCAATATGTTCATTTTAACCGTGGCTACTCTGCCCGTCCATGAGATATGTCGTTTAGTCCAGTTTTCCAGGTCTCTCCGCAGAGCCCTGTAGAGAGGTGGGTAGTTGGCTTTATACATATCAGTTAATGAGTTGGTCAAATTGATCCCTAGGTATTTGATGTGTGAGGGGGGCCATAGAAATGTATGATTTCCCTTCAGGTGATTCAGGGTTTCTAAAGGGATGCCAACACTTAAAGCTTCTGTCTTGTCTTGATTTAACTTCAGGCCTGACAAGTTGCTATAGTCTCCTATCGTGTCCATCAGGGCGTCCACGGATGAGCTAGGGTTCGAGAGGGTGCAGAGAAGGTCGTCAGCAAACAAAGAACACTTTAGATGCTGGTGTCCCACCCGCACCCCCTCTATAGAGGAGTTAGCTCTAATCGCTTGAGCCAAAGGCTCAATGGCCAGAGCAAAGAGAAGCGGAGACAGTGGGCAACCCTGTCTCGTACCTCTCTCGATATTAATGCTGGCCGTATGGGAACCAGGCAATTTTAGTGTGGCCCTGGGAAGTGTATAATATGTACGCAGCAGGTTTAGGAAGTTTCCTCTGAACCCAAACATTGCCAATGTGGCGAATAGGAAGGGCCACTCCAGGGTATCAAACGCTTTTTCGATGTCCAATGCGAGCAGGCACACAGGGAGACCTCTAGACTTAGCCAAGTGAATGACATTTAGAGTCATCCTAATGTTGTCACTAGTCTGCCTGTCTGGAATAAAGCCTGATTGGTCCTTATGTATTAAAGAGGGTAGGAAGATCGAGATCCTCTGGGAGAAAATTTTGGCCATCAGTTTAACGTCGCCATTAAGAAGCGAGATTGGTCTATAATTTTTAGCTTCCTTTGGATCTCGACCTTCCTTGGGGAAGTCGGCATGGTTCAGCTCTGGGGGAGTTGTCTCTCCTCTCAGAATTGAATTGAATAGAGTACATAAATGGGGGGCTAGAATTTCTGACAACTTTTTGTAGTAGATGTTAGTGAACCCGTCCGGGCCGGGGGACTTCCCTAGCTTCAGTTCTTTAATGGCGTCTAGAATTTCCATAACCGTTACATCTTTATTTAAGTTTTGTAAGTCTAGGGGTGAAATCTGGGGTAAATCAAGGGAGTTTAGGTAGGCTTGAATAACATTCTCTGAGGCCAAATTCTGAGTGGAGTAAATGCTTTGATAGAAGTCCCTAAAGACCTTCTGAATTTCGTTTTGGCTGTAGGTGAGATCGCCCTTCCCATTTCTGATTTGGGATACCCTGGCTTGAGCATATTTTGCTTTTAAACTCCTTGCTAGTAGCTTGTCAGGTTTATTTGCCTTGGCATAAAACAAGTGTTGAGTCCTCCTTAATGCCTTGTTCGTTTTTATGGTCAGTATATTATCCAACTCTAGCCTGGTTTTATCTATCTGTTTTCTTAAAGCTATCAAGGGAGAAAGCTGATGTTGCCGCTCTAACTGAGTTAGTGTCCCCTTTAGCTCCTTTTCTTTTAACCTGTTTTGTTTTCTGTGTTGGGAGGCTAGCTTGATGAACACCCCCCTTATGTAGGCTTTATGGGCCATCCAGACCCATCCCGCCCCTGTATCCCCGCCTGCATTGGACTCGAAAAATTCTACTAATTCCCTCTCAGTTTGCTCCTGGAATCTGGGTAGTGATACTAAGTATTCATTCAGTCTCCAGGTATAGGGCATCAGAAAATGAGCTCCCAGGTCCACCTCTAGTATGACCGCCGCGTGATCCGACCAAGTACACGGAACTATAGTCGCTTTGTTTGAGCTGTCTAGAAGCGAATTGCTTATGTATATTGTGTCTATACGAGAATAAGTCCCGTGGGTGGGGAAGTAAAAAGTATATTCCCTCCCTCTTGGGTGCAGACCTCTCCAGGCGTCAACCAGGTCTAAGGAGTGTAGGAGTTCTAAGATATGCCTGTTTTTTTTGGAGAAGCGATCTTGTTGTGGAGTTTTAGATTTATCTGCCACTGGGTGTAATACCAAATTAAAAGTCCCCTCCTATAATTAATTTACCCCATTCTCCCCCCTCCAGAACCCTTAAGAATCTGGTCAGGGTCTTATGTGGCGCTGTCGTGGTGGCATAGAAGGAGGCCAGTGAAAATGATGTAGTAGCCCTCTCGGTCCACTATCTTAGTTGTTAGTTGAAATTGGAGGCTCTTATGGAGCAATATCGCCACTCCTTCTTTTTTGGAGACCTGGGTAGAGTAGAAAAAAATGAGGATAATTTTTGTTGAGGTAGGTTGGGGCTTTATTCCTGGCGAAGTGTGTCTCTTGTAAGAAGATCACCATGGGGTTAAGGGTCTTATAATATAGGAAAGCCTTCCTTCGCTTGAAGGGGGAGTTGAAACCCTTCACATTGTGGGTGAGTAATGTCATAGGTGTGGTCATGGGTAAACTGGAGGTGTATATATCTGATGCATTAGTGTAGCCTTACCCTTCCGGAGGAACGCTGAGGAGCGAGTGCAGAACGGATTTCCCCCTCTGGGGCACAGGAGTGGTTGAGCCCGGCCAAGAAGAGGTCTAGTATGATTAGCTCTGTGCGGGGAAAAGAGGCATGAGAACGAGTAGTACAGAGGTGTTCCCAAGAGGTCTAAGGGAGGAAAGATAGCACCAAACAAATCTGAGAATGTCTCTGAACTATTTGAACCCAACTCAGTAGGCTTAAAAGAGATCCGTTCCAATAGTACCAGGGGTCCTCCACTCTCTGAAGCCGGGCAGCTTGGCCCACTGTCCAGCAGACAGACCGCCGCCTCTGCCTCAGCTATGTAAAGTGAACCCTGGTTTGGTTCAAATTCCCTTAAACAGCCAGAGAGAGAGAGAGAGATGGCAAGTATGTGGAAGCACTAGGTGACAGGTTTCAGTTAGACAGCAGGGGGAAGTACAAGGGCAAGTGAGCCCATGCTGATAAGTGGCAGGGAGAAGAGCAGCAATGAAAAGAACAGAAGAAAGAGAGTACAGTTGTTGCCAAGAGGTCTTGCTGTCCTAGGACTACCCGCCCTGTCTTAAGCATTCTACACTCTTAGAACACTAAATGCCTCTGTTCCAATTCCCGCCGGCAAGGACAGATGAGAGTAATCTAGAGAAAGCGTTAAGGGAACAGTTGAAAGCCAGAACCATAGATAGCTTATTTAAACATTAATAACAGAATTTTTTATCTTAACTAAAAGCAGTGTAAACATTTAGACCTGGTCCAGTGAAGGAAGATCCTGACAGACTTACTATACTGTCTTCAAGGAGCATTAAAACTTATAACTTTAACAGTCTGCTAAAACCTGCTAAAAAGGGAGGAAAAGCAAAACATGGGTTAGTAACAGTTCAAAAGTCTTTGGTTGGCGTGGCCCTGCTTGGGGTCCCAAGCTCCTTTGAGGGCCTATGTAAAAAGTAAGAAAAATAAAAAGTCATGAGAAAAGGCTGGGTCTGTTCCAAGCGACTTCTATGTTGGTCTCCACCAGGGAATATTGGTATGGTGTTTTTAGACAGCCCTTGTAAATCCTGTGGATGCCGAGATTAGTCTTTGGTAGCCTGGTACCCTTTCAAGTGTTCCAGCCTGTTTGATAGTCTCTGAAGGTGGCATTAACTGAGCTATTGCATTGCGAGTCCATGATCTGGGTGGGTCACCTATGAGCGTTTTTTGGGGTTTGGTCTGTAGGCCTCTTTTGCCTGGTCATTTCAGACATTTGTCTTTTTGGAAGAGATAGAGCTGCTGATGCGGATGTTGTCGGGGTCGGGTCCCCCCTAGTAAGATCCAGACTCTTTAGAAGTTCTTGGCATTCGTCTATAGAGCGTGTTGTATACTGGGTGCTTCCCACTGAGAAAATAAGGGCAAATGGGAATCCCCAATGGTACCTGATGCCATGGTGGAGAAGGACTTCCAGGGCAGGCCTCATCAGCCTCCGTTTTTGTAGTGTGGAAGGGGAGAGATCCACAAAAAATTGAAGTTTGGCCCCGTCTGGGCCTGTGATCAAGGTCTTTTTGCGGGTAGTTGCCAGGATCAAGTCCCTGGATTGTTGGCGTAGAAGCCTGACGATGATGTCTTTAGGTAGGTCCAGGTTACGACTTCCCCCAAGGGCTCTATGCGCACGCTCAACTTCCCATTCATGGTCTGGGTGTCCTGAGAGGATCTCATCGATCGTGGCCTTAAGGTAGCGAGGGAGGTCGACTATTGCCGTAGGAACGCCTCTGATCCTCAGGTTGAATCGTCTGGATCTATTCTCCAAATCTTCCAGTTTATCCTCTATGCCAGAGATACGGAAGGTGTTATCAGCGATGTTGGCCCTGTCTCTCTCCTGGGCCTCTACCACCTGGTCAACGGTATCCTCGAGTTGATGGGTCCTTTGGCCAATCTCTTGTATGTCTTTCTGAAAAGATGTGACCGCCCTATCGATGTGAGAGGCCAGGAGGGCCTCGATTCTTGCCATTGAGTTGCTGTTGATGGAAACTTCAGGCTGTGGGGCCACCTCCAGGGAATCCAAGTCTGAGGTGTCAGATTGCTCCGAGACAGGATCCTTCATCAGTGCCGCCTGTGTTTCTGAGGCCTTGAAATGCTTGTCATTTTTTTTTGATGTTAATGATTTTTTGTTTTTCACCATTTTTATGGAGCTGCTTCTTCCCGGGGTAGCCGTTGAGTGTCCAGATATCGAATGGATTTTGTCTGCTCATATCTAGTTTCTGTAGTGGTGTCTTGGCATCTCTCAGTCCCTGCCGGCGGGAATTGTGCATAGTCACTTCAACTACATCTCCTTAGGCTGGTTTGCTCCGCAATTCTGTGCCCCAGCAGATCTGGGTTGTGTATTTATCCAAGTCCCACCAGGTGTAGTCCCAATTTTGTTTTTTTTTAAATGTACACTGCTGGTACACCACCTGATTGGATTGGTTGCACTGGGCACAGTATCAGTTGTGAGCCTGAGACAAGCACAGACTAGCTGTCAGGCAAATGAACTTAGATTTAACAAAATACAATTTTGTTTTTTTTAAAGGTAGACTGCTGGTACACCACCTGATTGGATTCTTTGCACTGGGCACAGTATCAGTTGTGAGCCTGAGAAACACACAGAATAGCGGTCAGGCAAATGAACTTAGATTTAACAAAATACAATTTGTTTTTTTTTAAATGTACACTGCTGGTACACCACCTGAATGGATTGGTTGCACTGGGCACAGTATCAGTTGTGAGCCTGACACACACACTGGCTAGTAGGCAGGCAAATAAACTTAGATTAGAGAAAATAAAAGTTTTGGTTTTTAAAAGTAAACTGCTGGTACACCACCAGATTGGATTGATTGCACTGGGCACAGTATAAGTTGTGAGCCTGACACACACACTGGCTAGTAGGCAGGCAAATGAACTTAGATTAGACAAAATAAAAGTCTTGGTTTTTAAAAGTAGACTGCTGGTACACCACCAGATTGGATTGATTGCACTGGGCACAGTATCAGTTTTGAGCCTGAGAAACACACAGAATAGCGGTCAGGCAAATGAACTTAGATTTAACAAAATACAATTTGTTTTTTTTTAAATGTACACTACTGGTACACCACCTTAATGGATTGGTTGCACTGGGCACAGTATCAGTTGTGAGCCTGACACACACACTGGCTAGTAGGCAGGCAAATGAACTTAGATTAGACAAAATAAAAGTCTTGGTTTTTAAAAGTAAACTGTTGGTACACCACCAGATTGGATTGATTGCACTGGGCACAGTATAAGTTGTGAGCCTGACACACACACTGGTTAGTAGGCAGGCAAATGAACTTAGATTAGACAAAATAAAAGTTTTGGTTTTTAAAAGTAAACTGCTGGTACACCACCAGATTGGATTGATTGCACTGGGCACAGTATAGGTTGTGAGCCTGACACACACACTGGCTAGTAGGCAGGCAAATGAACTTAGATTAGACAGAAAAAAACAGACTGATGTTATAGCCCTAAAAAGGGCTTTTTGGGGTGCTGTCCTTGCAGCAGAGATCAAAAGAGTCCTTCAGGACTGTATTGGACACTGTGTACAGTAGCCTAGCTATGGTTTTCCCTATTGAATTAGTATCACCTACACTCAGCCTCCTCTCAGTAAGACTGCAAGTTAGTTATGATTCCAAAATGGCTGCTGTCCATGAGGTTGAAGGGTCTGGAAGGCAGGGTATGATGCTGATTGGCTGGAATGTGTCTGCTGACTGTGAGGTGCAGGGTCAAAGTTTGTTTAATGATAAAGTATAGGGGGCGGATCGAACATTGCATATGTTCGCAGTTCACCGCGAACGCGAACATGCTTTGTTCGCCGGGAACAGTCCTCCGGCAAACTATTCGCGACATCTCTAAACAGCAGCAGTTAACTATCCATTCACTCCGTTCATCACCTGAGTAGAAATGTAGAATTTTCTGGAAAGTATGCAGTTTTTATAAACTTTCAGGTGCCTGAGACGATTAGAACGCAATACGCATGCGCTATTTGCATTCCAGCGTACAATTTGCGTTCCATCCGCCATTTTATGCGTAGTAGTTGTCAAAATGGTGGTTAATATCAGTGTTGTACGTGCTGCATAATATGTGTTACGTACCTCGTAAAGTTGACTGTAGCGTTGTTTCAGTTTTGCGAGTCACTGTAGTATTGTTGCGTCTGTAGCCTCGTTTTCATTTTGTTCGGCAGCCATTTTTTCTCTCGCTTAGGTGATTTTCAGATGTTTAAACTCCGTTTTTTGGACTTGTAACTTCACTTTTTGAGGTGCTGGATGCCCCCCCTTGCTGTAGGTAAGCTTTTTATGTGTTTGTTGTGTTTATTTATTGTGTTTCTCATGTTTTCATGAGCGCCGTTTTCGGCCGTTTTTTGCGTGTTCGGACTAGGTCGTAGCGCTTCACGTATTTCTTGCGAGGGCCGCAGTTGCTGGCATGGAGCGCCTTTGGTTATCCATGCCAGCAACTACGACCCTCGCTTTGCAAGGGCCGCAGGCTCACTGCACGAGCCCGCAAGCATTATCAACGGCTCGCATGCTCACAACTATATATGTGATGGATGGATTTAGTCGCATTACCATTTTTTCTCATGGACTATATTTACATTATTAACTGACTTATATAATGGACAAAATATTTTATTATGTGATACAGAAATTTACCAAAGGTGCATACCAGTTCCAATATTTAAAACTGTTTTTTATATTGAATTTCATTACCCTATCACCCATTTCTGGTATAAAATTATCAAGGAACACTAAATAGTACTGCACATTTTATTGTAGAATTATTTGGTGACATTTAAATGGACAATGAATGTCAGAAGTATTTAGCACCTTTAAGCAATCGTGTAAAACAAACTTTTTTTCTAAAATTATATAAATTGCTAATCTTTTTTTTTTTTCCATTCTTTTTTTATTGAAGACAAGTTAACAATATACCATTGCATAGAGTAGGAGAGGAAAGAAGAGGACAACAGGGCAGCCAGGTTATACAGCAATACAATTCCTCGGCCTTGTGACAAAGAGACTAAATAGTCATACTGGTACATTACGTCATCGCTATCCTGTGCCTTGTCTAACCCTCTATGTCTTCAAACATGGTATATTTTAAAATTTTCTATTCCTTTTATTGTCTGCCTCTTATCAAAAGACAGGTGTAAAGAAGCTGAAAAGTAATAACATTGACTATGTCAACTGAAATAGGTAAAGGGAAGAACAAAAAAGCAAAACAAAAACAAACAAAACAAAAACAAAAAACGAGGGGTAGGGAATACCTGGCATACGCCGCACCCGGTGAGAATCCATTGGTATGTATGATTGTGCGGGCTCCCCCATGGCCGCCATCCTTCAGCAAGAGCCTCATTCCCCACTGTCTTGGTCAAATCCCCACCATAATACTGTAGGCCGATGTCAGCCATGGAGTCCAAATATTTTGGAATAGGGGGACCGTGTTCTGCAGGACATGGTACAGTCTCTCGTTTACCATGATATAGTTCATTTTCAAAATGATCTCTCTGGAGATCAGTGTTGCAGCTTTCCAGTTTTTGCAATGCAACTTTTGGTGGCGAGACCCATGGATTGCCATAATTTGTTTTGGCTTTTAGAGAGACTGGGTCCATGAACCCACAGAAGACAGGTCTCAATCTTTGGCCCCAGCTTGGTTTCTGTCACTTGCGAGAATAAGTCAGTCATCTCCTTTCACACCCTCTGCACTGATGGACACCATGGCCCTCATTCAATTGCGATTTGGCCAATTAAATAGGGCCCTAAATAAGCACATAACATATATTTTTTAAAGAAGTTTTTAGTTAGTAAAAATCTATACAAAAGCAAGGTTTTCATTAACTAAAAACTTCTTAAAAAAAAATATGTTATGTGCTTATTTAGACCCCTATTCAATTGGCCAAATTGCAATTGAATGAGGGCCCATATATGCAGAAAGTCTCCCCTAGCTGTGCACCCTCTAAAACAGTTGTCGCTAAGACTATTAGTAAGCCTGAACATGAGGTAGGGAGTGTAATAGGTCCTGTGCAAAACTTTGAGTGAGGTGTCAACTAGGCTATATGTAAATGATCCTCTTGTTAAGTTAGTACAAATTTCTTTCCAAGTTGCTTCATCTAGCTCTCTGCCTAAGTCTTTCTCCCACTGGAGCATATATTTCGGCTTCTGTTTGTTGAGAGAGTCATTCAGTAAAGAATACAGAGAATCAAGAAGGCCTTTCATAGAGGGCAAGTTTGCACATATAGTCGACCACCAAGAATGTTTAGGGGTCCCATGTACCCGGGCTAGTGAGGACATCCAGTGTCTAATTTTTCTGTAATTCCAGAGTTCGCTCTCTGGTATATGATATTTAGTGATGTGAGGTTTGGGATAGCAGATCATCTTCTGAAAACCAGGTTCCTGCTCTCTCCAGTGGGCTGCTAAGCCACCATTGTGTAGAGGTGAAGCTAAACGCTGTCTCAAATTCTGGGAAGGATCTTATAGAAAGCAATGGCGATAGGAGGGGAGCCAAGCTGCCGGCCACCCGAACCGAGCCCAAGCAGCTAAAGTTGAAGATATTATGGAATTAGAGTGTCGCTGCCTGATGCCTGAGGGGGGCACATCCCAGACTATGATATCCCAAGAGTGGGGTCTCATCTGCCAATTTTCCACAAAAGTCCACAGCGGTTGTAGCTTTACCCGTGTGAGCCAGCGGAAAAAAACGCAAGCTGCGCCGCTCTCAAATAAAGTCTCAGGTTCGGACACGAGAGTCCACCCTGAGACCTCTACCAGAACATAGTCTTTCTTGCTATACCCGGTGGCGTACCTCGCCAAATAAATTTAAAGATAGAAGCCTGTAGTTTATCTAGTTCCTTCATATCTAGCAGGACTGGGAGAGTTCTAAATAAGTACAGAATTCTTGTCAAAACAGTCATTTTTACCGAAGTTATCCGCCCTGTCCATGAGATGTGGTATTTCGCCCAATTTCTTCAATTAGTTGTTTAAATAAGGGCGGGAAGTTGGCCTTGTATATGTCGGACAGCTTCCTGGTGATTCTAACCAAATATTTAATAGAGTTTTTGGGCCATGGAAATCTATACTCCGCTTTCAAAGCCCCCAGGACCGTATGTTGTAAGCCAACTACCAAGGCCTCAGTCTTTTCGATATTGATCTGCAGGCCCGATAGGGCACTGAATCCGCCAAGGGTTGACAGCAAGGCGGGAATCGACGTTGACGGTTCCGTTAGTGTGCAGAGAAGGTCGTCCGCAAAGAGCGAGCATTTCAAGTGGTGAAGACCCACCTGCAATCCCTTTATCTCTGTTTTACATCTAATCTTTTGAGCCAAAGGCTCGATCGCCAGTGCAAATAGCAATGGAGACGATAGGCATCCCTGCCGGGTTCCCCTCTGGATGGCTATAGAGATGTTTTCCGAGACAGGCCTGCGGATTGTTGTACAGGGTTCTGATGAGGTGTATGAATCTCCCTTCCAAGCCAAATTTATCCAGCACTGCGTACAGATAAGGCCACTCAAGTGTGTCAAAAGCCTTCTCCATATCGAGAGCTAGCACACAAAGGGGGGCCTTGCTCTGAGAGGCCAAGTGGATGACATTCATAGTCCTCCTGATGTTGTCAGCTGTCTGCCGATGTTGGACAAAACCCGTTTGATCCTTGTGAATCAGATCCGGAAGGAATCCCGAGATCCTATCTGCAATAATTTTGGCTAGCAGTTTAAGATCCCCATTTATAAGGGATATAGGCTGATAGTTCTAGTGGGTCCTTGCCTTCTTTGGGAAAAACAATTAAGTCTGCCCTGTTTACCTCCAGGGGCATCAAATCCCCATTTAGGATGGAGTTAAACAATTGGCAGAGGTATGGTGCCAGAATATGCGCAAAAGACTTGTAGTAAGAGTTGGTAAAGCCATCAGGGCCGGGGGCCTTCCCTGATTTCAAGCTCCTAATGGCTTCTAATATCTCCTCTATGGTTATGTCTGAATTAAGTGCGGCCGCGCTCTGGTCTGAGACCTTGGGGAGGTTGCAGGAGTCTAAGTAAGACCGAAGAAGATTAGCGTTCGGTTGCAGCTTCGAGGAGTAAATCGAGCTATAATAGTCAGCAAACGTTCACTTGATGATATTTTGGCTAACCGTTGTTTGTCCCGTTGTTGTTTTGATCCGCAAGATCTTAGACTCCGCTATCTTAGACCGAAGCTTCCTAGCCAGTAGAGAATCCGGCTTGTTGGCCTTGGAGTAAAATAGATGTTTGGTTCGGCTGAGGGCCTTTTCCGTTTTGTGGGAGAGTACTGCGTCTAATTCTAGCTGGCACTGATCTATCAGCTGGCAAAGTCTAGAGGAGGGGCATGATTGGTTCCTAAACTCTAAGTCTTGCAGCTTAGTGGTAAATTCCTGCTCTCTAAATTTACATTGCATTTTAAAAGCCAGCTTAATGCAGGAGACCCGAATAAAGGCCTTGTGGGCCATCCATACCTAGCCTATGCTCGAGTTACCAGGCCTGTTACATTCAAAGTAAAGTTGGAGATCTTTTTCAATTTGTACCGACAGCTCTGGAAGAGCGAGTAAAAGCTCATTTAGTTTCCAAGCATACGGTGTGGTTATATTCAACCCTAAATCAATGTCTATGCTCACCGCCGCATGATCAGACCGTATTTCCGCCCTCTTTGATCGATCAAACAATGACGATGCGATCAAGAAGGTATCGATACGGGAATAAGATCCGTGGGTGTGGGAATAATACTTATAGTCCCTTCTATGTGGCTGATGCCCCCTCCAGGCGTCCACCAGGCCCAGGCCGTCTAGAGCCTTCTTAATTTGTTTGAGTACCGGTTTGTGGCCTAAGTACCCGAGTGGTCCAGGTCTTGATCAAAGGTAAGGTTGAAATCCCCTCCCATCACCATTGTGTTTCCCGAGTGAGGCTCTAAAAGTTTCAGGATATGCAGTAGTGATTTATGTGGTGCATTGGTAGGGACGTAAAAGGAAATTAGGGATATTTTAGTCTCCAGAACTGTTCCATGTAGTATTACATAGTGTCCATCTTTATCCACTACTTTAGACTCTATCTGAAAGGGGAAGTTGCGATGAATCAGTATAGAGGCTCCCGCTTTCCTGGTAAGTTGGGTAGAGGAATAACAGGTAGGATAATCTCCACTAAGATAAGTTGGTATATGTTTGCGGGCAAAGTGTGTTTCCTGCATGAATATAATCGATGGTTTAATATCTTTGTAATACATAAAGGCTTTCCTTCTCTTGAACTGGGAGTTAAAGCCCTTAACATTGGGAGTCACAAAGGTAAAGTGTGCGTCAGCCGATCTAGCCATTGCTAATGTATCGTGTGAGGCTGTATTATACAGTCATCTTACCTTGTCCCGTAGAGGACCAAACAAGGAGAGAGCAGCTGTGAGGGAGCCGAGACCACACTTGAAAGCCTAGTAGGGCCCGCACCGGAGCGGAGATGGAGAGAGTACACCAAGGGGAGAAGGGAAAAAAGGGACACAAGTTAAATAGATAGTAACAACTTTGTAAATCTTTGCAATTAGAAAAACTAAACATTCATAGTAACACAATGAATCCTTCAAACACATCTTCCTACACCAGTCGTCTATCCTGGCACCTAGGGGAAGGATTAGTGGACCTGCCGCTCTTCCAAAGAACCCTACTAGGAAGGGGTTGACAGATTCCAGGGGAGGAACAAGAAAAACAAAACAAAATCAGCATATGAGGGGGGGGGTATCTCAGGATCTAGAAATCATTGTTTAGTTAGAACCGTAGAACCAGCAACCAAATCACCAATTCAGAGAAGTAAAGCATTGATGCTTAAAAATAGGTTAAAACAACGTGTTATTTTGTCTCCAAAAAGTTGGTAGAAAACAGTCTATAATACAAAAAGGAGCAAGATTCAACACAGCCGCACTCTTGTCTTTCTTGTCCTTCGCTCTGTTACAATCCGCTTGCATCTGGGCCCTCTGAGGCTACCTCATCCTGCACCTGGATGGGCTGGGTCCGGGGTGAGGATGTGGGGCCTGAAGCTGTAATCTCAGTAGTCTGGGTCAGAGCTTTATAAGGGACAGTAGACCATTGCCGCTTGGGGTTGAGACTTGGCCCCTGCCGCCGGAGCTCTGATCCCCTGTCCGTTTCCTCTGGGACCATGTGTAGGGATTGGAAGATTGCCCAGCCGTCTTCGGGTGAGCAGGCAAAGGATGATTTGCCCTTGTTCTGGAATACCAGAGCAAAGGGGAAGCCCCACCGGTACTGAATGTTGAATCAGCACTGCCAAGACCGGTTTCATGTCTCTGCGCTTAGCCAGCGTGATGGGGGAGAGGTCCGCAAAGACAAGAAGTGGCGCATTGTCAGGCCCTTTGATATCTGGGAATTTTTGGGCTGCTGCTAACACAAAGTCTCTTGTTTGTTGCCAAGGAAATCGGATGATAACGTCCCTCGGCACCTCCAAGTTTCTTGCCGCACCTAGGGCTCTATGGGCCCTTTCAGTTTCTAGCTGCGAGGCCGGGACCTCCGGTAGGATTATGGCCAGAGTCTCTGGGACATATTGCTTCAAATTCTGCACTGCTCTGGGAATCCCTCTAATTCTTATGTTGTGGCGTCTCGAGCGGTTTTCTAGATCTTCGTACTTATCCTCCAGGGCCGATATGCGAGAGGAGTTCCGATGAATCTCCAGCCTATCCCGCTCTTGTGCCTCTACTATTTGATCGGTGGTCTCCTCAAGCAAGTGGGTCCCTTGGCCCAGGTCCTGGATATCTTTCTTGATGGCATCAACAGTTTTGGTCATGTATGCTTGAAATAAACCCTTGATCTGGGTCAATGAGCTTTTAGAGAGGTTCATGTCGGGATGAGGCGGGTCTACATGGCCCTCATTCCCCGATTCTCCCGAAGGATCTGATGCCACCTCCATCGATGCCCCCGGAAGTTTGCAGAAATCTGTAATTCTCTTTGTTGGTAGGGCTCTCTTGTTTCTCCCCATCTCTTGCCGTCGTGTTTCATGCGAGGAGTTAAACATAGGATCAGAGTGGCTGGATGTGCGGAGTCCTGGTAGGCGGTCAGAATCTTTTGGTGAGTCAGCTGATGATAGTGCGGTTACCAGCTATGTCTTTCTTTGTAGCTGTGCTAGCGATCCATTAGGGTACCCCCCTTAAAATGAATTTTATTCCCAAGTGCGCATTGCTTTAGGCATTGGCCTCAATGGACTCATGCGCTTGGTATAAATATATGCGTAGTATACAAGATGTTGAGAAAGCAGCCAATCAGGCTCCCCAGTGGCAGTGTAACAGTATATAGTCCCGAACAAAAGTAGTAAGGAAAATGACTCTTTTGGTATCATGTGCAAAACAAAGGCCAATTCTTACTGGGTGCAACAGGCAAAGTAAAATACATCACTCATTACAACCTTATTTGTAACGCGCCAACATATTCCGTAGCGCTATACATAAGTTAAGTTACAGGCAATGACAAGTTCAAGATTCACACATTGCAATGAATGGAGGGCCCTGTCTTTGAGCTTGAAATCCGGTGTCCATCGCGCCTCCCCTAAAGCACATTGCAGGATTGAAACTCACAGACTTACAATCTAATGGTTGAAGTTTGTATGTGGCACAGTAGGGAGAGAGTAGTGCTGAGCATGTTAGGGAGAAAGGTTATAGGCTTCTTTAAAGAGGTGCGTTTTTATTGAAGTTTTGAAGGATTTAAGGCAGGAGGATAGTCTGGTGAAGCGAGGCAAGGAGTTCCAGAGAATAGGGGAAGCACGACAAAAGTCCTGGAGGCGGGAGTGAGAGGAGATGACAAGAGTGGTAGAAAGAAGAAGGTCGTTAGCAGAACGAAGAGGGTGTGTGGGGGAGTATTTGGAGATGAGAGCAAAGATGTATGGGGGTGCGCTGTTGTTGAGGGCTTTATAAGTTAGGGTCAAGAGTTTACATTTTATTCAGGAGGCTAAGGGAAGCCAGTGAAGTGATTGACAGAGAGGAGTTGCCGACACTGAACGATGTGTACGGAAGATGAGTCTGGCGGAGGCATTCATTATGGATTGAAGTGGGGAGGGGCGAGTGATGGGGAGGCCAACAAGGACCGAGTTGCAATAGTCAAGACGAGAAATGATGAGAGAGTGTATTAGAATCTTACTATTGTCTTGTGTAAGGTAATGGCGTATTTTGGATATGTTTTTTAGATGGAGAAGACAGGATTTGGTTAGAGACTGTCTGTGTTGGATGAAAGAGAGGGCAGGGTCCAGTAGAACCCTGAGACAATGGGCTTGGGAGGTGGGAGTGATGATGGCATTAGTGAGAGAGAGCTGTGAGGAATTGAAGCTGTAGTAGAGGGTGGAAAGATTAAGAGTTCAGTCTTAGACATGTTTTAGATGGTGGCAGAGAAAGCAGTGTGAGCAAAAGCCAGAGGAGAGATTTCAAGATGGTTGCTGTAGGCTGACTCAAAGAAGAGGTAATGAGATATAGTTTGGAACTAGCCCAGTATTTAAGCATTTAAAAGGAGCATTTGCAGACATATATGAAGGTGTGAAGGGGGTGGGGAGGTGGTGGTGAAGAAATTCCACAGGGAAAGCGTACAATTTAACAAAGTAGAAATACAGTTACTATGTGAACAAAAATTATATCAGATATAGATATTCATAATTAATGTAACAGGAGGATACAGTAGAGTAAAAAGTGAATCATTGAGATGGCTGTAGATACCTTATGGCAGTGTGAGCAAAAGCCAGAGGCTGAAACAAAGAAGAGGGAGTGCACATATTGTGGAGAATAAATGATAATTATTTGTTCTAACACTAAAAACATGCTAACTATAGGTAAGCACAAACATCATTTTACTGGTAGAAGGAATCTTAAAAAAACAATAGCCCCTATTCTAATTAATTGTGCAGTGTAACTTGCGGTATAGTGGTAAATCAGCTGCGGGAGCTTTTTCCCCCCTACTTTACACACTTATTCTAATCCCTTTACTCTCAAAATGTCGGCACTCAGCCCAAATCTGTAAACCATGCTTTCATCAGTAGCAGTGAAGGGGCTAGATTATGGCACTCGTGCAAACTAACTTTTACTTCTTGCTGCAAAACCATAGGAGCCAATGAAAAACGGCAAACGGATTAGTGATTGACAGGCATGCTATATATCTGTGAGCGTCACGTCTCAGTGCTGACTGTGTTGTAGACTTTTACAAATTAGCACACAGGTCCCAGGATTTTGAGGTTTTTATAGATAGGGTGAGAGAGGGTACAGGATAGTCAGACATTGGAGTGCAGTTTTCTCTTCTTTTGCTTTAATACATATTAATTTACACTTAATTTTACAATATACATAAATACTGATATCACATAATATACATAAACATAGGATAATGATACACATAAGTACACTTATAGCTAGAACTCACCATCTACATACCCCCACTGTATACCCAACTTCGAAAAAATACACATAGAACATAATTTTTTTTTACATCACAAATATATGCTCAGAGAGTCACTGGGGGGACTTGCCAGACCTTCCGTCACACCATTGGATTTTGATGCCACTAGCCTCCTCCTCCTCCACCCGGGCACAGCTGTTGTACTGATACCTGGGCCATGCCATCACCACCCCCATTAGCTCCTCCCACCACCAGCACGTCCTAGACACCACTACCAAGCTGACCACCACCAGTATCCGGACCCCGGCACCTACCCACTGTACAACCGCCAATGAAGCCTCCTCCCAAAGCCTTGTCCAGCCAACTTGAACCTCCATCCTCAGGCCCACCTTTGGAGGCCACCATGGGGGAGATGCTGATCCTGATGAAAGATTGTAGAGACACTGTGCAGGGGATCCAAGTCAACATCTGCTCCAACCAGGCCTCAGTGGGCCACAGCCTCAGGAGGCTCTATAGAGAGGTGAGGAGGCACAACCAGTAGGTGGAATCTACATGGCCAGGCTGTTCCAGGCAGCACAAAATCAGAGCTTATTAACCCAGAAGCTTGGACATTGTCCGTAATGCTCTGGTTCTCAGCACTGCTCCCCCCAGAGGCCTCCCCGCACACCCGCAACCTGGCCCCTCCTCCCTCCTTGCCCTTACCTCCACCAGTGCTGCTGCCTCCAGGAAGGTACCACACCCTGCAACCCTCCTCGACTAAGGACATGACACAAGGGGTAGAAGCCCTGTGGCAAGGAAGAGGGGATAGGAGGAGGAGGAGATGGCTTCTGCACCTGGGACTTGTCTTCTCAATAACACTCCCCAGTGACAATCTATTGGTCCAAAGTTTATCGTAATCTAGTCTGACTACAGAGTAGAGGATCATGGCCTATGTGGTTGTAATATTTTGTAAGCAGATGGCTACCCCCATGAGTCTCTACTGCGTGGCCACATAGGGTTATGTTTAACATTTCACCAATATACCCCTTTACGTTTTCCATTTTTACAAGCCTCTTGTTATAATATGTTATGTGGATATCTGATATTTCCAGTAGTTGGTGTTTCAATATACGTATATGTGATAAGTCAAACATTTTGATGTACACTCATAATTTTTGTTTTTCACATTTGTGTCTCTGTGACTGTAACAATATTACAGTGACAATATTATTTGATACTAGCGACTTGTCTGTCAAAAAATGACGGCAATAAGATTGAAAGGCAGGTAATGTTGTTTGTGTGCGAAAATTAATTTTGTTGGTGTTCCAAGATCCTTCGTCGCTCATTGCGAGCCTCGGGCTGAGCGCCTTCGGCGCTTATTGCGTGGCTCGCAATGAGCGCCTTTGGCGCTCATTGCGAGGCTCTTGGTTGTTTGTGTGCTATGAGCAGCGTTGTTTTTTTTTTTGGGTATGGCAATGAATTATGAATAAAATAAGAAATTAATATATTCTACCTATTGTGAAGTAATATATGCAGCATTGTGTTGAAGAGCTGGCAATCTGTTTTCATGTTGCTGCAGCATCAGTGCTGTGGAGCTGCTGTGTCATGAATGTGTGCAGTGTGTAGTGTAATAGTGTGCGTGCGCGAGGCAAATCCGTTAGGGTAGCTGTGTACTTCCGGATTGTGTAAGTTAGTGTTCTAAAATGGCGCCTAATGTGTGGTATGAGGCTGGGGCTGATTTAGCGTCCTTGTTTTCAGATGTCGTCCGACTTTTTGGGAAAATACGTAGGTGTTTGGTGGTGTTTTGCGTGTTTAGGGTCCTTTAGCCTCGTTTTCGTTTTGTTCGGCGGTCATTTTTTCTCTCGCTTAGGTGATTTTCGGGTGTCTAAACTCTGTAATTTGGACTTAAATCGAGGTGTAACTTCACTTGCAGAGGTCCTGGGTGCCCCCCTTGCTGTAACTAAGCTTTTTATGTGTTTGTTGTGTGTATTTCATGTGTTTCTAATGTTTTTCGGGTCGCGTTTTTCAAGTGTCTAAACTCTTTTATTTCGAGTAAAAATGGAGGTGTATCTTCAGTTTTCGAGGTCCTGGGTCCCCCCCCCTTTGCTGTAGGTAAGCTTTTAATGTATTTGTTGTGTGTATTTATTGTGTTTTTCATGTTTTCATGTGCGCGGTTTCGGGCGGTAAGGTCGTATTTTTGCAAGGTCGTAATGGGTCTTAACACGTCTTGTATTTGTTTGTCGTAAGTCTGTAAATTTTGCGAGGTCCGCAGTTGCTGGCAAGGAGCTCCTTTGGCGCTCCATGCCAGTAACTGAGGCCCTCACTATGCGAGGGCCGCAGGCTCGCTACACGAGCCTGCAGCGTTAGCAACAACCCGCATGCTCACAACTATATATGTGATAGAATTATATGATTTCTGAGGATATTTATTAATGTGATGTCTCTTTAACAAATGTATCCAGCTGTGAGCAGATATTTCCTCTTTATTCACCCATGAAAATTATATAGTTTTCAATTGCATGTATGTACTAATAGCAATGTTAATCATTCATTTGTGATGGTATTTCTTGCTTTTCTATTGCATTAGAGTAGTTTCCTGATCCTTTAAGAGGTATTATTTGTATGTTTTTATCTGATGGAGTAGAGAGTGAGGTGTGGGAGTGTGTGGATGTTGTGGCCTAGCTATAAGTGTATCTATGTGTATTTTATATCCTACATGTATATATATATGATGTTTTATCAGTATTTATGTGCATTGTAAAATATAATTAAGTGTACAGTAGTAAATAATTATCATTAATAAGTAAAAGAATACAATACCTGCTCTTTAATCTGCCACTTCTCCTGCACTCTCTCTAGAACCAAACCTCCAACTTCTGGGACCTGCATGCTAATTTGTAAAAATCTACAAGACAGTCAGCACTGGGGTGTGATGCTCATAAATATATACAGTACTATGACGGTCAATAAAATTGTAAGGCTGGGAATGCTGTTTGGAGTACCTTCAGCGCTCATTGCTAACATAAAGCTTGCTAAACTACCCCCCCCCCCTCTACACTATCCTATTAACACCTACATTACCTGTCTACCCCTAATAACCCCCCACCCCACTAATTACAGAAAATAATAAAACCTATTGCACAAAAAATAATAAAAGCCAAGTCACATAAAATAAAAAAGCCTTTCACCGAAAATAAAAAAAGCTACATTACAGAAAATAAAAAAATCTACATTACAAAAAATAAAAAAATCTACATTACAGAAAATAAAAAACCTAAGTCACAAAAAATAAAAAAAGGTACATTACAGAAAAGAAAAAAAACTACTTTAAAACCCACCTCCACTACAGAAAAAAAAATGACACACCTGAAAAGGAAATACATACAGAATATATACATTACAATACAATACAGTACAAATCAAATCAAATACAATACCATCCTATCTAAAATATATTAAATATACTATCTAAAATATACACATACTACACTATCTAAAATACATTAAATACTTTTTAACATACACACATACCCCCCTATGTATCTTAAATAAATTCCTCCTATTATTATTATTATTATTATCATGTATTTGTAACGCGCCAACATATTCCATAGCGCTATACATAAGTTAAAGCACCTTGCAGGATTGAAACTCGCAGACTTACAATCTAGTATTTAAGTATTTAATATACAATAAATGTCCATATACAAACCCTAATTGTAACCTAAAATAAAATAAGACCACTTACCTTTACAGATATCCCTTCAGTCTTAATTATTTTATTTTAGGTTAGAATTAGGGTTTGTATAGATTTATTGTATATAAAATAGGGGGGATGTATTTTAGATAGATAGGGGATATGTGTGTATTTTAGATATAATTTATTGTATTTTAGATAGTGGGGTATGTATGTATGTTAGATAGTATATTTAATATATTTTAGATAGGGGTATTGTATTTTATTTGTATTGTAATGTACTGTATGTATTGTGTATGTATTTCCTTTTCAGGTGAGTCTGGGTTAGTTCAGATTTAATGGTTTATTGTGGTTATAGTGCAGTGTAGTGTTTGCAGTTAGTGTCATGAGGGCCCTTGAGGACCGTCATGGCACTTATGTGGTTAATGTTAGGGTTGTAACTGCCCCATAAGGATTTTTATATATCCTTATGGGACTGATGGGGTTAAATAGAGGCTTATGAGGGTCTGTATTGCCCCCCATGAGTGACAGGGTTAATTAAGGGCTTATGGGGGTCTGTATTGACCCTTATAAATGACAGGGTTAATTAAGGGCTTATGGCGTCTGTATTGACCCCTATGAGTGACCGGGTTAATTAAGGGCTTATGGTGGTCTGTATTGACCCCTATGATTGACAGGGTTAATTAATGGATTATGGGGGTCTGTATTGACCCCCATGAGTGTCAAGGTTAATTATTGGCTTGTGGGGGTCTTTATTGACACCCATGAGTGACAGGGTTAATGAAGGGCTTATGGGGGTCTGTATTGATCCCCATGAGTGACAGGGTTAATTAAGGGGTTATGGGGGTCTTTATTGACCCCTATGAGTGACAGGGTTAATTAATAGATTATGGGGGTCTGTATTGACCCCCATGAGTGACAGGGTTAATGAAGGGCTTATAGGGTCTGTATTGACCCCCATGAGTGACAGGGTTAATTAAGGGCTTATGGGGGTCTGTATTGACCCCCATGAGTGACAGGATTAAATAATGGATTATGGGGGTCTGTATTGACCCCTATGAGTGACAGGGTTAATGAAGGGCTTATAGGGGTCTGTATTAACCCCTAAGAGTGACAAGCTTAATTAATGGCTTATGGGGTCTGTATTGACCCTCATGAGTGACAGGGTTAATAAGGGCTTATGGGGGTCTGTATTGACCCCCATGAGTGACATGGTTATTTAGGGGTTCTTGGGGCTCTGCATAGGGGCCCCACAAGCCAATTATTATTGTGTTTTTTATTTTTTTGTGGTTTTGTATTTGCACGGTTCCGTGTTTGTTTTAGGACCTTGTTTGTTTGTTTTTTTCTAAGTCCCGCGGGTCGTAATTTTGGGTCGCAGGGTATTTTTTTTTTCTAAGTGCCGCGGTTCGTAATTTTTTGTCCCAGGCAGCAGGCAATGAGTGAGAGGAGAAGGGGAAGAGAGACACAGGGTAAGGATAGAAGGAAGGGAAGAGACACACAAGGGAAAGAGAGGAGGAGGGGAAGAAACACACATGGGAAGGAGAGAAAGACACAAGGGAAGGAGAAGAAGAGGGGAAGAGAGACACAGGGTAAGGAGAGGAAGAGAGACACAGAATAAGGAGAGGAGGAGGCCCTCGCGTTAGCAACAACCTGTATTGCTCACAACTATATATGTGATGTCTGTCAATTACTAATCCGTTTGACGTTTCCCATTGACTCCTATGGCTGGGGCGCAATATGAATATCTGTAAGAGTTACTTGATTGGTGTCACTGCTACTGAAAAGAGCATGGTTTACGAGTGTGGTCTAACTGCCATAAAGCATACTGAAAGCAACATAACACATAGATGTCCACCTGAATGCAGTCTAAGATACTTTTAAAGCATACTGAAAGCAACATAACACATAGATGTCCACCTGAATGCAGTCTAAGATACTTTTAAAGCATACTGAAAGCAACATAACACATAGATGTCCACCTGAATGCAGTCTAAGATACTTTTAAAGCATACTGAAAGCAACATAACACATAGATGTCCACCTGAATGCAGTCTAAGATACTTTTAAAGCATACTGAAAGCAACATAACACATAGATGTCCACCTGAATGCAGTCTAAGATACTTTTAAAGCATACTGAAAGCAACATAACACATAGATGTCCACCTGAATGCAGTCTAAGGTAATTTCAGAAGAACAGAAGCTCACCAGATCCATATCTACGTTTACAAAAGACTATTTATTATTAATATCTGTGTTATGATAATTGCTGAGATAGACTTTTTACTGTTAGATTTTTCTGCTATTGATGATATTCTTTGCTTATCTGTAAAGCTGCAATGCTCTGTGTTCACTGATCCATTTTATAGCTCCATAATCTCCTCCCCCTAAAATATCTCTTGCTTTTTCCTTATAGATACTTTTAAAGCATACTGAAAGCAACATAACACATAGATGTCCACCTGAATGCAGTCTAAGGTAATTTCAGAAGAACAGAAGCTCACCAGATCCATATCTACGTTTACAAAAGACTATTTATTATTAATATCTGTGTTATGATAATTGCTGAGATAGACTTTTTACTGTTAGATTTTTCTGCTATTGATGATATTCTTTGCTTATCTGTAAAGCTGCAATGCTCTGTGTTCACTGATCCATTTTATAGCTCCATAATCTCCTCCCCCTAAAATATCTCTTGCTTTTTCCTTATAGATACTTTTAAAGCATACTGAAAGCAACATAACACATAGATGTCCACCTGAATGCAGTCTAAGGTAATTTCAGAAGAACAGAAGCTCACCAGATCCATATCTACGTTTACAAAAGACTATTTATTATTAATATCTGTGTTATGATAATTGCTGAGATAGACTTTTTACTGTTAGATTTTTCTGCTATTGATGATATTCTTTGCTTATCTGTAAAGCTGCAATGCTCTGTGTTCACTGATCCATTTTATAGCTCCATAATCTCCTCCCCCTAAAATATCTCTTGCTTTTTCCTTATAGATACTTTTAAAGCATACTGAAAGCAACATAACACATAGATGTCCACCTGAATGCAGTCTAAGGTAATTTCAGAAGAACAGAAGCTCACCAGATCCATATCTACGTTTACAAAAGACTATTTATTATTAATATCTGTGTTATGATAATTGCTGAGATAGACTTTTTACTGTTAGATTTTTCTGCTATTGATGATATTCTTTGCTTATCTGTAAAGCTGCAATGCTCTGTGTTCACTGATCCATTTTATAGCTCCATAATCTCCTCCCCCTAAAATATCTCTTGCTTTTTCCTTATAGATACTTTTAAAGCATACTGAAAGCAACATAACACATAGATGTCCACCTGAATGCAGTCCCTTCCCACCCACCCTTGTTTACACTTAATATATTGAGGCACACTAATTACCTGCACATGGTTAATCAGTGACATCTGATTATCACCTCTAACCAGTCCCTACAAGAATACTTGCTTACACAGTGCCACTATGTTTCCTCACACCACCTTCCTTATTATAACCTCCTGCCTCTTTCTCAGACTCTCTTATACTGTCTCTACACATCATGTCTCCAATAATATAACTATCTCACCTTCCCTGCTTTCATCTCCTCTTCTCTGCTCCCATGAGCTCTTCTCCTTCCTCCAGTCACTATCTCATCCCCCCCCTAAAGGTGAAAAGCGGAAATGCTCCTGTAAGTCCTATTCCCATCTCCTTTTACTCTCTCTCCTTCTTCTAATGGCTTGTGGGGATATATCCCCTAACCCAGGCCCATCACTCATTCCCACCTGCTGTCAGCCACGCAGAGTCCCCAGGGCAGCAAATGCCCAAAACACCCATAATCTAATACCCATCACTTGTCACAAACCATCTACTTTGCCCTTCTCCTGTGCCCTCTGGAAAGCTAGGTCTGTTTGCAATAAACTTACCTTCATTCATGATCTCTTCATTTCCAACTCCCTCAATTTACTGGCTATCACGGAAACCTGGCTCACTCCATCTGACTCTGCCTCCCCTGCTGCACTCTCTTATGGTGGTCTACACTTCAGCCACACTCCTAGACCTGAGAACAAACAAGGTGGAGGTGTGGGCATACTGCTATCCTCTCGCTGCACTTTTCGCTGCATACCCCCTGTTCCCTCCCTTCAATTCTCATCTTTTGAAGTCCACACTATCCGCATCTTCTCTCCCATCCCTCTGCGAGTAGCTGTGATCTATCGCCCGCCTGGATCACCCTCTCAGTTTCTGGACAACTTTGCCGCCTGGCTCCCTCACTTTCTCTCCTCCAATATACCTTCACTCATTCTTGGCGATTTCAACATTGCCACTGACACCCCCACCTCCCCAACAACTGCAAAATTACTTGCACTCACCTCTTCCCTTGGCCTTTCACAATGGACAGATTCTGCAACTCATAGTGGTGGACACTCTATTGACCTTATTTTTACTAATCTCTGCACTATCTCCAACCTTGACATCTCCTCACTTCCCCTATCTGACCACCACCTGCTAACTTGCAACCTCACCTCATCCTCCGCTCACCACCCTT
The DNA here is from genome assembly GCA_027410445.1 of Discoglossus pictus. Classification (NCBI taxonomy): domain Eukaryota; kingdom Metazoa; phylum Chordata; class Amphibia; order Anura; family Alytidae; genus Discoglossus; species Discoglossus pictus. Next base: position 273,228,398 of record CM050163.1, read on the forward strand.
CTTCAAATCCTGCCATCAGAACACGCAGAAACCTGCAAGCACTCAACCCACAACAATTTTCAAATGTATTAACACCCCTTCTCAGCCCCCTCACCACCCTTGCCTGCCCTGACGTCGCCACTTCACAATACAACACTACGCTAACCTCCACCCTTGACTCTCTTGCCCCCATAATCACAAGCAAACGCCCTCGCTCTCACCCACAACCATGGCACACCACACAAACACGCTATCTACGGAGATGCTCACGCACTGCAGAACGATTATGGAGGAAATCTCGCACTTCAGCAGACTTTCTCCACTACAAGTTTACCTTGCGCTCCTACTTCTCTGCCCTCAATCTTGCCAAACAACACTACTTCTCATCACTAATATCAAACCTGTCCTCCAACCCTAAACGTTTATTTGCTACATTCAACACCCTCCTCCGCCCACCCCCACCTCCTGCCCCTTCCTCTCTCACTGCTGATGACTTTGCCAGCCATTTTAAAAATAAAATCGATACCATCCGAAATGAGCTCTCCTCCCAGCTTGGCCCTACCCCACCACCCTCTCCCCAAACCGACATCACCCAGCCCTTACCCTTCCCCAATCCCACCTCCACTATGGACTCCTTTGACCCTGTAACCGAGGATGAAGTATCTACTTTACTATCAACCTCTCACCTTACCACATGTCCTCATGATCCTATTCCATCACAGCTAATCCCTCCCCTATCCACCACACTTATCCCAGCTCTCACACATCTATTCAACCTCTCCCTAAACACTGGCAAGTTTCCATCCTCCTTAAAACATGCCACAGTTACACCCATTCTCAAGAAGCCCTCTTCTGACCCAGCTTCTGCCTCCAACTATCGCCCTATCTCACTACTTCCCCTTGCGTCTAAACTCCTTGAGCGGCTTGTTTACAATCGCCTCACTCAATTTATTTCCTCCAATTCCCTACTTGACCCCTTCCAATCTGGCTTCCGGTCCCAACACTCTACAGAAACAGCCCTTACAAAAGTCACTAATGACTTGCTAACCGCCAAATCAAAGGGTCACTACTCTATTCTAATTCTCCTGGATCTCTCTGCTGCCTTCGATACAGTTGACCACCCTCTTCTAATCCAAACGCTCCGCTCTTTTGGCATCCAGGACACAGCTCTTTCATGGTTCACATCCTATCTTAAAGATCGTACATTTAGTGTCTCCTTCTCTGGCACCTCTTCTTCACCTCTCCCTCTGTCTGTTGGCGTTCCCCAAGGTTCTGTCCTAGGCCCCCTCCTCTTCTCCATCTACACCTCCTCCCTTGGCACCCTTATAAAATCCTTTGGATTTCAGTATCATCTCTATGCAGATGATACTCAAATCTACCTCTCTGCACCCGATCTATCCCCCTCTCTTTTAGCTCAAGTTTCCAACTGCCTCTCTAGCATATCCTCCTGGATGTCCACCCGTCAACTCAAACTCAACATGTCTAAAACTGAACTTCTAATCTTTCCACCCTCTAATACAGCTTCCACACCTCAAATATCTCTAACTGTTGACAACACCATTATCGCCCCTACCTCCCAGGCCCGTTGTCTTGGGGTTCTACTGGATCCCGCCCTCTCTTTTATTCCTCACATCCAAGCAATAACAAAATCATGTCAGTTTCACCTAAAAAACATCTCCAAAATTCGGCATTATCTTACAGAAGACACAGCTAAAATTCTAATTCACTCTCTCATCATCTCTCGACTCGACTACTGCAATTCCCTCCTTGCTGGCCTCCCCATCTCTCGTCTGTCTCCCCTCCAATCCATAATGAACGCCTCCGCTAGACTCATCTTCAATACCAAACGATCAGTGTCTGCAGCCCCTCTCTGTCAATCACTCCACTGGCTTCCCATAGCTTCCCGAATCAAATTTAAAATCATGACCCTAACACATAAGGCCCTCAACAACAGTGCACCCCCTTATATCTCTGCTCTTGTTTCAAAATACTCTCCCAACCGGCCCCTTCGTTCTGCTAACGACCTTCTTCTTTCCTCCTCTCTCATCACCTCCTCTCACTCCCGTCTTCAAGACTTTTCTCGTGCTTCCCCATCCATTTGGAACTCCTTGCCCCGCTCCATTAGATTATCTTCCTGCCTCAAAACCTTTAAGAAATTATTAAAAACACACCTGTTTAAAAAATCTTATCATCTTCAGCCTTAAAATGTACAACTGAACATTCCACAGCTTAATAACACTCACACCCACAATCTACAGTACAACACACAGACCCCTCCACTTTACTGAACCAATTGCTTTCAATTGTATTTGTCACCCTCTTGTATCACACCTAAACCCTTAGATTGTAAGTTTGCGAGTTTTCAATCTTGTGTCAGGCCTTGGAAACAAGCTCTATGTACATTTGATTTTATGCTCAAAAACAGGGCCCTCCATTCTTTACAAGGTGTTTAATTTGTTTTCTGCTATGTACTCAACCCCTGTACAGCGCTACGGAATATGTTGGCGCGATATAAATAAAGATAATAATAATAATAATAATAATGTGGGGGAGTTAACATGGGGGAGCTGACATGTAATACGGCAGGCATATGCTTAAACGGAGCCATATTTGTAAAGGTATTTGGATTAAAGAGTGAAGCCTTTGTGAGTACATTTGCATGTCCCGGTCCAAGTTCCCAGAATGCAGTGCAAGAACTGTCAGAATTAAATATTTAAATAAATTTATATATATATATATATATATATATATATATATATATATATATATATATATACAGTTGTGCTCAAAAGTTTGCATACCCTTGGTGAATTAATAATATATGTACCATTTTTTAAGAAAACACGAGTGATCAGGCAAAACACATTTATTTTATTTCTTATGGGATTCAAATTTAACTGTAGGTTATAACAGAATGGCACATTTTATAAAACATGGCAACAAAGAAAAACTGTGTATTGCCTCCTTTAGCATCAATGACAGCCTGCAGTCTTTTGTAATAGTTGTCTACATGGCCCCTAATTCTTGCAGGTAATATAGCTGTCCTTTCATCTTGGCAAAATGCCTCCATGCCTCATGCAAAGTCTTTGGTCGTCTTGAATGAACCGCACTTTTGAGATCTCCCCAGAGTGGCTCAATGATATTAAGTTCAGGAGACTGTGATGGCCACTCCACAACCTTCAGCTTTTTCTGCTGTAACCAGTGGAGGGTCAGCTTGGCCTTGTGCTTAGGGTACCTATCATGCTGGAAAGTCCAAGAGAGTCCCATGCGCAGCCTTCATGCAGAAGAATGCACATTTTCTGCCAGTATTTTCTGATAACATGCTGCATTCATCTTGCCATCAATTATCACAATATTCCCTGTGCCTTCAGAAAAAAAAAAAAAACATCAGGGAGCTTCACAGTGTGGATTGTATTATTTTCACTATAGGCCATGTTGACCCCTCTCCAAACATAGTGCTTATGTTTGTGACCATAAAGCTCTTTTTGATCTTGTCACTCCGAATTGCAGTGTGCTAAGAGGCTGTGAGGCGTGTCAAGATGTGTCAGGCATATTGTAACCAGGCTTTTTTGTGACATTTGCGCAGGAAAGGCGTTTCTCGACCATGCAGCTAATTTTTGTTCCGGTATCGTCGTATTATGCTCCTTGAAACAACCACACCTTCTTTTTCCAATGCAATTTGTATTTCTCCTGAGGTTAGGTGGGGTTTTATTTGTATTCCGAACAATTCTTCTGGCAGTTGTGGCTGAAATCTTTCTTGGCCTACCTGACCTTGACTTGGTATCAAGAGATCCCCGAATTTTCTGCTACTTAATAAGTGATTAAACAGTACTGACTGGCATTTTCAATTCTTTGTATATCTTTTTATATCTTTTTCTATCTTTATGAAGTTCCACTATGCAGGTCTTTTGACACTTCTTTACTGCTCCCCTTGGCTAAGTATCTAGCCTGCTCAGTGCATCTGCATGAGAGCTAACAAATTCATTGACTATTTATACATAGACACTAATCGCAATTTAAAAAGCCACAGGTGTGGGAAATTAACCTTTAATTGTCATTTACTCCTGTGTGTGTCACCTTGTGTGTCTGTAACAATGCCAAACATTCAAGGGTATGTAAACTTTTGATCAGGGCCATTTGGGTGATTTCTGTTATCATTATAATTAAAAAGGAACCAAACAACTATGTGATAAGTGACCAGGTCATCCTGGAATTTGTGGGAGGAGCTTAACACATATATACCCTCCAAACCCTCACTCACCTGTCAGCGTTCCTTCATTCATGCGTTGGCCGATGTGCTTCGTTGCTGTGCCTCCAGCCTCTCCTGGTGAGACCTCTCTCCTGCCCTGCTGCCCCTCCCTTGGCCTTTGCTGCTCCCTCTGCCCCTCCTGCAGCCCCTGCGCTCGTTGCCCTCTCCTGGTGAGTCCTCTATCCTGCCCTGCTGCCCTTTCTATGGCTCATGCTGCTCCCTATCCCCCTCCTGCAGCACCTGTGCTCTTTGACTGCTCTCCCTCCCCTCCTCTGGCCTACGCTTCCTCCTCTTTCCCCTCCTTTCTGTCCCTGGCGGGTGCGGGCTCCTACAGCTTCCCTCTGTCTCCTCTCTCCTCCTTCCTACCTCTCTGTCCTTTTGGACTTCTATCGATCCATGCCCGATCACATCCAGCCATTCCCATGTTCTCCCTGCAGCTTCTGACGCCTCCCTAGCAACACAATAGCTTCCCTAGCTACACCATGCGGCAGTTGTCAGCTCTTAAAGCGAGAGTAACCCCTTTTTCACTGCAACTCTTCCAGTCCAATTTTTTTTTTTGTTTTAAATATTTTTTTATTAAGAGTATCAAGGTAATACAATAATACACATGTTTCAACGATAAAACAAGAATGATATAGACAATGTCCTTGAAAAATATAAACATACAAATAAATAACCTTTTAACTTCAATTATCGACGTTTTGCTTTCTCTCTCTTTTTTTTTGTTTTTTTTGTTATATGAATTCAGATTACTTACATATAAAAATACAGGTTATCAAACTTGTAACCTAAAAACAAAGGACAAAACACGCCTAGGGTAAAGGGAAGGGGGGGAAGGAAGAACAGGAGAAGAGAGGGACATGGAAAATCAGGATCCACACCCTGATTGTCCTAAGAATTAGAGAACTCTGTAACTTTACCATCCGATCTTAAGGATCCAGGTGTCCCAGCATGAAGCCCATTTCTTGTATGATTGATTCAGGTCAGCTGAGATAACGCTCATATCATATATGAACTTAAGCTTACGTAAAACGTCACTATATGTGGGTATTCCCGATTTCCAGGCTTTAGCTAGCGTAACTCGAGTTGTCAAAAACACTTGGTGTGACAAAAGTTGAGCCTGGTTACTAAGGCCCTCTATGGGTAGACCTAAAAGAGCTTCTTCCGGTTTTTGGGGAATCCTGCAATCCCAGAGTTTCTCCAAGATATCATATGTCCCCAGCCAGATGTGGGCAATCCTAGGGCAATCCCACAGGACATGTTTAAGGGGACCTAAATCAGTACACCCCCTAAAAACAATTACCTTCCAAAGAAGGATTGGAAAGCTTCAACCTAGCCGGTGTTAGGTACCACCTCAAAATAGTCTTGTGTGAATTTTCCCTCAATATTACGTTCAATGAGGAGCCTGCCGCCTGTTTATGTATTTTATTCCATTGAGCCTCGTTTAAGTCAATGGCAAGTTCCGACTCCCAAGATTGTTGATGATGTAATTTAGGTGGTGTGGTCTGGGCTGTTAGGTAGTTATAAATAATAGAGATATTCCGTCTGCCAGTCGGATTCTCAAGGCAACATTTCTCAAATGGAGTAGTCCTGGCAGCGGCATTACATTTGATTACTTTGGAGATATTGACATGTATCTGGGACAAATTAAGCCATTCCCTTAATGGTAAATGGTGTTCTTCCCTAAATGCTGTAATAGACCACTGTTCATTACCCCTCAACAGATCAGCCACCACCATAAATGTATTGTCTATCCACCACTTAAATTGCGAGAGTCTATCAATTAGTGCCGTTCTTTGGTATACCCACAATGGGGCTATCCATGAGCTTGTTTCAACCAGTGGGATTCTCTTGTTTGTCTGAGTCAGAACTGCCAGAGACTGGACCATGCAGTTAGTAAAGGAGGCATTCCCCAACTTAGAATGTAAGCTAAGCCAAATAACCTGTTTAATGTGGAGGCCACTTTGTTCAAAGATATTTGTTTCTATTTCTACCCATATTGGCACTTGTTCTGTACCAAACCATTTAGTGATTTGGGCTAATCTAGTGGATTTACAATATTTCAATTGGTCTGGAAGGGCCAGCCCTCCTCTGGCCTTTGCAGCCTTCATGGCCGTCTTATTTATTCTAGGTCTTTTACGGTCCCAAATGAAGCGAGAGATTGAACCCTGAATAGCCAAGATATCCGTGGAACGAACAGCCGTTGGAATGGTACGGAAGAGATACAGGAGCTTGGGCAAAATATTCATTTTGATAGCGTGAATCCTCCCTAACCACGAAATGTTGTATGAGGACCACGTATTTAAATCCGTAATTAATTTTTTAATGAGCGCCGGGAAGTTTGCTGAGTACGTTAGGCCAGATTGTCTGGGGATAAAAAAAACTAGATATTTAATGTGGTTTTGGACCCACTTAAAGGAGAAGTTTCCTGATAATTGGGCTTTCAACTGCTCTGGTAAGGAGACATTTAGCGCTTCACTCTTACTCGAATTAATTTTAAAGCCAGAGATCCTACCAAAAAGTTCAAGAGCATGGAACAGGTTAGGGAGACTGACTAATGGTTCGGAGATAGTAAGCATGACATCATCCGCGAAGAGGCTTAATTTATGTTCCGTCTCTCCCACTCTAACTCCCCTTATATTCATATCCTCTCTGATGGTTACCGCCAGAGGTTCAATACACAAAGCAAAGAGGAGAGGAGATAGAGGGCACCCCTGCCGCGTCCCTCTCGTGATTTTAAATGATCGAGATTTAAACCCCTGGTATGCGACATATGCTGTCGGGGCCGAATATAATGCCAAAATAACCTTCACTAACTTCTCGCTTAGGCCAAATTTATGTAGTGTCTCAACCATATACACCCAATCGATCCTATCAAAGGCCTTTTCCGCGTCAAGGGATAACAGCATTAAGGGTGTATTCTGGAATGATGCTACATCAAGCAAGTTTTTGATCCGTCTGGTGTTGTCTGGCGCTTCACGACCCTGGATAAACCCAACCTGGTCTGGATGTATTAGGCTCGGCAGCACCTGAGATAGCCTGTTCGCTAAGATTTTAGAGTAGAGTTTAACATCACAGTTGATCAAGGAGATAGGTCTATAACTTTTACATTGAGATGGGTCTTTACCCTCCTTAGGTATTACTATCACTTTTGCTTTTAGGAATTCTGCACTCATAGGCTTACCAGACAAAAAATCGTTAAAAAGCCGCTGAAGATGGGATGCTAACGTATCTATAAATTGCTTATAATAAAAATTTGTAAACCCATCCGGGCCAGGTGCTTTATGAGCCTTGGTCTCTTTTATAGCTCTCTTAACTTCAATTAGATCTATGGGCCCATCCAGCAGATCTGAATGTCCGGCATCCAGTTTTGGGAGTTTAATGGAAGACAAAAAAGTGTCTATTTGGGTCATATGATCAATCGAGCCCGACCTAGCAGGTGCAGAATACAGATTGGCGTAAAAATTTTTCAAATGCCTCCGTAATGTCACGTGGCTTATAGATAATTTTATCATTCTCCATCTTTAGTTTTGGAATAAAAGAGTTTGCTCGTTGCTGGTTGAGCTTTCTGGCTAGCATTTTATCTGGCTTATTCGAGAGTGTGAAATACTGAGATTGGGTTCTTTGCAGTAGTGTTACCGCTTTTTTACATAAAATCTCCTGCAACTGTTGTTTTAGTTTAAATATTTCCGCCTGGGTCTCAGGTGGTCTCCTAGAGAGGGGGATTGCTTGAAGGGTCGAAAACATTTTGTTTAGTATATTTATTTGGGCTAACTCTGTTCTTTTAGAGCATGCACCAATCTGAATGCATTTACCCCTTATCACTGCTTTGTGTGCAGCCCAAACTACATCTCTCTCTACCTCACCCTCACCATTTAGATCAAAATAGTCTGTTATGGCGCTATGTATTTTATCTTTCGTGACTACGTCATTAAGAAGAGCTGGATTAAGTGCCCACGAGGGGGAGCGCCCTTTAGGCAACAGGTAATTTAAGGAAATACATACAACATCATGATCTGACCATGCAATGGGCCGGATTTCAGCATCCTGTAGGTTTGAAGCTAGCTGTTGCTGTATTAAAATATAGTCGATGCGAGAATATGAGTTATGTCTAGCCGAGTAGTGAGTGTACTCCCTATCATTAAAATGGGTCATTCTCCATGCGTCAATCAAACCGTGGTTGTTAAGTAAGAGTTTGAAAGACTTTGTTGCGGTGGGAATAATCATCGGGTCTGAATAGCCCGATCAATCCTTTGCTTGGTCCAGGACCGAGTTCATGTCTCCCCCAATAATCCATGTTGATTGTTGCCAGTCAGACTTAATGTCTGAGATTTTATGAAAAAATGTAGCCTGTCCAACATTCAGGACGTATATATTTAGCAGTGAATTCTGGCGTTCGTTAATAGTGCCCTGTACGAGGATGAATCTCCCTTCTGTGTCTCTGCGTGTGGATATGGGTTGGAAATTTAATCTCTTGTGTATTAAAATGGACACTCCCCTTTTTTTTCTGGGGCGGTAGAATGAAACGTTTGCATGAAGCATTTCCCCCAATATTTTGGGATAGAATTCTTCTTAAAATGGGTCTCCTGTACCATGACAATATCTAGCCCCATGTCACCGTACTCCCCTAGGGCAATCCCCCGCTTCACTGGCTCATTCAGCCCCTGAACATTATGAGATGCTATGCATAAAGCCATGACTCACTACTTGTTCTGAGCGACACCCAAGAGATAGAGCTTCTGATGAGTAGGTTATCCGCTGAAAGCAGGTGACCTGAGGGGTGTTCTTCACTTGGACCTAATGATTCATAGGGCTCCACACCAGGCTAGAGTAAAAAGATAAAGTAAAGAGAGGGGGAGGGGAGAGAAAAAGAAGAGAAGCCAGAGGGAGGGAGGAAGGAGGCGTCTAAAGGAGGAAGCAAAAATAAATAAAAAGAAATATATATATTTATATTAAAGCAATGTATAAAAATAACCGTGTTGTACAATACAGTACGTAAATCTAACCGTATACAAGTAAGTAATTACGAAAGATATGTGTATAGTGTTTGTATGGGTATATTAAGTATATATCCAGAACAATATACAATTTACACTGAAATGAGGAGAGCAACTCGCTGTCCTCCTATAACCTATGGTGAAGCACCTGGAATCCTTGCAGAAAGATATCCAGGCGACTCGCCAAAACAAAAACCAAAATAAAGTCAAAATAGAAAAAGTTTACAAAATTAACCCCCTGTGGGGCACAGCTTCAGAAACATAACATTAACAATTAAGTGACTATAACTATGCAGATGAAATCTAAACATTAGATAGCTGCTGTAGAGGACCCTGAGCTAATATTAGAGTCGGCACCAGGTGAAAATAGATAAGATCAAACATATACATACACATATCTACATACCCATATATATATCTGTATATACATACCTCCATCTATACATATCTACCCAGAAAACTAGGACTAAATTATCTCAACATTGTCGCTAAATTTAGCCTGGAGGCTGTGCCTTATGTAAATAAAGCTACAAAGTCCCTGTTCTACTGTCCACAGTTTTATAGGGTGTATTACGCATTGAGAAATCTTTTCCTTTTCCCTTTAGTTTTTCACCCTTCTAAATGTAAAAAGATTATTACAGACTTAGGTTCTTTGTTGCAGCCTAGGGCGTCTGTAGGGTCTGGCATCCAGGCGTTGGGCCGCTTCCCCTACTTCTGGTAAACAAATGTTCCAAGACGAGAGCAGCGCCATGCCCTCCTCCATTTCAAAAACTGGGTAAATTCTTCCATCTCTCACAATGTTCAATTTGAAAGGAAAGCCCCAGGTATACCTCCATCCTTGGGCCAAAACGATCTCCAGAAGAGGTTTGAATAATCTCCTCTTGTACAAAGTGGTCTGAGAAAGGTCAGCAAAAATGGTGGGCTGGCCACCTGCAATCTCTGGAATACCAGGTCTCGCAGCTTTCATAAAGAGCTCCTTAGTCGTGTAGTAATGAAATTTTGCAATAACATCTCTAGCTCTCTCTCCAGCAACAGGACGACCTAACAGTGCTCTGTGAATGCGGTCTATTCTGAAGGCTTCCTCTTCTAGGTTTGGCAGCAAAAGTTTGCAGAGATCCATCATATAATTTGGGAGATCTGTAATGGATTCTGGGAGGTTACGGATCCGAATATTTTGACGACGAGAGCGGTTTTCCAGGTCTTCTTGCACGTATTGGAGTTGGCTTTGTTCATCTCTTAAGGTTGACACTTCTTCTGTCAGTTGGGAGTGTGCTGCTAATTAGTCATGGTACCTCACTTCCAGGTCGGTCACTTTAGAATCAACCGCTTTTATTTCACCAGTAAGTTCTGCAGCCACTTTCTTGATTTCTCCAGTGATCTCAGTTCTAAAAGAGGAGATTAGATCTTTTAGATCCTGTATGTCTGCTTTCGTACTAGGAGCCGTGGATTCCATGGTAGCAATTGGGGAACGCTCGGGAGTTGAGGCTGGCTGTCGGGCAGACTGCGTTGGTGTCTTTGTTGTACAAAAGTCCTGTATAGTTTTGGTTGCCCTTCTTGTTGAGATCCCAGCCATTCCTTTTTTATAAGAACCGTACATAAAATGTAGTTGTCAAAGTCACTTCACCTTGAGCTGTGCCACCACACCGGAGTATGGGGTGCGTTTACATAGTGAGCATATTCTTATCCACTTATGTCAGTAAAATAGGCCGGTTAGGCATCCTCAAAAATATTGGTGTATTTTAAAAAGTCTCTGATGATATATGCCTACAGGTCCACTAGGTGGCAGTGCAAAATAGTTTGGTAGATACCAGTTTTGTCCACAAGATGGAGCTAATTACATAGATTTGCTGGGAAATAGCCTCCTGGCCACCAGGTGGCGACGTTATAATGTGCTAGGCCTAGCACCGGCCAGAGAAAACTTTATTATTGTGCAGATGGTGGACTTTGATCCTCATGTACAGGATTTCAATAGATATAAACTCTGAAGAGGTTTATGTTCATAAGGCGTGTGGTTTTTTATTTTTACTATTTCTGTACACAAATTGGATTGGTGGCCAGGGTTGTCATGTAAAACATTCAATGCTGTACACTATTCAATCTTTGTTTAGGGGCTTAACCTACTGAGTTGATGTTTACCAGTTAGGCAGCTTTAGATTGTCCCTGTCAGGGGGTCTATCTCTGGGGCAGGTGATATGGTGTTTCTGCTATTGCTATTAAAATAAGCTCACCATTTCCTCCTAGCAGGCCTTCAGCAACTGTCCAGGTTAGGGCTTCAGGCTGGTCTCTCTCCTTCTACTGTCCCCTGTTGCCCCACTGTCCAGTTGTCCCTCATCCAGTCCACTTTGCCAGGGCTAGTGGAAGCACTGATATATTTATAAGCCTGGGCATGTAATTTTCGTAAGCTGCCACTTGGTGGTAGTGTTGAGCTGTCCTTTATAAAGGGTGCAGTCAACACCAAACTTATACAACAGCCGCTCCCTTTATCTCATATAACATAAACAAGTTAAGATCAATTCCTTGTCTTAAACAGTTCATTACATTTGGCTGTGGCAGTTTTGCTTCAATTGCTTTGCTGATTAAAGTCCAGCACCAATTAGGATTTAATAAACAGAGCTTTTAATGATGGTTGCCAACACATGAGTCCCAAGCAAGGAGATGCTGTAAAGGTACAGTCCCTGGGGTGTGGGAGTACAACTTCACTTGCTCCTTATGATCCCAGATTGGTGTAGAAGTTTTTTTCTATGTCCACCAGTGTCTGTGTGTAGTTGCAGGGCTATTGCTAGCTTTACCCTGTGTTAGCTTTCAGTAGTTACTGAGATAGAGTGCTTGTTAGTTTTTCTTCAAATATGAAGTGAAAAATGATATGTTGTGCTCCACTTTATATCTCCCCTCAAGAGGCCCTTCCCTGGGTAGGTGAGCTGGGGTCTAGCTGGGGTAGGATGACATAAGAGGGTCCCCTTTGGGGTTTAGACTCACCAGACACCTTCCCAATAGTTGTTGATTGTGCCCCATCCAGTATCTTTCAGTCCAGTAGATCTGTGTTACAGTGCCAGAGCAATCCAGACTGTTCAGTCACTGCAACCTGGTCTTGTAGATCAAAAATAATCCAAATTCTCTTCCAGTCCAATTTTAATGTATGAACAAGCACTTATACCCATCAGTTCAGGTTAGATCCTGGTCCACGTCCCAGGTATCACGTTTGCATATCTTGACAATCTGGCCCTCAGTTCAGGCTAGATCCCGGTCCATGTCCAAGGTATCCCGTTGGCATATCTCGACAATCTGACCTTCGGTTCAGGCTAGATCCTGATCCATGTCACAGGTATCACGTTTGCTTCTCTCGACCATCTGACCCTCAGTTCATGCTAGATCCTGGTCCACGTCCTAGGTATTGCGTTTGCATATGTCAACAATCTGACCCTCAGTTCAGGCTAGATCCTGGTCCATGTCCCAGGTATCACGTTTGCATATCTCGACAATCTGACCCTCCGTTCAGGCTAGTATTACATAGCATAGCCTTGCTTCAGCTACATGGTTCATATACCCCAAGCTCATTCCTGGTCCTTGCCCCAAGTAGGTCTATTATATCTTGACAATCTGGCCCTCTGTCCGTGCTCATTTTGGGAAGCTCAGCAGCTCATCAGCTACCCCTCGCTGAAAAAGAGAAGCCCGACCACAACTAGAAGGCCGCCCTTCCTCTCTAACTTCACTTTAACCTCAGATAATTTTGGACTGCATCTGGGAAGGAGCTCCTCCATGCCTCCTTGTCTCCTGGCCTTCTCCAAGCTCCACGTTGCAAAGCACCATCCTTGTCAGCTCCCAAGGTAACCGCTTTTCAGCCTTCCTAACCCCCGACCTTGTCAGCTCCCAAGGTAACCGCTTCTCAGCTGTCACTTCACATTTTACTGTAAGTCCCCGCCGCCTAGATAGAGACCTCATGGACCACCTAGATAGAGAGCTTGTGGGTCACCTAGATACAGACCTCATGGGCAACGAGTCAGTGGATAGAGACCTCATGGGTAACCTGTCACTCAGTTTTAGACCTCATGGTTCTCCTGTCACTAGAGGGCAACCTCATGGGTCACCTGTCACACAGAGACCTAATGGGTCAGTGGATAGAGAACTCATGGGTCACCTAGATAGAGACCAGTCAGTAGATAGAGACTACATGGGTCACCTAGATAGACTGCATGGGTCACCTATTAGTAGATAGAGACCACATGAATCACCAGTCGCAAGATAGGGAACTCATGGGTCACCAGTCACCAAGATAGAGACCTCATGGATCACAAGCCATTAAATGGAGACCGCATGGCACACCAGTCACTAGACAGAGACCGCACACTAGATAGAGTCATTATAAGTCACCTAGACAGAGACCACATTGGCCCGCCCACCATCTATCCATCCCCACTTCACGCTCATTCTCCTTCTGTCCATTCATCACTGCGATACCCCATAGGTGTCCTTCAATATCTGCCATTCCTGATTTCCTCAACCCAGTCTTAGACACTTCACCACAAGGTCATTCATCCCATGGCTCATCCCACTCCTGAGTACTACACTTCTCCTCCCAAGTCCCCCATAGGGACCTCGCCCGCTCATTGCCCATTCAACCACATCACACCTCATCCAACCTCGCTTTCCATAGAAACCTGAATCTCTCTCGGCCCTCCTCCCTTCGTGACAAACCTTTATTCATACTTTCAGGTCCCATTACCATACAAACCTAAATGTCAGGAATCCAATTCTATCTCACGGTTCATCACCCCTAGTCCCTTCTATCCTCCCCGCCATAAAAGCTTTCTCTAGAGGTTTTTGATTCCTGCACTACTCCTTCTAATCCAGCCAATTGACAGTCCAATTTGAACCAACTCCTCCAAATCTTGTCCACAAACCCATTCCGTCATGCCACTTCCCTAACCATTTCAGCAGCCATAATGCTGGCCTTCTACAGTCTCCTGAGGCCTCTCAAAATAACCCCTGTTACATCCCCAAGCAAGACATATCACTTTTACCAACAGTTTTACTCTCACCATCCATACCACCAAGACCAGCAAACACCCAGTCACCTTTACTTTCCATGCTACACACAATATCTGGTGCCCAGTATCCACCGTCGGAAATCTAATCAAATCGATAAAAAACAAACTGTCACTTCACCCTCCACTCAATGTCTCTAGCCAGCCTCTTTCCACTACATCCTTCGTACACTACATCCGTCTCCTGTTAATCAAGCTAGGTCCAAACCCATACTCATTCCCATGCCATTCATTTTGCTTAGGGGCAGCTACTTCAGCCTCTAGAACTAACACTCCTGCTCACATAATCCAATTGATAGGCTGCTGGAAATCCAATTGCTTCCCTAAGTACATTCCGTATCCCATCCACGAAACCAGACAAAAATTCCAAAATCTAGCCAACTTAATCCTATCCCTACACTTTTGTCATTTTTGCCCTTTAAACAGGCTAACAAGTGACCAAGTAGCATATGCCAACCCACCAGCTACTGATCCAGACTCAAAAGGTTCCGATCACAAGTGTCCAGGTGATCCTGGTATTTGTGGGAGGAGCCAAACATATATATACCCTCCAAACCCTCACTCCCCTGTCAGCTTTCTTCATTCATCCCACCCTCCACCCCCCACTTCATTAACCTTTCTGGATCTCCCTATCTTTCTAAACAGGCTATCAAGGGGCCAGGTAGCGTATGCCAACCCACCAGCTACTGATCCAGACTCGAAAGGTTCCAACCACAATAAATGGCTTCATATTGTCGGTCACTATCCTTCAATAAAATACATTTTTTTGCATGATCAGTCATATTTTCAAAATAAATGCCAAAATGTAATTATTTCTGGCGGGGTATGCAAACTTTTGAGCACAACTGTATATATACATATATATGTCACAGGTGGAGTTTTATATCAATGTTTCTTTAATTGAATATTCTTGCGACTTCTTTAAACTCACTTATATTTCCCTAATTTGGATAGTTGATTCACTGGTATTAGTGGGGAGTGTCAACATAATGCAAATTGGATACAGTTGACTCTGGCTGTATTGTTAATTTCTGATTTGGACCTTTGCTTCATATGAAGTAATAGGTTCAGTTTATATCATGAATATGGCATGGAGGGGATTGTATACATTAGGAGGCTGTTTTCTTTTACTACTGCTACCCCTTGTGATCCGGAATATTTTAACCTATATGTGGATATTCCTCCTAAATATGAGTAATGTCTTTGCTGTAAGTATATATTTTGTTCCGTTTTTTCCAGCTCTATAGACTATTTATTTATCTTGTGTATATGCTGCTTAATATAGCATCATATAATGTACAAAGTTTGAACACACTGCATATATAGAGGAGATACATATTGGATACCATAAGGAAGGGAAATGCTGATATTGCTTTGGCACACGAAACCTATTGAAAAAAGATGCCTCCGAGTGAGGAAAAAAAAATATTTCATAAAAAAAAAGAAAAAGAGGAGTGGAGGATTTTTTTTGCCAATAAAAAAGATTGAGGCAACATTTATATTGGCTGAAAATATTGCCAGAAGATTAATCCACATTTGAAAATAGAAGAGAGTAGTTTATACATTTGCAAAAATGTACTCCCACAATGTGCACCAGATCTAAGGCCCTATTAAATTTATAGTTCCTGAAGCCCGTAAAGGAGACCGCAAAAGTTACGGCTATTAAATTGACCTCTTTTAGCTACCGGCAAACGATCTGCGGGTCATAGGCTGAAAAACAAAGCATGTGAAAAAATCGGAACTCCTACCCAGCTAAGCCTTTAATCTTTCAAGCCCATAAATGTTAAATTCACAAATTGCCATTAAATTGCTACAATTCCCCAAAGATGCACCGGTGTTCAAACCCGTAAATGGCAAATGTAGCCAAAAATATTAGAGGCTCCAAATAGGACCTGCAAAGGGTGTACAGACAAGTTCTTAACACTGTAAAAGACAATATAAACACACCAGTGGACTTTAAAACATGGATAAAGCAATGAAAGTCATTACAATTAATTCCACAACAATCTCCAAATAAAAAATAGTCATTTTAAAAATATATATATATATATTATTATATGCTGGAATGGTCATGCATATGCAAATATGAAAATAATTGCAGCAACATGCATAAAGCAATTAAAGACACACTACCTGACTGCATTGCAACACAAAAACATGAAACTGCCTGCCATATTATCCCTTTCTCACACACAGAGGCTCTAATGTGGACCCTAAAATCACATATATAGTTGTCAGTTTTCATAACACTTACGATGTTGGTCACACTTTGCAAGCCTCGCCTGGAGAGGCGAGCCGTTCGCGCCCCATAGGGTGGCAAGGGCAAGCCTCGCTTTACGAGGCAAGCCGTCGACCAGGCGGCACTTAGGCTGCAATGAACGCTGCAGGTGCTCATTGCTCTGCTCGCCTTTGGAAGCGAGGCGAGCATTTGAGGCACCCTGTACAGTAGGTGGGAGGAAAAGGGTCGCAATGAGTGCCAAAGGCACTCATTGCAACCCACGCGATGAGCCGCTCATTGCGGGGCTCACAATGAGCAGTGCAAGCGGTAGAGGCTTGCAATGAGCGCCAAAGACGCTCATTGAGAGCCTCTTGATGAGCGCCGAAGGCGCTCTGCATGGGGCTCGCGATGAGTGCCGAAGGTGGTCTGTGCAAAGCAGGAAAGTTGAAGAACACGGGGGAGAGGCTCGCAATGAGCACCGAAGGTGCTCAGAGGAGCAAAAGCCTCACATTATGTGCCAAACAGCATTGCCAGCCTTACAATTTTAATCCTGTCATTTTTGATGGGCAATTTCCTAGTATAAATATAATTGCATATGCATCTCACTAATCACATCTACATTGAGAAAATAAATAGTTGCCAAATTACACCGCCACTTGACATATATCAAGGACCAGGGGAACATTTTATATTTGTTTGTTCAGTCCTTCAGTTGTGTCCTACTCTTTGTGACCCTATGGACTGCAGCACATTAAGATATGTCTCTGCCTGTGCTTTTCCACAAGGTTTGCATGCGAAAGATACTGGAGTTGGTTGCCAGTTCCTTCTCCAATGGACTGCCATTTGTCTGACCTCTTCATTGAAGTAAACAAGCCCCTTCACCACCACAGGGTAGCGATCCAGAAGGGCAGCAGGGGAACATACAACACACTAATTTACTCTAACCCATCAGGAAGGGCCGCAAACACACATGGAGGCTGCAGAGGCTTGTGGAGCAACAGCCAACTCACCTCCATCAGGGATAATCTCCGCTACACCCATCCTGGAAAGTCCCACGCCATTTATGGTCGCCATGTGCCAAGATGTATACCCATTATCATTTGGTGAAATCACATCAATTGTTTTGCTATCAATCAATTTACATTATCACCTGTCATATTGTTATCAGGCCTTCAGGGGAATTTTGATACGCCACAGTATCAAAAATTGGACTTTTCATGTGTATTCAGCCTATATTATTATATGTTATATATATATATATATATATATATATATATATATATATATATATATATATTATTTTATATATAATTAGATTATTCTCATTGTATGGTATTAATCTATTGCATAGTAACTAGGGCTCATTAGTTTACTGATATAGGAATGTGACACAAATGTGATGTATATGGATGTCCTAAAACTCCAACCATTGATAACACACTGACACAGTGATAACGTTATAACAAAACTTTATTCCATACACAGAGCACATATATATAATTATGCTCAAAACTTTTAATAGGCACTAAACACCGACTCAATAAAAATGGTTAACTCAACATAACCCACCAGTATAAATCACAATATAAGTGTAGGATACAATTTTCAGCAGGGAAATCATGGGTGACAAGGGCGAAATAAATGTGGTGAAGACCCCCACACCTGGGTTAGAATAGTAGGAACCTTGTGATCTCGGTGGATACCTCCTACCTCAGGGACTCTACCTAGTGCAGGAAGACCCTTTTTCTTGGTTAGGCCCTGAAGCTCTATAGGATAAAAGAGGTATGCCACTTGGACCTAATTTCTAAACTCTGAAGATAACAGCCTACTCCACAGGAGAAAAAACTCCTGAGATACTGGTGGGACTACAACGTTAAAAATACATGCCATAGAAACCAATTCTATTGTTCTGTTTAACCAATGCAAAATGTATACAAACTCTGGATGAGAAAGTGTTTTAAACTGAAGATTTAATAAGTTGCTAAAGAATTTTATAGTTTACTCAGAAATGTAAATCATCCTAAGACCGTGAGTGACATCACTTCCGGTTTTACGATGTGTACATCACAGTTAATTCCACAAAACTCAGCCTTAACTAGGCAGTTTTGCCGTACAAGCTGTATAGGATATTATAACTGTATAGAGACTTGCTACCATATAAAATTATGATCACATAAATGATTTTATAGCTTGTTCAGGAATGTAAGTCACCCAAAAAACGTAAGTGACGTCACTTCTGGTCTTGCGATGTATACTTCACAGTTAATTACCAGAGCTCAGCCTTGACTATGCAGAATTGCCATACAAACTATATGGGATATTATAACTGGAGACTTGCTACCATATAGAATTATGATCACATAAGGTAGAAAAAATTTAAGCGAAAAGTGACATCACTTCTGGTTTACGTCATGTAGCTCATAATTGGTTCCCAAAGAAGACTTACTTAGCTTTTAATTGAGCCAAGGATGACAAACAAGACATGTAGAATATTATAATTGTATTGTTACCTGCTTACATGTACAATTATGATAATATGATGAAAAAATCATAACAAAGTGACATCACTTCCTGTCCTGCGTTGTCCATCAAGACATTAATTACCAAAAATAGAGATAAACTCTATGTATATGATGCAATGAATACATTATAATGAAGTGTGAATACAGTTAGTGGAAGATGGAGTGTCCTAAATAATGATTTTAGACTATGGAATAAGCTTAAGGGAAGGACCTCCAAGGTAGTATTTTCTAAGATACTACCAGTGCCACGTGCTAGCCCAGGGAGACAGAAGGAGCTTAGGGAGGTTAATGCGTGGCTAAAAAAGTGGTGCACTAAGGAGGGGTTTGGGTTTGACTTTTCACTTGGGTACAATCTCTATAGCAGGGATGGATTGCACCTTAATGAAAAGGGAGCTGCTGTGCTAGGGGATAGGATGGTAGAACAGCTGGGGAGCTTTTAAACTAATAGGTGTGGGGAGGGACTAGATATAAGTAATGGGGTAGTAAGTGTAGAGGGGGTAAGGAATTAATTAACTAGTCATGTGGGAGGAGATGGGGGGAGGGGTAGTATAGTCAATAGGAAGGTACTGCTACGTAACTCAAATACAGTGACAGGCGCTCCAGAAGTACAGACTCATAACATAAGGTGTATGCTTGCTAATGCCAGAAGCTTGCCAGGTAAAATGGGAGAGTTAGAATTATTAGCAGTTAATGAGAAATGGGATTTAATAGGCATTGCTGAGATATAGTGGGAGACTCTCATGACTGGACTGTTAATCTGGATGGTTATAACCTATTTAGGAAAGATAATGGCAATGGTAAAAGGGGAGGATGGATTTGTCTGTATGTTAATCCTGAACTTAAGCCTGTAGTCAGAGAAGATATTTATGCTGGAACTAGCAGTGATATTGAATGTTTGTGGGTAGAGTTAAATAGTGAAACAGCAAATTCCAAAAGAATATTGGTTGGAGTATGCTATAAACCCCCAAATATAATTGAAAGTGAGGAAATACAATTATTATTACAGATTGGAAATGCAGCTAAGCATACTAGAAATGAGGCTATCTTGGATTTAGTCATCACAAATAATATTGATATGGTATATAATGTTGAAATATGCCAACCTTTGGGAAACAGTGATCACAACAAAAAAAACTGCAAGGGGCCAACAAAAACTCTTAATTTTAAAAGGGCAGATTTTAACGGTCTATTGGCAGCAATACACTGTATAAAATGAGACAAAGAACTGGCAGGTAAAAGTATTGAACATAAATGGACAACATTTAAATCCTTACTAAATATACATACACTTCGGCATATACAGTGCCTTGCAAAAGTATTCCCCCCCCCCCCCCCCCCCCTGGCATTTTTTGTGTTTTGTTGCCTCACAACCTGGATTTAACATGTTTTTTTGAGGATTTGCATTATTTAATTTACAGAATATGCCCACAACTTTGAAGATGTTTTTTTTACTGTTAAGCAAACAACAAATAGGACAAAATAACAGAAAAAGTAAATGTGCATAACTATTCACCCCCCTAAAGTCAATACTGTGTAGAGCCACCTTTTGCGGCAATCACAGCTCCAAGTCGCTTTGGATAAGCCTCTATGAGCTTGCCACATTTTAGCACTGGGATATTTGCCTATTCCTCCTTGCAAAACTGCTTCAGCTCCTTCAAGTTGGATGGTTTGTGCTTGTGAACAGCGATCTGTCCACAGATTTTCTATTGATTGAGGTCTGGGCTTTGACTAGGCCATTCCTACACATTTACATGTTTCCCCTTAAACCACTCAAGTGTTTGGGGTCATTGTCCTGCTGGAAGGTGAACCTCCGTCCTTGCCTCAAATCACGCACAGGGTGGTACAGGTTTTGCTCAAGAATATCTCTGTATTTAGCACCATCCATCTTTCTCTCAACTTTGACCAGTTTCCCAGTCCTGGTTGCTGAAAAACTTCCCCACAGCATGATGATGCTACCTCCATGTTTCACTATGGTGTTCTTTGGGTGATGTGATGTATTGGGTTTGCGCCAGACATAGCGTGTTTTTTGTTGAAAGTAATGGCTTTCTTCTGGCCACTCTGCCATAAAGCCCAACTCTATGGAGCGTACGTCTTATTGTCGTCCTATGTACTGATACTCCAGTCTCTGCTGTGGAACTCTTCAGTTCCTCCAGGTCCTTAGGTCTCTGTGCTGCCTCTCTTATTAATGCCCTCCTTGTTCAGTGAGTTTTGGTGGGTGGCCGTCTCTTGGCAGGTTTGCTGTTGTGCCATGTTCTTTCCATTTGGTTATGATAGATTTGATGGTGGGGATCATCAAAGATTTGGATACTTTTTTTTTATAACCTAACCCTGACTTGTACATTGTCCCTTACTTGTTTAGGGAGTTCCTTGTTCTTCATGGCAGTGTTTGGTTAGTGGTGCCTCTTGCTTAGGTGTTGCAGCCTCTGGGGCCTTTCAAAAAAGGTGTGTATATGTAATGACAGATCATGTGACACTTAGATTGCACACGGGTGGACGTCATTTCAGTAATTATGTGACTTCTGAAGGTAATTGGTTGCTCCAGAACTTTTTATGGGCTTTATTACAAAGGGGGTGATTTATATTGGTTATTGCAGGAAAAAATCCAAAAGAGGTTGGAAAAAATAAGTGTTAGGTCTTAGGGATAAGTGTGAGAATGTTGTGGTTAGGTGTTAGGTTGATGGGTGTTATGGATAAGTGTGAGGGGGGTTAGGGTAAGGGGTGTCAGGGATAAGTGTGATGGGTGTTAGGGTAAGGGATGTTAGGGTTAGTTTTTAGGGTAAGGGCTGTAAGGGATACGTGTGAGGGGGTATTAGGGTTAGGTGTTAGGGTGAGGGGTGTTAGGGATAAGTGTGATGGGTGTTAGGGTAAGGGATGTTAGGGTTAGGTGTTAGGTTAAGGGCTATTAGGGATAAGTGTAAGGGGGTATTAGGGTTAGGTGTTAGGGTGAGGGGTGTTAAGGATAATTGTAAGTGGTGTTAGGGTGAGGCATGTTAGGAATAAGTGTGAGGGGTGTTAGGTCTTAGGGATAAGTGTGAGAATGTTAGGGTTAGGTGTTAGGTTGATGGGTGTTATGGATAAGTGTGAGGGGGGTTAGGGTTAGGGTAAGGGGTGTTAGGGATAAGTTTGATGGGTGTTAGGGTAAGGGATGTTAGGGTTAGGTGTTAGGGTAAGGGCGTTAAGGGATACGTGTGAGGGGGTATTAGGGTTAGGTGTTAGGGTGAGGGGTGTTAGGGATAAGTGTGATGGGTGTAAGGGTAAGGGATGTTAGGGTTAGGTGTTAGGGTAAGGGCTGTTAGGGATAAGTGTAAGGGGGTATTAGGGTTAGGGTGAGGGGTGTTAGGGATAAGTGTGGGGGGTGTTAGGGTGAGGGATGTTAGGGTTAGGTGTTAGGGATAAGTGTGAGGGGTGTTAGGGTTGGGTGCTAAGGTGAGGGGAGGATGATGAGGGAGGGGGAAAGAGACACAGGGGAGGATGATGAGGGAGGAGGGAAAGAGACACAGGGCAGGGTGATAAGGGAGGAGGAAAAGAGACACCGAGGCGGATGATGAGGGAGGGGGGAGGATGATGAGGGAGGGGGAAAGAGACACGGGAGGATGATGAGGGAGGGGGAAGGATGATGATAAGGGGGGGAAGAGACACAGGGATAAGTGTGAGGGGTGTTAGGGTAAGGGGTGTTAGGGATAAGGGTGAGGGGGGTTAGGTGTTAGGGTGAGGGGTGTTAGGGCTAAGTGTGAGTTGTGTTAGGGTGAGGGGTGTTAGGTATAAGTGTAAGGGGTGTTAGGGTGAGGCATGTTAGGAATAAGTGTGAGGGGTGTTAGGTCTTAGGGATAAGTGTGAGAATGTTAGGGTTAGGTGTTAGGTTGATGGGTGTTATGGATAAGTGTAAGGGGTGTTAGGGTTAGGATAAGGGGTGTTAGGGATAAGTGTGATGCGTGTTAGGGTAAGGGATGTTAGGGTTAGGTGTTAGGGTAAGGGCTGTTAGGGATACGTGTGAGGGGGTATTAGGGTTAGGTGTTAGGGTGAGGGGTGTTAGGGATAAGTGTAAGGGGTGTTAGGGTGAGGCATGCTAGGAATAAGTGTGAGGGATGTTAGGGTGAGGGGTGTTAGGGATAAGTGTGAGGAGTGTTAGGGTGAGGCATGTTAGGAATAAGTGTGAGGGGTGTTAGGTCTTAGGAATAAGTGTGAGGGGTGTTAGGGTTAGGTGTTAGGTTGATGGGTGTTATGGATAAGTGTGACGGGGGTTAGGGTAAGGGGTGTTAGGGATAAGTGTGAGGAGTGTTAGGGTTAGGTGTTAGGGTGAGGGGTGATAGGGATAAGTGTGATGGGTGTTAGGGTAAGGGATGTTAGGGTTAGGTGTTAGGGTAAGGGCTGTTAGGGATAAGTGTGAGGGGGTATTAGGGTTAGGTGTTAGGTTGATGGGTGTTATGGATAAGTGTGAGGGGTGTTAGGGTGAGGGTAAGGGGTGTTAGGAATAAGTGTGAGGGGTGTTAGCGTTAGGTGTTAGGGTGAGGGTTGTTATGGATAAGTGTGATGGGTGTTAGGGTAAGGGATGTTAGGGATAAGTGTGAGGGGGTATTAGGGTTAGGTGTTAGGGTGAGGGGTGTTAAGGATAAGTGTAAGGGGTGTTAGGGTGAGGCATGTTAGGAATAAGTGTGAGGGGTGTTAGGTCTTAGGGATAAGTGTGAGGGGTGTTAGGGTTAGGTGTTAGGTTGATGGGTGTTATGGATAAGTGTGAGGGGTGTTAGGGTTGGGTGCTAAGGTGAGGGGAGGATGATGATAAGGGGGGGAAGAGACAAGTTTGCTCAATGATAAAGTATAGGGGGCGGATCGAACATCGCATATGTTCGCAGTTCGCCATGAACGCGAACATGCTATGTTCGCCGGGAACAGTCCGCCGGCAAACTATTCGCGACATCTCTAATTATAGCTTTAATGTTGTGGGAGGTACATGTTAAGGGTGGGGGGACTGTCATTAAAGCAATGTCCACCTGAGAGGCAGTAGGAAAATCTTACAATTAATACATTTCCTTCACAATGCTTGCAGATGCAAAGGATGCCTTCATGGACCTGAATTGTGCCTAACCCAAAAAAAAAAAAAGACAATAAACAGAAGGCCTTAAAAAATATAGGGACTGCAGCATCTCTTCGCAACAGCATTCCTCAGTGACCATCAATTGGTGAAATATTAAACAGAACCCTACATATCCACAGGGAAGAGGATTATGGACCATGTTAGGGGAGGTAGCCATCTGCGTACAAAATATTACCATCACATAGGCCACGATCCAAGAGTATGTAGCCAGGCTAAATTACGTTAACACGTGGACCAATAGATTATCACTAAGGAGTGCTGTTGAGAAGGCACAAAAATATGCACATCCTCCTCCACCTAGCATCAGGGCCCCAATCCCCAGTGTGCAGCAGCTGTCTCACAGGTTCTGGGGGGGCAGTGAGAGGCAGTGGCACAAGTAGTGGCGGTTCTGGTAGCGGTGGTGGAGGCATGGGGGGAGGAGAGGAGAGACCGGGCTGAGGGTGCACGGGGGACGCCTCCGTGGTGGATGAGGTGGGGCTGGGACTAGAGCGCGGCGAACTGTCTCTCTTGTCACCTGCTGGACCGCGCTCTGGCCCACCCCCATCCTGAGCAGCCTGGCGAGGTAGGACTCATGAGTCATGAGATGGTGCCTCCTCTCCTCCTTATTGCGCCTTGCCAACCTGTTCATGACCTCGGCGTGATTGGTGGAGATGCTGGCCTGGATCCCAATATGTTAATTGAGTGGTTAAATGCTGGCTGTCTACATTCCTGTAAGCAGTTAAACCATAATATGTGAAACTTTCGTTGAGGCAGAGGCTGTTAATAAGCACTGTGTCTATAGACAAACCTTAGTCTGTAGCAGCCTTATTAAATTGCGATTCAGTAAATTTAAAAGGGCTCTATTTAAGCACACAGCATATTTTTTTTACAGAAGTTTTTAGTTAGTGAAAAAAGCAAGGTCTTCACTAACTAAAAACTTCTGTAAATAAAATATGCTGTGTGCTTAAATAGAGCCCTTTTAAATTTACTGAATCTCAACTTACTAAGGCTGTATATGTTTAACTGTTCTTATTGAAATTACAATAAAGAAATAGCTCACTTTCACATAAAATCATGTGCTTTTTTACACAATGAATATCACCTTTAGTGAGGTAACTGTCCCTTGGAGTGCAACTCTGAGTAGCTATCATTTGCTAGATGTGATCTTTGTTGGGTTCTTGATCTTGATTGTTCTTGGCTCTTGATTCTGGCTGAGGTCTTTGACTGCATATGCTGCAGTGGGCACCTCCATACATGGACTGTCTATTGGTTGATTAATGTTGTTGTGCCCATTGAAGACAGTGATTTGTCAGACTCATGGATTTAATGATGCATGACTGATCCATCTATCCTTTGTAAATTCCATGAAGCTGACATGTCAGTTTCCTTGTTGATCATCCTGTACATGTGTAGTATGTGTGATGTACATGTGTTAGCATGTTGGTGTATGTGATATTCACCTGATGTGGACGCTGGATCCTGCTGGACCACCAGGCCTGAAGCTCCAGCGGCAGGCACCAGGCATAGTAGGTCTTTGAGGTCCCTCTCTGACTCATTGTAAGTGACGGTCACTGTGGGGCCACCATTTGTTGCTGAAACTGTGTCCATCTCCTTGGCCATCTTCCTCCTCACCAGGACCCTGACATCATCAAATCTGTGCTTCAAAGACCTCACATCCTTTTCCGCTGTGCCCACTCCTGTTACTGCAGCCGCTACCTCCTTCCATGCCTGGGCCCTAGGCCCAAACCTAATTTTCCTATCCCCAGAAAGGATAACGGGTTGCTCACGGATGGCATGCAGGAGTACCACTATCTCCTGGGGGAAGTAATTTGGGACCCTTTTCCTGCACCCTGCCTTTTGCCCTCCTGACTGTTGTCGTGGTTGTGGTGGGGGATCCTGTCGTCCCTCAACTGTCCCTGGGGCCTATCCCTCATCCCTGCTACCACCCCTTCTGGGATCAGGCCCCTCCCCTCTGACCCTGAAGATGATGTACCTATAAATATGGGCACCTGCTCACCCACCTCCCCCTCTACACTACTTCCCATCTCCTCTGCCACACTCTCTCCCTCCTCCTCTCCAACACTCCTAACCTCCTCCTCCTCTCCTCCTCCTCCACTCATCTCCTCCACCTCCACTCATCTCCTTCACCTCCTCTTCCTCTCCTCCACCCATTATCTCCTCCTCTCCTCCACCCACCATCTCCTCCTCTACAACATTCCCCATGTATGTGGTGACCTGGCTCTATGTGTATCTAAGTGTGTTATTTACTCTATATGTATGTGTATGATGTGTAATCAGTATATTTGTGTAATCCAAATTTATGTGAAAAATAGTTATGCTGATAATAGAAATGAATAGAAGTGTAAGAACCTGTTCTCCAATCCAACCTCCAACTCCGGGACCTGCGTGCTACTCCATTTTCTGGGAGCCCGCTTTCATTGACTCTGAGGGCTGTGTCGCACTCTGTTACCACGGGATTGGATTGTAACTGCGGACTGCATCTATTCCATCCCACTGCAGGCGCAAAAAGAGTTTTCAGGCTTGAGGCTTCAGCCCTTTAATTGCAGCCTTGTTCAACGTAATCGCTCTGTAACTCCTGCAATGGAATTTAATAGGGCCCCTAGTTTATTAAGGAGGGCTTGAGAGAAATGTAAAACAATATATGAAATACCACAAGGTACACTCACTGGAGAAAAACGTATAAACTTATAAATATCTAATACATTATTAAAGGGCAAATTCCTGAAGTCAATCCTCTTTGTAATCTTGCTCATTTGTCTAAAGAGTTCCAGAAAGTGATTTCACAGCATAATATACAAAACTGTCATATTCTAGAACAGAGTATATTTTGGTTCAGCAAAGGACTATTATCAAATGAGACCATAGTCTATATATGGTTTTTTGGTACATACAGAATCACAGCAATTGAGATGCTCAGATTTTAAAGAATCTGTTGCCAATGCTCCCTCTGTTTTGTGCATAAATAAATGTGTTTTAAAGGACCGCTTTAGTGTTTTTATATATAATTTTACAATCATACCCTAGACTAAATAAGTTCCAGATCTCTCACCCCCTGAATGAGGTAATTGTGTTTGGAGCGAAGCCACCCATAGGGGAAGGCTATCTTAAAAGTATGATAGTGGTTGATGACTAGAGAGTGTATTTGTACATGGCAGTTAAGGTTACATTTATCCCTGCTACAAATGTGTGTTTCAGATGATGTTTTTCAGTTTCACACCTCACTCCAGCCACAATACTTCATTTGAGAGCATGAAAAGGAGATTGGGAGCATGAAAAATCTTCGAAATCTCTGAGTTTGACTAAAGGCATAATTAAGCAGGGAAAAGGTAATTAAGCTTGTTTTTAATTAATATATCTATCTTTGATGCCTTGAGTGGACCCTTGAGGCATCCATGATACTTCGGTGGAAGTTGTGTGTGAAATCCTTACAATTCCTAAAACAATCATTCTGCTGAAAAGAGATTGGGAGCATGGAAATAGTTGTTTAAATGCACTGTAAAAGTTTAATAAAGTTATTCTTATCAAGCCCTACTTAAGTATTCTATAGAGACACCTTTATAAGGGTACTATAGTCCCGGTAGCCCTTTAAATGCTAAACTGATTACCTTAAATGACTACTGTACAATGAATATCTATCTATCTATCTATCTATCTATCTAACAATATATATATATATATATATATATATATATATATATATATATATATATATATTATTTATAGGAAATCTCTGAGTTTGACTAAGGGCATAATTAAGCAGTGAAAAAGTCATGAAGCTAATTTTTATTTAAAATAATTTTTTGATGCCTTGTCTGGACCCTTGAGGCATCTATGATACTTTGGTGGAAGTTGTGTGTGCAATCCTTGCATTTTCTAAAACAATCATTCTGCATCTGACCTGAGAGGGGAAGCAGTGTGAAGTCAATTTAAATCAGATCCAATTATCTAACAAGGCAATATCCCTTCTCTGTTCCCTCACCCTCATGAACCAGCTCTAAGGATGTGATGTTACAAACACAAAATGTATGCCTTTCCTCAAAAATTTAGATTTTTCCAAAAAAACTAAATCTGTTTTTGAATGGCTTACACCAGGGTTTGGTACTACTGGGCCGCACAGTATGGTACTACTGGGCCGCACAGAGGCCTGGATTTGAAGATATCACTGCTGCACACAGGTGAGTCAATCACTTCTTCAGTCATGCCGATTGACTGACCTGTGCAAAGACAGGAAATACTCAAATCCAGGCCTTTTTGTGGCCCAGCAGGACCGAACTTGGACACCCCTGGCTTAGACAGTTGTCAATGTTTTGTTTGTTACATACATTACAAATATGTGCTGTTTTTCTTGAACTACAATGGTCCCTTAAAAAATGAGTGTATTAGCCTATCTGGTCCTTTAACAGAACAGGACAGAATAGCTATGGAGTCAGCCTTTAGTACGGTTGCTTATTGAAATGAATAATTTAGAGAACTTGGATAGAATAATTCCAAGTTGTTAGAACTAAAGGAAATTAAATCTCTCAGCATAGCAGGATATAACTGAGGAAACCTTCCATGTCTGGCAAACTAATTGTTATTATAACAAGAAAAATAGACCAGATAGGTAATTAGCTAATAAGCTTAAAAGGGATTTTGGAAATCAGACACGACAATAGGAGTTTGATCTGCGATTGTGACTGATTTGCAAAATATTATTTACCCCTTCATAATTTTGATAAGCCTGGTATGAAGAATCCTTCTCATCCAATGTGAATAAAGAGTTTTCTAAAAGCCTTACATTTACCAAAAATATATAAATAACAAGTTGATAAGTTAATTCAGTTAACCACCAATTTAAAGAGGTAATTGGAAAACTTTAGTGCTACAATAGACATGGAGTTGATTTGACCCCTTTTTAATATAAAACGTATAAAATGTTTTAATTCCACATTTTGAAGGGGGTGTTTAATGAAGTAATTGACCCAGGCAGTGTTCCTGAAGGAATGATTTAAGTTCATAGTAATTATTATTTATAAGGAATGATTGCGCAGACAGGATAATTATACAACTATTTCCCTATTATTGGTTGCAATCAAAATGTTCTTCAGTTTTGGCAAATAGATTGGCATCATAATTTCACATATTGTTAGGGTCAGATGGGAAGTTATAAAACACTTTGCTTTCCTTTGGTTATCCCCCTAGATTTGTGGATGCCGCCTTGTCACGGTATAGCAACCCTTGTGCTGGGGTGTCTTCTGTGGGTCAAAATTCTGATTTACTGTCCTTGGCAAATAACACCTGACAAAGTCGCCTTTTTTATATATTATTTCAATATAATATGTATTTATAATGTACTGAAACAAACAAAATACTACATTATAACATAATGAACCATGCAGTTTATATCTAGAAGTATGTGTAATAATTTAGCAAAACCACAAATAATATCACATATATAGTTGTGAGCAATACGGGTTGTTGCTAACACTTGAGGGCTCGCATAGGGAGGGCCGCAGTTGCTGGCAAGGAGCGCCAAAGGCGCTTTTTGCGCTGGTGGAGATGAGCGCCATAGGCGCCCATCCCTATGATCCTGTATGACTTAGGCAGGGAGCGCCGAAGGCCCTCACTGCGCTGGTGGAGATAAGCGTCATAGGAGCTCACCCCTACGACCCGCCGGACTACAGTTCAACATAAATCTACGAGCCGTGGGAGTACACTTTAAGAAAAACATTCATTATACAATTCACATTGCAAAACCCGTAGCAGTTTTAAAAAAAAATTATATTTACGAGCCGTAACACTTTACAAAGGAAAGCACGGACTTAGAAAAAAAAAATACTAGGTCTAAAAAATACGAACTTAATGGCCGAACAGCGCACATCCAAAAACACAAAAAAAAACACACACACACAAGAAAATAATAATTTTAAAATATCACAAATATCAAAAACATCACGGGGGGCCAGGCAGGACGTCTGTTAGTGGCGTTGGTTGCCAATTTCACTTGGATTTCATCAATTTCAAAATTGAAAAATCACTGAAGCAAGAGAGAAAATGGCGGACAAAAAAACGAAAACAAGGCTAAGCAACACCTACTCGCAACACTTACCGAAACTCAATAACACTTCATACGACACGTAACACACATCATGTTCTTCGTAACACATACAAAAACACGGACATTTTATATGCAAGAACTAAGTAATTTGCGTAAAATGACGGCTGGATCGCGAATTGACGGATGGAACACAAATGCGTGCATATTGCGTTCTAACAGTTTCTACTGCACACTTTCCTGAAATTCCTACATTTCTCCTCAGGTGATGAACAGTGTGACTGGACATTTCACTGGTGGCGTTACTTCTGAAGTAACTTCATTATAACTTTAGAAGCTTAAAACCTACAAATTACTAAAAAGAGGTAAGCTATAATTAATTGAATAATTAATACATTATAATTTTTATATTTAGAATTTTTTTTAAATGCAAAGGACAATGTTATTCATATACAGTAACATTTCAAATATATCTAAACTTTGACCATTTATTAATATCAATTAATAATTTAAATAAATAAATAAAATATTGACACAAAAAAAATAAAAAATGTACTGAAGAAATTAGAAGCCATTATTCATGTATAGTAAAAATTAAAATAGAGATAAATGTTTAGGTGCCCTAAAATGCTAGATATTTCAAGAAACAAAAAAGGAAACATTTCCACAACATAGCTTTTATTAACATATCTTTTAAAACCTAATTTATGCTTTTAGAAAAAAAAATAGATATACATTTTTTCATCATTTTTAACACACTCTGCCTGAACAGTGTCACATAATGATTTGCAGCACTCCACGGTTCAACACGGACTGTCAAATCTGATGCAACAAATGTTAACACATATAAAAAAAGAATAGATCTTGCTTTCTGTGCACCAAACTCAAAGCCTAACCCCATAACTTCAACCTGTAATGCCAACTGTCGTGCACACAAAACACTATACTACTACGAATATTGTCATATTTCAACATTTGCATTTCTGCCTATTTTTTTAAACAGACACTGCCTAAAGAGGGTCGTAGGAACATTGGCAGCAGGGGACCCTCTGTCATTTATATACAACTAAGAATTCGACAGAATAGGTACAGTATAACAAGTAAACCAAACAAAAAAAATCTATGCTGTTTGGTGTGGGCCAATATCAAAATACTCTGCAACATAAATAACCCTCTAAGCATAACACAAGAACCTACAACCCTGATGTTAACACTAACACACACATAAGAGAATAGAACAAAACAAAAAAATTAAATCCATAATGACAATAGTGGCGGACACAAAACAGGATACTACAGCAAATTTTGGTGACAAGTTAAAGTCAAAAATGAAAAATATATTATGTTTTCAATGCCATAACCGATAAGCCTAACACCACACAAAAAAAAAAAAATGTACATGTTATTTTAACATTTCCATCTCTCTCTTTCATTCACACTGCCTGAAGACTCTCATTATCTCAACAGCAATTTCAACACAACACATTTGAAGAAAATAGGTATATACAGTAATTACAAAGTATTACAAGTAAAAAAAAAAAAAAAAAATGCTGTTTATACATATCAAATGGAAGTACCTATCCTGTTTTGAGTCTGCCTTTGTACAAATGTACTGCACGCTAACTAACACTCTAACAAAACCCCATAACCGTAAACCCCCATTAACAACATTGGAGCATGCAAAACAGGATAGGAAGAAAAAACAAAATAAGCCCTACCCTAAACCCTAATGACAACAGTGCTGCACACAAAACACAAAACGACAATGCTCTTAATATATACAAAATGGAAGGATATATCATATTTCTGGTGATAAACCATCTAAGCCCAACTCCATACGCCAAACACCTAATGACAACAGTAGCGCAAAGAATAAATAAAAATAGACACATAATAACAACACTGACACAAACAAAACACGATAACACAAGAAATGCTGTTCTCATACACAAAAAAGAAGGAATTATCATATTTTCTGTGTGCCTTTCACAATATACACTGTAATCTCACCTGATAAGTCTAACCTCAGAAACCTAACCTCATAATGCAAACAGTGGTGCACACAAAACAGGATATGAGGGGAAAAAAAAGGTAAAACAAATCAAGAAACAAAGGAGCAAAAGTACTAATGGACTACGTTTATTTACAGATTAATATGGTAGATACTGACAAGAAACAGGAAAAGAAAAGACGTCAAAATAGAGAACGTCAAAGAACATGGGCAGATCATCAGACGCCGGAGCAGAAGGAAATTAGACGACAAAAAGAACAGGAGAGGCTCACAAGCAAAAGATTAGCAGCTGACAAACTAACATCCAAGCCCAAAAAGGCTACTAAAAAACAAAAGCATTTAGAAAATGTAGAGCAGCAATCAGATAAAAATTCGAATGAGGATTTAGACAGTCATATTGATCTTCTCACAATTGTTCTTTATTTAAATCTTTAGCAGTAGAAGTTCATAATTGTGGTAATATGAATATTGTCTGTCAGTTTTGTGGGCCTTATCATTTCCAACAGGAAAGACCCAGAGATGGCCAGTTTGTTAGTTGCTGTCAAAAAGACAAGGTAAGACTTCCAGAAAGACAATTCCAAACATAATTAAAAAGTATTATGACAGAGCCTTCTTTCCCTAACTACCAAAATTTCAAAACAAACATAAGATCCTACAATAGTGCCATATCCGTTGCATCTATGTGTGCAACATTAGCTGCTAATGTGCCAGGACATGGCCCTTACTGTTTCAAAGTACAAGGACAAATTTACCATCGTACTTCTCATTTACATCCAGAAAAAGGGGAGCAATGAAAATTTGCTCAACTATATGTCCTAGATACTATGGAAGCTGTTGAACAACGTATGCAGCTTCCAGAAAATAAAAAAAATACTTACCCATTGTTTTTATAGAGCTTGATAAAATTATGGCCCAAAACCCGTACACACAAGCCAATAAAAAAATGTCAGAAATAGAACAAGAACAAATAACTCATGCAAAATACATCAGTTACCAATCCCAAAAGTCAATATGGTTCTTAAAAGAGATCGCCATACTGATAAATGCTGTTACAACTTACCAACATCAAATGAGGTTCGCAATGGTCTTTGATAAGGGAGAACCCCCATTTCAAAGGGATATTAGAATATATCCCAGAAATGAGGAGCAACCTTTTATTAACATAAGTATCTTAAGTACAAATTTAAGTCCAATGACATATCCATTTTTTTTTACAAATGGGGAAGCCGGATGGCAACCCAAATTAACACTTGAGAGTTACCCAAATTCAAAAGTACGTGCTAGAAATTACATTTCCATGCTTGAATTTAAAGTGGTTCAAACTGCCATTAGAGATGGATTTAATCCCATTTTATGTGGTGGAAAACTGACTCAAGAATGGATCATTGATTCATATTTGCAAGTTGAGGCAAATAATTTACATTTCATCAAATATAAACAAGATAAACTACGTTTAGAACAGTATTCTGGACTGAAGGATTATGTCGCTGAGGCAGTTACAAACAGAGAGCTTGCAGCTGGCAAAGCCATCATTTTACATTCTTCTTTCCAAGGATCTCCTCGCAATATGCAAGAAAGATACAATGATGCCATGGCTATTTTAACTAAATTTGGAAAACCAGATTTATTTATTACATTTACATGTAATCCACAATGGCCAGAGATTGTACAGAATCTGCTAATTGGGCAAACTGCTTCCGATAGACCAGATTTGGTGGCAAGAGTCTTCAAAATAAAATTAACTGACTCAACAGGCTACATCACCCACACTTAATAGAGCACTGACGCCATCTAGTGGGACATTGATGAAAGCAGCCTGGGTCTGTTGAGAGCACACAATTGACAAAGCACAGCAATACATTGAGATGTAACTAAAGCGGCCCTACATGGTTCTGGCCGGCAAGGGCCAAAAGACGCCAAGACAACATTACTGAAACTAGGCGTATCCAGACAAAACCGAACACAGCAGACCTAATCAATTGAGAGGAAATAGCTGAAGCGGAGTGATCTTATCAGAACAATTGGCCAAATGCCCAGGCTTTCAACAGCCAATCCGGGAACAATCAGCGGCACAGAAATGGGGAAAAATAAAAAATCTTTACCATCAAAAAAAATTGATGAGCATTTCAAAACCATAGAAACACTTGATGCACCGACGCAAGACCCCGCCTCAGAGCAATCGGACATCTCAGATTTAGAATCTCAAGAGGTAGCCTCACAGCCGGAGGTATCCATCAACAGTGTCTCAATGGCAAGAATTGAAGCCCTCCTGGCCTCCCATATCAATAGGGCAGTCACGGCATTGCAAAAAGATATACAGGAGATCGGACATAGGACCCACCAACTCGAGGAGACCATGGACCAAGTGGTAGAGGCACAGGAGAGGGACAGGGCCAATATTGCTGGCAATACCTCCCGTATCTCTGACATAGAGGATAAGATGGAGGACTTGGAGAATAGATCCAGACGATTTAATTTGAGGATTAGAGGCGTCCCCACGGCTATAGTTGATCTCCCTCGCTACCTTAAGGACACGATTGATGAGATCCTCTCAGGATACCCAGACCACGAGTGGGAGGTAGAGCAAGCGCACAGAGCCCTCGGGGGGAAGCCGCAACCAGGACCTCCCTAAAGACATCATTGTCCGGCTTCTACGCCAACAATCCAGAGACTTGATCCTTGCAGCCACCCGCAACAAGACCTCGATCACTGGCCCTGATGGCGCCAAGCTTCAATTTTTCACGGATCTTTCTCCATCTACACTACAAAGACGGAGGCTGATGAAGCCGGCCCTGGAAGTACTACTCCGCCATGGCATCAGATATCGCTGGGGATTCCCTTTTGCCCTGATCTTTTCTGTGGGAGGTACCCAATATACAACACGCTCCCTAGACGATTGCTAAGATCTTCTCAAACATCTTGAACTCACTGGGGTGGACCCAGTCCCTTCGACATCTGCTTCAGCTGCTTTACCTCTTCCAAAAAGACAGTGGTCTGAAGTGACCAGGCAAAAGAGGCCTGCTGACCACGCCTCAAAAACTGCCAACAGGCGCCCCAGCCAAAACATGGGCACACTAACACACTAGCACAATTGTCTTTATCCTCAAAGACTATTAAAAACAAGGATACGACTGAAGAGGCACCAAGCTATCAAAAAGCCTCCCAAAAGCCACAGGACCTCCAGGGGCTCCCTGTGACTCTACTTTTTTGCTCCCTAGCAGAGACTCTCAGGAAGGTTGCTCAGAACTGAACTAACTGTTTTCTACTACCTTTTCCTCCTCATTCCCGCCTTTTGTGTTGGCCCCCGGAGGAACTCAGGACTTTTGCTACAAGATGTACCCAGTTGACCAAAGACTCTTGAACTGTTACTAACCCAGTAGTAGACTATTAAAGATATAACTACTGTTGCTAATTGAGGGAATGATACTTAGCCTGGTGAGACCCACCTTCACTAGTCTAGGTCTAGCTGTTTTTATTGTTTACAATTAATATAAAGAGTTTTGTTATTAATGTTTAAACAAGTTATCTATGGATCTGGCTATTCTTTTTCCCTGTAACACTCTCTTTACCTTATTCACACCTGTCCTTGCTGGCAGGAACTGAAGCAGAGCCCGCTAGTACTTTAAAAGATTGAAAAGCATAGCATAGGGCTGGAAGTCCTAAGAATGCATGATTTTTCAGCAATAACTTTCTTTGTTCTCTTCTCAACTCTCTATATTTCTGCTCTCCTACCACCTACTTACCAACCTTTGCTCACCTACCCTCTCCCGGGTGCGAAACCAAGCAACTCATTCTCTTATTTCTGTATCCCTTCCAGAGCATACCTTGTCGGAACATATCTAAGCTGGGATCAGCCACCTACGCTACTTACCTGTCCTCCTATTACCAATCACTACCCAAATAATATTAACTCCCTACAGCCTCGGCCTACTTGCCCCCTCTGCCCCTTTAGCATTCCCAGGGTCCCAGGACGAGAGCAAATTGACCCCTATCTGGTGGAGGCCTTAGTGGTTGCCTGTCTGCAGGTCAGCGGGCAAAATCTATTCTCATTTACAATCACATTACCCAAGACAAATTTAAGCCAGCTATTTTCTAAGATAGGGCACCAGAGGGTGACATCAAGATTTTCACACTCTTGCTTTTATATTCTAACTAGAATCAAGTCTGCTAGAACTCGCTCATCCAGGGCACGTCCACTTCCATACCTCCAGAAGGGGAAGCCGCTCCTCACTCCCTCCTCGACAACGCGCCAGAAAGGTAAGGCTAACTCAACATATCTGACAGACACCTTATTAATCTACCCAAGCCCATAACAGTACTCACTCACAACGTGAAAGGCTTTAACTCTCCTTTTAAACGGAGGAAGGCCTTTTTATACTACAAAACTTACAAAACGTCTGTAATATTCCTACAGGAGACCCACTTCGCCAGACATAAGACCCCTACATATCTTAACAAAGACTACCCTCAATTCTTCCACTCTACCCACACCTCAAAAAAAGAGGGAGTAGCAATATTGTTACACAGGAACCTCCAATTCCAGTTTACATCTAAACTGGTAGACCGAGAAGGGTACTTTATCATTATAAAAGGTACAATCTCGGGAACTACGATTTCTCTGGCTTCCTTTTATGCCCCCACAATGGCACCACATAAGGCCCTAATAAGATTCTTAAGGGCACTAGAAGGGGGGGACTGGGGGAAATTAGTAATAGGAAGGGACTTCAATTTAGTCTTGGACCCAAAGGCGGACAAATCTAGAGCTCCAGTGAGTGACCGATTCTCCAACAAAATTAGACAAATTAAGAAACTCCTACACTCTGCTGGCCTGGTAGATGCCTGGAGGGGACTTCACCCGAGAGGGAAAGAGTTTACTTTCTACTCACCCACTCATGGTTCCTATTCACGCATTGACACTATTTACATAAGCAACTCACTTCTAGACAGCTCACACAGAGCGACCATAGTGCCTTGCACTTGGTCCGACCACGCAGCAGTTTTATTGGAAGTGGACTTGGGAAATCAATTCAACATGCCTTACACCTGGAGGCTGAATGAATACCAAATCTCACAACCTTCAACCCAGGAGCAGATAGAGAGAGAATTGCTAGACTTCTTTGAGTCCAATGCAGGCAGGGAAAAAGGAGCCGGATGGGTATGGATGGCTCATAAAGCCTTTATAAGAGGAGTGTGCATTAAAATGGCTTCTCAACTCAAAAAACAAAATCTACAAAGGGAGAGAAAGCTTGCAAGCAAATTGGCACAACTAGAGCATCAAAATCAGCTCTCCCCCTCCCCCTCCCTGAGAACAGAGATAGACAAGACGAGGCTGGAGCTAGATAGCGTTTTGTCCATAAAAACGGACAAGGCACTAAGAAGGACACAACACTTATTTTACAATAAGGCAAACAAACCGGATAAATTGTTAGCCTGAAGCCTGAAAGCAAAAGTATGCCCAGTCCAGGATTTCCCAAATCAGAAATAAAGAGGGCAACCTCATATATAGCCAAAACGAAATACAAAAAGTCTTTAGGGAATATTACCAAAATATATACTCCACCAAAAAGGTGGCCACGGAAAACAACATTACCTTTTACTTAAACTCACTAGACCTCCCTCAAATCTCGCCCGCTGATCAACAATCTCTAAACAAAGAAGTTACTATCAAGGAAGTTCTAGAAGCGATTAAGGAACTAAAACTAGGAAAATCCCCAGGCCCGGATGGGTTCACCAATATATACAATAAGAAGTTCTCAACACTTCTGGCCCCCCATCTATGTAATCTGTTTAACTCGATACTGAGAGGGGAGACTACCCCCCAGAACTAAACCATGCTGAATTAACAATATTCCCTAAAGAGGGTAGGGATCAGAGAGATGCCAAAAACTATAGACCTATCTCACTGCTTAATGGGGCTGTCAAGTTGCTTGCCAAGATCTTCTCTTTTATCCCGCACAGACAAACTGGCGACAACATCAGGAGAACTCTAAATGTCATCCACTTGGCTAGGTCTAGGGGGTCCCCGGTTTGCCTGCTTACATTGGACATAGAGAAAGCATTTGACACCTTAGAGTGGCCCTTTCTATTTGCCAAATTAGCAAAGTTCGGGTTTGAGGGCAATTTCTTAAATTTGTTACACACATACTACACGTTACCCAAGGCCACTCTCAAATTACCAGGCTCCCAGACGGCTAGCATAAATATAGAGAGAGGCACGAGACAGGGGTGCCCATTGTCTCCGCTCCTCTTTGCTTTGGCCATTGAGCCATTGGCCCAGGCGATAAGAGCAAACTCCTCTATAGAAGGGGTGTGGGTGGGACATCAGCACCTAAAATGCTCTTTGTTTGCTGATGATTTACTATGCACTCTCTCGAATCCTGGCCCCTCCATAGACGCCCTAATGGGCACAATCAATGAATATAGGACTCTCTCAGGACTGAGACTAAATCATAGCAAGACAGAGGCCTTAAGCGTGGGCATTCCTAGGGACATCTTAGACCAACTGAAAAAGGTTCACAACTTCCTTTGGCCCGCCTCCTACATAAACTATTTAGGGATAATGTTGACTAATTCACTAACAGATATTTATAAAACCAACTACCCACCCCTATATATGGCTCTTCGAAGGGGTTTAGAAAACTGGACAAAAAGGCAGATCTCGTGGACGGGCCGAATAGCCACGGTCAAGATGAACATCTTGCCGAGGCTGCTCTACCTGGCCAGGACGCTGCCGATCCAGATTAATAATACAGAATTGGCACAGTTTCAAGCCCAGGTCTTTAGATTTGTCTGGAGGAATAGACCCCCTAGGATCGCCAGACAAATGTATAAACATAAGTCTAGAGGAGGATTATCCTGCCCTAATTTTAATACCTACTTTAAGGCAGCTCAAATTGCCTCTATACCGTTAGTACATTCTACCACCCTACAACCCAACTGGGTTTTTATCGAAGAGCTACAAATGGCTCCATTAAAGTGGGAAATCATTCTATGGGCTCTGAATTCGCACACGTTCGACTCACAAATCCATAACCCTATAACCAAATTTAGGCTGAAAATATGGAAATGGGCTAGGAAAGAACATAAACTGATTCACCCCGTATCACCTCTTACATCAATCTTTACATCAACCTCTCTAGCGACCACCCTCACAGCTGACTCCAAAACATTCTGGACTTCACACAATTTAGACAAACTTGGAGCATGGTTTGAGGGCGACAGAATTATTCCTTGGGCAGAAATGAACAGGAAAATAGAGATACCTGACCAAGAAATGTTTAACTACATCAAAATTAGACACTGGGTTGAGGAGATACATAGGATCCACGGCCCACCCAAAGAATCGTGGATGTCAATAATGTGTAAAAATACAAACTTCGCTAGAGGAACCTTAGGATCACTATACACCATGTTTAATGCCCCAAAGACTTCATGGAAACCTGCTTACACACTGAAATGGGAGATAGATATGCAACAAAACTGGGAGGGGGGCAAATGGGCTGAAGCCTTTCTGAGCCTGTCTAAGGGCTCATATAACTATAGCTTGCTAGAAACCTCATTAAAGATCTTACACCGGGCATACATGACCCCTGCCAGGCTTAACAAACTATCCCAAACAACTTCAGATAGGTGCTATAGAGGGTGCCAGGGAAGGGGAGACTTTATTCATACGTGGTGGAAATGCCCTAAAGTGGCTAAAATCTGGACAGAAGCTACCAAAATAGCTTCACAAATTCTTAAAACTCCCCTAGAACCATCAATCTCGACTTGTCTTTTGGGAATTCATTACCAGGGGCTGGGTACAAAGGGGAACAAATTGGTCCAAATGATTTTTTTAGCCGCCAAGAATACAATTGCTAGAAGATGGAAAAGCAGTCATATTCAATTTCAGGAAGTCATAAACAAAATAAATTATCTTTGTATTAATGAAAGAATGACTCACACTTTGTTGGACACTCACCACATATACCTAGAAATTTGGGGACCTTGGATTCAGTCTCCAGATAGCACACTGTAGGGACTAGACAGAAAAGAACATTAAATTTTGGCCGGTATCGGTGGCTTGTCCGGAGAGTGGAGTGCGGAGCGGATTGGAACGGGTGGAGCAGGGAGGCGGAGAGACAACTCATCTAGACGACAAAAGGTAATGAGGGTAGTACGGGAGATCACAGGAGTGGATGTAGGGAGGAACCCCCAGGAGTGGATGCTGTATTTTTTTATTTTTTCCCCTTTTTTTTTTTTTTTTTTTTTTAAAACTCCCCGAATCTTTATATTTTCTTCTATCCTCATTTTTTTTTGCCCTTTTACTAAATCTCTACTCTACAAATGTAAAATCTTTTAATTTAATTATTAGGAACTCTAATTCTGTATTTACTTATAATTATCACCAAAAAAGGGAAAAAAAATGGCGAGACAACTGGCTAAAAGTTTGTTTATTGACATGAATACTATATTTTAATAACAATCAGAACAATTATCTCAATAATTTCAGTTAACAGATGTTTGCAACGTAATTGTTTACAATGTAACTTAAAAGCTGTTGAATAAAAATCTTTGAAACAAAAAAAATAAAATTAACTAAATTAATACATGACATAGCCATAACTCAGTTATTTGGAAAATGTTTGGCTTATGTATATACCATAGAATTTAAAAAAAGAGGACTTCCACATGCACATATGCTTATAATTTTTCACGAAAAATATAAATTGAATACTGGTGATAAGGTGGATTCATTCATCATTGCTGAACTACCAGACTATATGACATTGTAACTCATTGCATGATTCATGGACCATGTGGAGTTATTAATCCACAATCACCATGTATGGTATTTCCAAAAGATTATAGAGACAAAATGTATGCCAATTGTGATGACTATCAATTATATAGTAGAAGAGAAGGCCAAACTGCCATTATTCGTGGCAAAAAAGTGGCTAACAGATGTGTGGTGCCATACAATCTACATTTACTCATAAAGTATAATGCACACATTAATATGGAAGCTTGCACTTCTATAAAATCCATTAAATATGTCTACAAATATATTTACAAAGGCTATGATGCAGCTACGGTAGTCGTAAAAAGTGAAGAAAATCCAGAATAAACTTAGTTATTACATGATGAACTTGCATCTCATGTAGATACTCGCTATGTAAGTGCTCCAGTAGCAATGTGGTGTCTTCTCAAATCTGAAATGCATGATCGCTCACATCAATTAGCTGTACATTTGACCCAAAGACACTTAGTTTATTTCAATGTTGGAAATGAAAGAAATGCTTTGGCACAAAGTGAGCATCTGCAAACTACACTAACTACATGGTTTCAATTACATTGTACTGACTTGGAGGCAAGGGAATTGTTGTTAATGGATTATGACAAAAAAGAAAAAGCTGTGGAAATAAAATTATAACTCGAATATACACTGTAAGTCCAAGAGACCTTGAACGTTTCTATTTACGTTTACACCTTTTAAATGTTCCTGGTGCGCTAAGTTTTGAACAGTTGAGCACTGTTAATGACACAGTTTATGACACATTTCATTTAGCTGCGGGACACAGAAACTTCCTGGCTGATGATACAGAATGGGAAAGATGTCTAGAAGAAGCAGCACTGTGTCAAATTCTACAGCAGATGAGAGAACAATTTGCATTAATTTGCATCTTCTCAAATGCTCCAAATGCATTAGCTTTGTGGGACAAATTTAAAACAAATATGTCTGAAGACTTTTTTTCCCAGGATAAAATGAGCCTATTGCAGAATTAAAAGCATTAATTGAAATTCAAGAGGTCTTTCTCTCTCATGGATTAAATTGTGCAATTATTAATATGCCAGATCCAGGAATCATAGATGAAATAAACTTTGAAGACTATGATATTCAGCTTCAAAACCAAATAACACAAGAAAGACTTGCAACTTTAAATACCTTACAATTGCAAGCATTTAACGCCATAAA
Organism: Discoglossus pictus; assembly: GCA_027410445.1. Classification (NCBI taxonomy): domain Eukaryota; kingdom Metazoa; phylum Chordata; class Amphibia; order Anura; family Alytidae; genus Discoglossus; species Discoglossus pictus. Next base: position 273,270,497 of record CM050163.1, read on the forward strand.
AAGTGCACTAGAGGAGGACTTGCTTAAAGAGTGTTATTTCTATCTAGATGCACCTGGTGGATCAGGAAAAACGTATCTATATAATTTATTGATGAGTTCTGTTCGCTCACAATGCAGAGCTTGCAACAAAAGTAATATTAACTTAAAAAAATAAAGATGCATTGCTTCTGAATAATGAAATATTAAAATGAATAGATGCACTGCAAAAAAAATATCACAGTGCAGATTGTGTACTTGGTGATGACAAATAAACTCAGACAAACTTTTGAACTGAATTTATTAATTCCATAACTCCATCTGGAATGCCACCACATCATTTGCAGCTAAAATGTGCAATTGTCATGTTACTGTGAAATATAAACCCCAAAAAAGGACTATGTAATGGGACCAGATTAATTGTCCAAGAACTCAAAGTTCATTTCATAAATGCAGAAATTCTCAATGGTCCCCAGAAAGGTGAAAGAGTTTTCATACCAACAATAGATTTGCCACTAAGTGAAAGTAGCTTGCCTTTTCTACTTCAGAGAAGACAATTTCCCATCATCATGGCATTTGCCATGACCATTGATAAATCACAAGTACAAACTTTAAATCCGTTGGAATCTTTTTAGAAGAACCAGTATTTGCACATGGCCAGCTGTATGTTGCATTTTCAAGATGCAAGAATCCAGAGGAAATAAAAATGTATATTGAAAACAACCAAAATCAGGGTGATTTATTATATAATGGACGAATTGTTACAAAAAAACATTGTCTACTATGAAGTACTGTAAATTCAGTTACAAACCAAACCAAATTGCAACTAAGCCACAAATAACCCAATTCAGTAAGCAACAGTACTCTTATATCTACGTCAAATTCACAACAAATATAGAGAACAGTGGTTTTATTTTGATTACGCAATTTTATGTCACTCGGGCTCTTTTTAGAGGACCACTATTTCACTAAAGAAACTCTATAAAATGACAAAAAACATAGAGAACAGTGGTTATACCGCGTGGACGAACTTTGATGTCTGGCGGTCTCTTTTTAGAGGACCACTATTTCAGTTAGGAACCTCTATGTGCCATTTTCAACAAATACAGCAATTTAAAAAAAAGAAGAGAAAACAACAACAATAAACAGTGGTTATATCCCATAGACCAAATTACAAGTCTGCTGGGCTCTTTTAAAAGGAATGTCTTGGAAGTCACTTTTGCCAGGATTGGCCCCACAAAACAGTTACCTTGCATTTTGTTATCTATACGGTTCCCATTTTAATACTTTAAGTATTCATTCATTCATGTTTGTTATGTTAAAATTCTATTTTCAAAGGACTGAAAAGTTGTTTCATTCTATGTAATTAAGGTTTAATATTAGTAGACTATCATCATTTGTTGCAAAATGTAAATGTTTCATGATATAGACAGTATTGATCCAGGGACTAATCCGATCGTCAGTTAATGGGGTCAGGAAGGAATTAATTATTTTGCCCATTTTGAAACAATTGACAAACTGTTTTTTTTTTTTGTTTGCCTTCCTCTGGATTCAATATTCAAGATCACTATATTTTTAAATAATTTAATTTTAAATGTTATTAACTTACTTTAATGTTTGCATTGTTAACATTGTATTTTAGAAGGTTTAAAAAATTAATTTCAAGAATGTTATTAAGGATTTATGTCAGTAGCAGCATAATCATTTGTTACAAATTTCAATGTATATTTAAATAGACAGGATTCCTCCAGGGAGTAATCCGATCGCCAGTTAATGGGGTCAGGAAGGAATTATTTGTTTTCCCCCTTTGATACAATTGGATAAGTTTTAATAGGGTTTTTTACTGTTTGCCTTCCTCTGGATTCAATACCTATGTGTTTTAACAGTAGTTAAACTACAAGTTGCATGTTAAGAAGCATTCTGTAATGGTTTAAAATACTCATTTATAAAAAGTTGACCTATTGATGTTAGTATTGTTAAAACTAATTCAGTCAACACTGTTTACAATATAACTTGCATGTTAGAAACCTTTATGTCATGGTTCACAATACCTATTCAGACAAAATTCATATATTGTTCCATTATTACTGCATACACGAAAATTCAAAAGTTTGATATGGTTCAACAGTTCATTGTTAAAAAAATAAAAAAGTTTATTATTAATGCTGGTACTTCTTTGTAGATAAAGAAAGGTTAAGAGTCTCAGATAATCACATTGTGTCACAAACAGCATTCCCAGCTGTAAAATGTTATTGACCGTCATTTTTTGATGGGCAAGTCGCTAGTTAATAGATAATATAAACATATGACAGTTAGTATTTCAGCTAATTAATACATTTCAGATTGCACTACCCCTGTCCTATGTTTACTATATACATTAAATCATAAGTGTATTTGCATTTTTGTACATGTACAGAATATACCAGATATTCTTATAGATACAAATATCACTGGGGTATGTAGGCATTTTTGATCATATGGGCAGTGGCGGCTGGTGAACTTTCAAGTTGGAGGGGTGCCAGAGCCAAACTTGGCTCCTCCCCTTACACAGACCCCACCGGTCACGACCCACTCTCTGGTTGGGGTCGGTTGACCGGATTTGGGTTACTCTGGACCTTGGAGTTAGCTTTGATTACAGGAACATCATGTCTCAGCCCTTGGTTTAGACTGAGCAATATTGACAGTAAGTCTGATGAAAATTATGAACAACTTTATTTGGAAAACAACATCTTTTAAACAGGCATACAACATTACCAGGAGGGGCTACCTTTAGTCAGCCCCTAACTGCCTCTGGCCAATCATGCAGGGTCCCTACGTGGGAACCATGAGACTCCTCCCATGGACCAACCCCAGGCGTGGCTACCAAGCTCATTCTAACCCAGACTCTCCCAGTGGACACTTCCTGTTTTTCCTCCTGGACTATGCCCCTGGGGAAACCCCTACTAGCTCTTTGTTCAGGTCCTGGCGACACCCTGTGAGGTTTATCTTGTTCAGGATCTTGCTCAGCTCCTGCCTCAGTGTTTACCTAATGGGGGATGGTTAACTAAATACAATTACTCCATAATACTATATACAAGCTTATACTGTAATTAACCATTACAACCCAAACCATATTTCCCCATTCCCACATGGTATCAGGGTGGGGCAAGTTTTCCACGTCAATCCATTTTATGCAGTAATGCTGACTTTATTTAATGGTGACAGTGGAACCCCCTACTCATTCCCCTATTCATACCATTCACAAGCAGTGACTGTGAGCCCAAACCTTTTGTTCTTCCACATGGCAACAGCATGTGGAAGATAACCCAGCCCCAAGATGGCCACTGCTGCCAGTCACAAAATGGCCCCAGCATAGTTCACACCAAATCCAATATGGCCACTGGCTGATTCATGACACCACCCATTTTTAAAGTCCTACCCCTGATGTCATATTGACCTTTATATGCCCCGCCCAATGACCTTATACTTGCCACGCCCATTGCAATAGACTCCACCTACTGATTTTTTAATACTGTTCAAAAATTCTAGAATCTTGGGATTCAGGCAAATAATAACATTTATCTTGTGCAATGACACTCACCAACAGTTGACTCTCCTTCTCAGGGTGTCTTCAAGTGTAGCAGTCAAAAATAGTCGGCTGCGGCAAATCAGAGAGTGCAAGACCCCAACAGTACTTAAAACCCTTATGAAACCAAGCAAGGCTATCTAGGCCCCAACCACACCTAGAAAAACATGTTATACAAAGAGGGACTATATAGGCCCCAAGGGTAACAAAAAAAAAAAATATTATGTCAAGTGGGACTATATAGGCAACAAGCGGACCTTAAAAACACACAATACACCAAGTAAGACTATATAGGCCCAAACCGTACCTAAAAAAACTTAAAATACCAAGCCGGAACAATATAGGCCACAACCATGCCATGGGTGTATATATATATATATATATATATATATATATATTTATATATTTATACATATATATATATATATATATATACACATATATATATATATATATATATATATACACACATATATGGCACGCCGACTTTTGGGGGGGCGGCAAAATGGAGCCCTAACCCTAACCCCCTAAACCCAAACCCTCTATGCCCTAACCTTCTAACCCCCTAACCCTTTAACCCTAACTCGGCTAACCATAACCCTCTTACATTCTATGCCCTAACCTTCTAACTCTAACCCTCTATGCCCTAAACTTCTAACCCAAACCCCCTAACCCTAATGCCCTAACCCTCTATGTCCTAACCCTAATCCTCTAACCCTCTAGGCCCTAATCCCCTGATCCTCTAATCCTAACCCTCGAACCCTAACCACCTAATCCTCTAACCCTCTATGCCCTAAACCTCTGTGTCCAAACCCCCTGACCCTCTAACCCTCTATGCCCTAACCCCCTAACCCTAACCCTATATCCCTATATGCCCTAAACCTCTATGCCATAACCCCCTAACCTTCTAATCCTAACCCTCTATGTCCTAACCCTCTATGCCCTAACCCTTACCCTCTAACCCTAACCCTCTATGCTCTACACTACCCCATCTACCCCCCCCCTTCTCCCTCCCCTGTGTCTCTTCCCCCTTCTTTCCCCCTTATCTTTCTCCTACTACATATCCCCTTATCCTCATCCTCCCTTTCTCCCTCTCCCATGACCCCCCCTCCCTCAAATAACCCCCCTCCCTCAAATAACCCCCCTTTCCCCTCTCTTACCTTGATCCGATGGTCTCCAGCTGCTCTCTCCCCTGTCCGGAACCGGGATATGCTAATGACGTGACGCGCATATGACGTTGCGTCATTAGCATATGCCAGCTCCGGACACACCCAGAAGACGCGCCGCCGGGGAGAGAACACCAGGAGCCCAGCGGATCAAGGTAAGGAAGGGGAAAGAGGGGGTCATTGTAGGGGGAAAGGGGAGGGCATAGTACGGAGGGGGGGTCATTGTAGGGAGAGGGGGGGGTCATTGTAGGGAGAGAGGGAAAGGGAGTAGGAGGAAGATAAGGGGGAAAGAAGGGGGGAAAGAGGGGCAGGGAGATGGGGAAGAGGAGGATAAGGGGAAATGGAGGAGGAGGAAGATAAGGGGATAAAGGGAGGAAGAGGGGGGAATGCGGGAAGAGGAGGGAGAGACACAGGGGAGGGAGGGGGGGAAGAGTAGATGGGGCAGGGTAGGGCAGGAGTGGGTAGCGGGACCTAGATGGGGGCAGCGTAGGGCAGGAGGGGGTATCGGGGCCTAGACGGGGGCAGTGTAGGGCAGGAGGGAGTAGCGGGGCCATGATGGGAGCAGTGTAGGGCAGAGGGGCCCAGATGAGGGCAGTGTGGGGCAGGAGGGAGTAGCAGGGCCTAGATGGGGGCAGTGTAGGGCAGGAGGGCGTAGCGGGGCTTAGATGGGGGCAGTGTAGGGCAGGAGGGGGTAGTGGGGCCTAGATGGGGGCAGTGTAGGAAAGAGGGGGAGGGAGATGGGGAGGAGGAGGATAAGGAGAAATGGAGGAAGAGGAAGATAAGGGGATAAAGGGAGGAAGAGGGGGGAGGCGGAAGAGGGGGGAGAGACACAGGGGAGGGAGGGGCCTAGATAGGGGCAGTGTAGGAAAGAGGGGGAGGGAGATGGGGAGGAGGAGGATTAGGGGAAATGGAGGAGGAGGAAGAGGAAGATAAGGGGATAAAGGGAGGAAGAAGGGGGAAGGTGGGAAGAGGGGGAGAGACCCAGGGGAGGGGGGGAGAGTAGATGGGGGCAGTGTAGGGCAGGAGGTGGTAGCGGGGCCTAGATGGGGGCAGTGTAGGGCAAGAAGGGGATAACGGGGCCTAGATGGGGGCAGTGTAGGGCAGGAGGGGGTAGCAGGGCCTAGATGGGGGCAGTGTAGTGTAAGAAGGGGATAGATGGGGGCATCAGAGGGCAGGAGGAGGTAGATGGGGGCATTAGAGGCCAGGAGGTGGTAGCAGGGCCTAGATGGTGGCATAAGAGACAGGTGGGGGTAGATGGAAGCAGTGTAGGGCATCAGAGGGCAGGAGGGGGTAGATGGGAGCAGTGTAGGGCATCAGAGGGAAGGCCATGGTAGATGGGGGCAGTAGTGGGGGGCCCTGAGTTTATTTAGACTAGGGGGGTAGTGTAGTGTTGTGCAAACTTCAGTCAGGGAGGATCAGTCAGGCAAAAAAGCGGGAACAGAGTGGGAAGGGTCTGTAATCATGGGCTTTTTATAGCACAATGCCTTTAAACACAATGCCTTATACATATAAGTTCAGTTCCTTGTGTGGCCACATTGACATACAGTCTCTGGTCAGTGGCTATACTAGCCTTAAGGTCACATAGAATGATCCATCAGAAGTGTCAAATTAATCTTTGCACCTGGACACAGAGCAGAGGCCAAAACCAGCTTAATCCCGTTTAGCCATGTGAATGAATATTCTTTGTTTAAGCACATGTGACATGAACATGTGTTCATTCGTTTTTTAACTAAGGACTTAAAAGGGTGAGCCAAGAACTTTTTCATTCTCTGCTATCTGATGTGGAAGGCTTTGGTAACTATAGCACACACACACAGACACAGCATTACAGACATATAGGCCTTACACAGAGTGGATTTCTGCTAATTTGAGTGATGTTTCTAGTGTTAAGATATTTATGATCTAATGTATTTATGTTATTGTAGCCTCATTTAATAAATTGTGAATTGTAGGAAACATGAAGTGTGGCCTTACTTCTACACTTAGAATCTCAGAGGGTGAGCTAGAATAATTATTATTATAATCATAATCAATATTATGAATAATAATATAGTAAATTAATTAATAAGATACACATTTGTAATGTTACTGAACCTAAAGCTTCTTCTCTTAAAAGTATGTCACAGCTGATGCACCAGTGATCTAGCAGTTGAGTCTGAAGGATGACAACATTCTGAACACATTGGAAAATACCCAAAATGGTAATAGGCACAATGTTAGTTTTCTAAATGATTTTGATGATGATTTTTTTTTATCAGTAACACACTTTATCAGCCTAAAACCCTCTCTCTACCCATTAATATGCATTTTGTAAAGGACTGGAGAGTCACTTTAAAGAATCATCTACAATAGACCTACACACAGATCAAATTTGGTCCCTTGAATTACTTAACACATAAAAAAATCCACTGTTTAACAAGTGTATTGCTAACGATAAACAATGAATTACACGCCAATGTTCATAAAGTAAAGCGCTTTGATTATAAAGAAGACAGTGGAGGCTTTTCACTTTTTTGATGTTTAAAAAGGGATTAATAATAAAGAAATACTTTTTCACATTTAGTGCATATATATGTGTTCTCCCCTATGTGAAGTTTCTGGTGTATAGATAGTGTTGAGCTGGGGGTAAATGTCTTTCTACAATCATAACATTCATGCTGCCGGTCCCTTGTGTCAATTTTGAGGTGGATAACTTAATGTGAACTATTGGTAAAGCTTTTTCCACACTCTGTACATACATAGAGCATTTCACCTGTGTGTGTCCTGTAGTGCAATGCCAGATTTGCTCTGCAAGCAAAGCTTTTGCCACAATCTGGGCATCTATATGCTTATTTGCTTGCATGGATGTGGCCTCTCTCCTGTGTGGGTTAGATGACTTGAGCTGTAAGAGAAGCTTTGTCCACAGTAAGAACAATAATATGGCTTTTCCCTGGTGTGACTTCACTCATGAAAAAGAAGTTCTGAATGGTTTAGAAAACATTTACCACAGTTGCTGCATGTGTGCCGTTTTTGACCTGAGAAGGTTTTATGCATTGCAACTTGCCTCTATCTCTTTAGCAATTGTTCCATATTCAGCAGGGTATTGTTTTCCTAATCATTCTTCTGAATTAAAAGTAATATATTGGTTGCTGCTTGATATAAACACATACGTTGATCTGTTATCTGTGTTGCACCGGTCAACTGCACATAGACTCCTCCAATTGTTCTCATTTTCCTTTTCACTTGTCCAATTTGGCAAAGGCTCAGGTTCACATGAAGTACAATCATCAGTCACATGCAGTTATTAAATTGTCAAGAGAATTATAGACAAATAAAGGTATACCACGTTTAACATTGTAGGTGCGTTCATGGAAGACTGAGTGTTAAGTAGAAACAGTGTTAAATGGGGTAATTGGGGGTAGGGGAACTCACCACCAGCATCGCACAAGTTACTATATTTGTATATTAACTTACAGTATACTTAACATACACATACTGTATGAATTGTTATATAATTATAAAATAGAATAGAAAGCCTTTTAGAGGAGAAACAGAGGTGTGGTAGCCTCGTAAAGTACTTTAGAAGAAAATATTTGTTTTTCTTTTGGTTGTTTACCACTCTCCAATTGTGGGATTAGGTGGTTACCTCAAGAGGTAGGTGTGAGATTTCTCCTGTTATCTGATGCTGTAGCTAAACCAACACAAAAGTTAAAAACAGATTAGTCTTAATAGTGCTGTTTGTGCTTCAAATGTTAACCCTCTAACTTCTCTCAATAATATTTTTTCATATCTCCACTTAATTTTAGATTAGGGTTAAACTGCCATATATATTTCATTAGCCATAGAGCTATGTACTAAAGCTATTATAAACTTAAATTTGAGCCTAACGGTTGTTTCAACACATGTGTGCATCTTTCTCAAAGGCAGTGCTTATAGTGATGTGCTGTAGGCTATTTAAACCCCATTTTGTATATTGATGACATCAGTACTGTAATTATTGCAAGAAAAGCGCATTGGCACTAAAATCCCATTCTTTTCTGGTGTTATTTGGCTCATGGCTGCATTTTATTTTAGTACATTGCTATTCCAATGTTTTTAAGATTAGATTTTGGTGTCTTAGATAATATTTATCAGTTTTTCATGTTACTTTGTTTACAGTCAATATTTTGATTATTCACATATTTTTCTGTCGCTATACCCTGACAGTCAACGTATCCTGACAATCAGCATATTACATTCAAAATCGTGTATGTTGTTTTTAATTATTCAAACGCTCTTGAGATCATTTATAAGAGGTCTTATAAGAGGTCTCTTTATTTAATCAATATTCTAGTTACTTACGATTGTTTGTGTATCCTAACAATCAGTATATCCTGACAATTGACAAATATTGGGGTGTAATCATACACTGTCCCATAGTTAGAGGTCAAATTTCTAATTTTCTTAAAGAAAATGTATTTATTTATCTTGTCAACTGAGATATGTAGGATACTCAAAATTTTTTAATATTTCTGTCTGTCAGTTTTACATGTTTCTTTGTTTAGAATAATCATTTTCCTTGCTCACAATTCTTGTGTATATCCTGACATTTGGCATATTAGACATAGAATAAGTGTGTATGTTGTATAATTCTATTCTATTCAAACATTCTTGAGAATATTTATTGATTACAAATGTTTCTTTATTTAAGTGCTGGAGGCTGCCTGGTTGCTAAGAACATCCCCTCTGACCATTCCCATCAATGTATTTAGCAAGAGAAAATAAATAAATAGAAAAAAAACACAGCAAGTCTTATATGCATTATTATGATGGCATCTTGTTAAAATGTCACCAGTTGTTAAAAACTAAAAATAATAAATACAAGTTGTTGTAAGTGGAACAATTTAAATTATATTGTGATGTGAATATTAGTATCCAAAATGTATATCTATTTCTATCATACAGGGTCGAGTCACATAATTATGACCACCACCTACTTTTGATGTCAGTAGTGTGAAACTAATGAAATACAGCACGTGTCATGAGCTGGTTTGGTGGGTATATAAGGTAAGGCATTCTGCAAACATAACAATAGGATGGGATGGTAGAAAGGCTGGAGGAGTTTTTAAACTAGTAGGTGGGGGGGAGGGACTAGATATAAGTAATGGGGTAGAAAGTGTAGAGGGTATAAGGGATGAATTAACAACTCATAGGGGAGGAGATGGGGGAGGGGTAGTATAGTCAATAGGGAGGTAGTACTAAGTAATTCAAGTTCAGTGGCAGGCACTTCAGAACTACAGACTCATAACATAAGGTGTATGCTTGCTAATGCCAGAAGCTTGCCAGGAAAAATGGGAGAGTTAGAATTATTAACAATTAATGAAAAATGGGATTTAATAGGCATTACCGAAACGTGGTGGGATGAATCTCATGACTGGACTGTTAATCTGGATGGTTATAACCTATTTAGGAAAGATAGAGGCAATGGTAAACAAGGAAGAGGGATTTGTCTGTATGTTAAGCCTGAATTTAAGGCTGTAGTCAGAGAAGATATTTATGGTGGACCTAGTGATAAAGTTGAATGTTTGTGGGTAGAGTTAAATAGCGGAGCAGCAAATTCCAAAAGAATATTAGTAGGAGTATGCTATAAACCCCCAAATATAGCTGAAAATGAGGAAATACAATTATTGTTACAGATTGGAAATGCAGCTAAGCACGGGCAAGTTCTAATAATGGGAGATTTTAATTACCCTGAAATAAACTGGATAAATGAGACCAGCAGTTTAGCTAAGGGGACCAGGTTCTTGAGTACACTCAGGGATCATTATCTGGCCCAGGTTATACAGGAGCCTACTAGAAATGAAGCTATCTTAGATTTACTCATTACAAATAATATTGATATTGTATCAAATGTTGAAATAGGGCAACCTTTGGGAAACCGTGATCACAACACAGTCTCATTTGAGATTGAATTAAAAAAACAACATTTTAAGGGGCCAACAAAAACTCTTAATTTTAAAAGGGCAGATTTTAACGGTCTAAAGGCAGCAATACAAAGTATAGAATGGGACAGAGAACTGATAGGTAAAAACACTGAGCATAAATGGACAACATTTAAATCCTTACTAAATATACATACACATCGGCATATACCGTGTGGGAATAAAAGTAAAAGGAGTAAATCACAACCCATGTGGCTTAACAATGATTTAAAGATCAAGATACGGAGTAAAAACAGGCATTTAAATTATACAAACAAGAGGGGACAGAGACTGCTTTATGGGAATACAAGGAAATCAACAAGGCTTGCAAAAGCGCGATTAGACTGGCTAAAATAGAAAATGAAAAATGAATTGCAAAAGAGAGTAAGACTAACCCTAAAATATTTTTTAAGTATATTAATGGGAAGAAGGCGAGGAAGGAAGCTATAGGAACATTAGAATGTGAAACAGGCTGTCTGAAAATTAATGACCAGGAAAAGGCAGATGAGCTAAATAGGTTCTTTTCTTCGGTATACACAAGGGAGGTACCAGTGGTTGGGACACTGCAACATAATGGGGCTGCAATACCTTTGCCAAATAATTGGTTAACACAGGAAGTAATCCAAAAGAGGTTGGAAAAAATAAATGTTAATACAGCCCCGGGTCCTGATGGAATACATCCAAGGGTACTAAGGGAACTGGGTTCTGTAATAGCCAAACCATTATATTTAATTTTTCAAGATTCACTCAACACAGGGTCTCTACCAGATGACTGGAGAAAAGCTGATGTGATACCTATATTTAAAAAGGGAGCAAGAGCAAATCCGGGGAATTATAGACCAGTGAGCCTCACTTCTATAGTTGGGAAGCTTTTAGAAGGGTTAACAAGGGATAATATACAAGAATATGTCTATTTGAACAGGATTATAAGTAGGAGTCAACATGGGTTTATGAGGGATAGGTCATGTCAAACAAATCTAATTAGTTTCTATGAGGAGGTTAGTAGGAACCTGGATCAATCCACATCAGTGGATGTAGTCTTTTTGGATTTTGCAAAGGCTTTTGATACTGTGCCACATGGGAGACTATTGGGCAAACTAAGGGATACAGGAATTGCAGTAAATATCTGCTCATGGATTGAGAGCTGGCTAAAAGACAGGAAGCAAAGGGTTGTTGTAAATGGAACATACTCCGATTGGACTAATGTGGTAAGTGGGGTTCCTCAGGGTTTAGTATTAGGTCCTCTCCTTTTTAACATATTTATTAATGACTTAGAGGTAGGATTGGAGTGTGGGGCCTCCATTTTCGCTGATGACACAAAGTTGTGCAAGGTAATTAAATCAGAAAATGATGTGCTTTCCCTCCAAGGGGATTTAAATAAAATTGAGGAATGGGCATCTAAATGGCAGATGAGATTTAATACGAATAAATGTAAGGTTATGCATCTGGGAAGGAAAAATAGCCATGCAATTTATAATCTTAATGGAGCAAATCTAGATGTATCAGATATTGAAAGGGATTTGGGAGTGCTTGTGGACAACCACCTAGGTAACAGTGCTCAAAGCCAAGCAGCAGCTGCAAAGGCAAATAAAATATTAGCATGTATTAAGAAGGGTAGGGAAGCCAGGGAAGCAAATATAATTCTGCCACTATACAAATCTCTAGTACGCCCTCATTTGGAATATGGAGTACAATTTTGGGCACTACTTCATAAAAAGGACATTTAAGAGCTGGAAGAGGAACAGAGAAGGGCAACAAAACTAATAAGTGGAATGGAGGGGCTAAGTTATGAAGAAAGACTAACCAAATTAAACTTATTTTCTCTAGAAAAAAGGTGTCTAAGAGGAGATATGATTACCTTATATAAATACATCCAGGGTCAAGAGGACATCCCTTGAGGTTAGAAGTAAAAAGATTCCACCTCAAAGAAAGAAAAGGGTTCTTCACAGTAAGGGTGGTTTATCTGTGGAATTCTCTACCAGAGGAGGTGGTGACAGCGGATTCGATAGATAACTTTAAAAGGGGACTAGATTTATTTCTAATTAAAAAGGGTATTCAGGGTTATCATGGATAATTAGAGAGACAGTAATTATCCAAATTTTTTACATTTACCCTTGAGACAATTGGCTAAGTCTCGCTTGTTTTTTTTTTTTTTTTGTATTTGCCTTCCTCTGGACTAATTAATAATAATAAAAAAAAAAAAAAACATTAAATAATTGATTAATAATTAATTAACAACTAATTAATTAATAGTTAATCCGCATATTGCAGATCAGAGGAGATCTTAAAAGGTTGAACCTGATGGACTGAAAGTCTTTTTTCAACCTTAAATACTATGTAACTATGTAACTATCGCTGTCATGGGCAAAACGTGTGTTTTATCCGACTTTGAAAAGGGGATGGTCATTTGCTTTCAGGCCAAGAGTGGCAGTATTTCTGGAACGGCTCTCGTTCTGCTGTGGTTAAAGTGTACTGTGACTGGACAAACGGCACCATTGAGAATAAAAGGCGTCAAAACGGTGGAGCACCTGGTGCCATTGATGGTAGAGGAGAGCATCGGCTGCGAAGGTGTGTGTGTGGGCCAACTGACACGCTACAGTTGAGCAACTCACTGTCCAAACGAACAAAGGGACTACCAGATGTGTGTCTAAAATTACAGTACAGTCACTGCACCCATGCTTATGAGGGTTCATCCTCACAAACGGCTTCAAATTGCATGATCATAATGGAATTGGACCTCTTCTGATTGGCAAAGGGTTGCCTTCTCTGATGAGTCAAGTTTTCTGCTCCATCGACTGAACGGACATTGGTGTCAGGCGTGAAATCTCTGAGAACAAACATTCTGCTACCATTGTTGGAACAAGCTGGTGTCGGCAACATTATGGGCTGGGGAATGTTTTGTTGGCATTGTCTGGGTCCACTCATACCTCTTGAACGCACTCTAAACCGAATGGGTTATCTATCCATCCTTGCAGATGAAGTACACTCATACATGTTGACTGTTTTCCCTGGAGAGGATGTGATCTTCCAGCAGGACAATGCAACATATCATATGGCCAGAATAGTCCAGGAGCCCCAAAATACCCTGGACATGAACCCCATTGAGCACCTGTAGGACCAGCTCAATTGCCATATGGATCTTCCACCATGCACTCTTCAGCAGATGCTGTCAGATGCACTGCAGTCTGCATGGCTCCAGATACCCCTGCCAATCTTCCGGCATCTTATTGACTCACTGCCACGCCGTCTAACTGATGTCCGTCCTGCACACAATGGTTATTCGAGATAATATATAAATCCTTTAATATATAAGTGTTTTGATGTTATTTTACATATGTTAAAAAAATGGTAATCATATCTTTTACACATTATTGACTTGATAAATCCTCACATAGAAATACAAATATAGTTATTAATAATAGAAAATAGAATCAAGAGAATATCTTTGTTTCTCTAAGTAGTTTTTATTTTAATATGTATCTAAGCTTTTAATAGTTCTTTTCTCAGTATAGTGAGTAAATCTAGAAGTGATTAAAACCTCAATATAGAGATTTTCATTTTTTAATTTATTATAGGAAAGCAGAAAAGGATAATCCTTCATTTAGTCTAAGGGGCTGTTGTGCAGTTGGTTGGTAAACCCGTAAATGGCAAATGTAGCAAAAAATATTACGGGTTACAAATAGGAATCGCAAGCGGGTTAAACGCCTCTTCTTAACACTGCAAAAGCAAATATAAACACACTATTGTACATTAAAATACTGGGAAAGCAATAGAAGGCATTTTAATTAATTGCACAACAATCCCCAGGGAACAAATAAGTTGCACAGTAAAGTTACATTTCTGCAACACCAAGCTCCATAAAAAATGTGGTCCATCCAGGCATGAAACAATCTGGGGTAGTCCTGTGCCAAAACATTTTCTTTGGTTTCCACATGGCAACAGTTTCCTGGGGGGCCCTTACTGGTAGTCCAGGCTAGCAGGTACTTGCAATAATCCCCCCGTTGGAGAAGAAAATAAACTTATCTGCTGAATCCACGCCTATGTCAAACACCAGGGTCCAAAATGTGGGCCACAATGTCTTTCCCAGAGCAACCTCCCCCCACCCAGCCAGTCCCCACAGCTGTGCTGGGATATCTACAACAGTCTCTGGGCCTAGGTGACCACAATTAGGCAATCTAGTCCCCCTCCCCAGGTCCGCTCCCACCCCTGACCAGTGTCTGAGTTCAGGGGTGTCCATTGGGCCATTTGGCTTCCCCAATCCAAAAAGTTCGCTGGGGGTAACCCACCAGGTGTTATCACCACCATATTCCCCAAAAGCCAGGGCCAATGCCCCTTCTTTTGCCCTCCCTTAGGGAAAATAGTCTTATCATTATTCCCCTGTACCAACTCGGGGGGGGGGGGAATAAATGCCTGGGGCAACCCCTGTGGATTCCCTGTTAGTACAAGCCCCACAGGCCAGGGCAAGTGCTCATCCCTGGCTATGAGGCCAGGAGCACAGTTGCTCCCATCCAGACTATTTGCTTGACCTGTGTTCTGCCAACAGTCCTCTGTGCCAGGGTAATCAATGCAGTCCAAGAGTGCCACTGCCATCCTGTCCAGCCAGGCCAGTACAAACAGCTGCCTTTCAGCATCTAAAACAGTCATTGGGCCTATTAGTTCTCCAAGTCCAAAGGCGCTATGGCTAGCCCACCCTCCAACAGCTGGGCCCGTTCCCTTCCCTTCCCCATGTCTTAGGTAAAAAGCTCCAGTTCGGAGCCCAGTAAAATACCTCCAAGGAGGAACATACCGGTCTTATCCTGATAGCAACATCCATTATGGTGGCCTGGACTGGATGCTCCACTTCCTGGGATGACAGCTGGATTAATGTCTTACATTCTTCTTTCTTGTCTCCCACCATCTGTGCATAGCACTCAGCTCCATCAGGATCCTTGGTCACTGGGTCCACCTGACCTACTATTACTGTCTCGGATTCAGACTCCACTTCCTCTGGTATGCACCCATCATGAATGGTTGTATCCTCATCTGTCCCATTGATAGTAACATTTACCTGGGCCTGGCCCATTTTTATATCCATATAGACACAGTCCTGGTCAGAATCCATAACATCCTCTCTCCCAAGACCACTTGACAGGTTATGGGGCCCTCTAAGGGCAAGTCCTCAGTGGTTACAAAGTCCATACAGTCCCCATCTGACCCAGCCATAGCACAACTTATCTGGGCTCCCTTGGACTCTGGCACAGGATCTTCTCCCCTGCCCGACTGTCAGGGTTTTCCCCAACTTGGAGGCCAAAGCCCATCCCTGGCAGCCTCATCCAGCAGATCCACATATTCTGCCTCTAGCTGTAATTCCTGCCACATCAATGGCATCAGTGTAAACGCCTTATCCGACCATGGGGCCACCCCCATTGTACGCTGACAAGTGCCCACCCCACCATCCAGAGGGCCATATGCCAGCTCCCAGAGTGCCTCTTTCAGTCCCAATGACAAATAGGGCTCCACCCCAGGGATTCCCAACCAGGCTGCATACTGGTCCTCTAAGTCCCTTACCTGCACCACCAGGTCCTCCAGCAACTCTGTCATCTCGTGACCTGGCCATAGTCCCAGAAACGCCATTCATTGTTTTAGAAGCGCTGTTTCTTCACAGTCCATTCCAAAGAGAAAAAATTGTTCTGTCTCCACTGGGGATAAGCATTTCCCATCCAAACAAGCTGGGGAAGGGCCATTGCATACCCTTCTCCTCTCCCACTGCCCCAGGATAGTCCTCTGCTGATCCATGCTTACATGTGGAAGCCTTTCCTCTGGTCTCAGCTCCATCATGTCCATGTAATTTGCCATCTTCCTGTATACCACAGAGGTCCCAGCACTGCCAACAATTGTCACAACCTGTCTGTTGAATGGGGTATGATAAGATTTGCCCAAACCCCTCCCCACAGGTGTGACCGGTTAGTTTTACCTCTGTACAGCAGGAAGATCTTTTAGCCCTTATGTTAGACTCAGAGATGTCTGTGGTCTTCTATAGCATACAAATCTTTCTAAGTTCTGAAAAGAACTTAATCCAGGAACCAGCATTCAGCATCAATAACAAAATTCACATATTAATTATGTGAACCAGTATAACCTCTTTATTACTGAAACCATCAGACATATTTATACCACATTTTAGCAACAACAGACCAATCAATTCAAATGTGCATACATGGTTACACCCAATCCCTCTAGCTCACGTTATCACCGATGCCTGCAAGTCTTTGAGAATTACTCATTGTTTTCCCTTTTCACTGCTGTATTCTTGGTGGGGGGTAATTACATACAATAGGCATGGAGACGCAAGTCTAAGGGCTTGTGACAGTGGGAGAGATACTGGTGTCATGTGACTCCTAGGGGTCAATTATATCCCTAATCTTGTTAATAAGGGACTAGTCCATTACTATGAAATATTGGGCATATACAATATTTCCCTTGTAAGTGCTACCCCCCCCCCCCCCAAAGCACAACACAGACATACATCCTATCACTCCCATCATGTTCATACGCACACCCCAACTATAAACATGGGTACCACAGTATGGGCCCAGTGGCACCCATGCAACCTCAAACAGGCATAACAAGGTGTGGCAGTTGTGTCTGGACTTACATATTTTTAATGTTTGAGTGTCAGTCTGTGAATGAATCCTGATTCTAAGGGATTGTATGGTGTATCTGGTGGTGGAGAATAGTCACAGTCGGTGGCTATTGTGTTCCTAATTTCCTGGTCTGTTGAAGCAAGGTATTGGGCGTGGTACTTGTGTTTGGTCCATCTTCTGTTATCAGAGGTGTAAAGGTACCGCACAATTCTGCTGGATAGGTTTAAACCAGGTTCTTACCAAGTCCAATTGAAGTAGCAGATTGTGACAGTGCCTGTAAGTACTTTGTGGCATGACAACCTGGCTCCTGGCATTTGTTGAGCCCTGTAAATCTTAATTTTTATTTAAAGTAGAGGATTCTATTTTTTTCTGGTTGTTTGAGAGTTTTGATTTCTGTAATCATGTCAATAAGAGTAATATTTTACTTCACTATAACTCTCTTCCTTTTGATAGGATTGAGTTGTGAATTAGGGTGGGAGTAATTATACAATAATGGCTTTTATATTGTATTCATTTTAAGTGTTTTAATAATGATAGCTATGGCAGGTAATAGTCCCATACATCAGAGCACACTTAAACATAATAGTGTTAGTCCATATCCCAAGGGACACAATCCTTAATTGTATTAAAGTTTACCATCAAAGTGCACTATTTTTTACTAAATAGTAACTCCTTCAGATATTCTAAATATCGGGAGTCCTTCAGTCATTTAACCACAGATTCTGTTCTTTACTCCCACCAAGTTCTCAGTCTTTATCTCCACGTGCCTGGTGGCACCAGGTACGAATTCCATATGAAAGAACATTTATTTCTAATTCCAATAAAAAATCAATAAAACCATTAGAACCTACTCTCTCTCTCTCTCTCAATGCTCCAACCACCAACTCCGGGACCTGCGTGCTACTTCGTGAGAAAATACAACACAGTCAACTCTGGGGTGAGTGGAACTCAGCTTCATTATCTCTCCCTGTCAATCATAATCCGTTAGCACGCTTTCTATTGGCTCACAGGGCTGTGGCACACACTGTAAATATGGGATTGTAACTGCGGGCCCGATGTGTTTGAACCCAATATCAACTCTTGGTGTTTGGAAGGGTTTACAATTTTAGACTTTAGCCCTGTAATTTCAGGCTTGAGTCAATTGAATGTAGCCGGAATTGTAAAACATTTCTAACCTGCAGACATGTAGCCTATATGAAGGTATTTACAGGCTTGTAATTGGATGGAGGCCATTGTCTCCTGTTTGTAAATGTCAATGTTTGCTCTATTTTGCCTCTACAGACCTATACTGGTATTAGAGACATGATGTGTAGCATCATGTCTCCAATAATATAATAATCTCACATTCCCTGCTTTCCTCTCCTCTTCTCTGCTCCCATCTCATCCCTCCCCTAACTCTCAAAAGAAGACATGCTACTGTAAGTCCCACTCTCACCTCCTTTCACTTTTGCTCCTTCTTCTGATGGCTTGTGGTGACAGTTTCCCTAACCTCACTTATCTCTACCTGCTGTCAGACATGCAGAGTCCCCAGGGCAGCAAATACTCAAACTTCCCGTAATTTAATACCCATCACTTGTCACAAACCATCTACTTTGCCCTTCTCGTGTGCCCTCTGGAATGCAAGGTCTGTTTGCAATAAAATTACCTTCATTCATTACCTTTTCATTTCCAACTCCCTCATAATACTGCCTATCACAGAAACCTGGCTCACGCCATCTGACTCTGCCTCCCCTGCTGCACTCTCTTATGGTGGTCTACACTAAAGCCACACTCCTAGACCTGGGAACAAACAAGGTGGAGGTGTGGGCATACTACTATCCTCTCGCTGCACTTTTCACTGCATACCCCCGGTTCTCTCCCTCCAATTCTCATCTTTTGAAGTTCACACTAACCAAATCTTCTCTCCCATCCCTTTGTAAGAAACTGTGATCTATCGCCCGCCTGCATAACAGAGAGAGAAGTAGGATGATAAGGGGGGAAGGAGGGAGGAGGGTAAGGGAGGATAAGGAGGAAGGGGAAGGAGGGAGGAGGATAAGGAGGATGATAAGGGGGGAAAGGGAGGAGGAGGATAAGTGGGAAAATAGGGGAGGATAAGGGGAAAGGGAGGAAAAGGACGATAAGGGGGGTGCAAGAGGGTAGGAAAGAGACACAAGGGGGAGGGGGGAGAGACACAGAGAAGGGAGAGGGGGAAGAGACACAGGGAAGGGAGATAGGAGGGAAAGAGAGATATGGGAGGGAGAGGGCTGAAAAGAGAAACGGGAGGGAGGGGGAGAGTCACTGGGGAAGGGAGAGGGGGGAAAGAGACACATGGGAGGGAGAGGGGTGAAAAGAGACACAGGAGAGGGAGAGGGTGAAAAGAGACAGAGGGGAGGGCGGAAGAGACACCGAGGAGGGAGAGGAGGGGAAAGACACAGAGGGGAGGGGGAAAGAGACACAAGGGAGGACAAACAGCATTGCCACTTTGGGTGGCAAACAGCATTGCCAGGCTTACCATTTTATTCCTGTCATTTTTGACGGGCAAGTAGCTAGTACAAAATAAACAATATTCCCAGTGAATATGCAGTGGAGGTAATGAATAGAATTAAGGCACTAGACATGGAAAATAGAATATAAATTGCCAAAAAAGAGCAATGTATTGCTCATTTATCAACAAGAAGTGTAAATGTACTAATCTATCTCCATTGGAATACTCTTTGGCACTGGCGTTTTTTGGGATTGGGATGAAGACTGACCTTTTCCATTGTCTATTGGCCATTGTTGAGTTTTCCAAATTTGTTGGCATAAGGCAAGTAACACTTTCACAGCATCATCCTGTAGAATTTTGAATAGTTCAATTGGGATTCCATCAACTCCTGCAGTCTTATTATCAGCAAGACATCCTAGGTCCCATCTCACTTTGCTCTCCCAGATGTCTGGCTCCAGCTCATTGGACAAATTATTGAGGTCATAACTGCTGTTAAGATCCTTCCTGCATAGATTTTCAGTGTATTCCTGACACCTCTTCTTTATCTGATCTTCTCTGTCCCTACCATTTTTTGTCTTTTATCACGCCCACTTTGGCATAAAAGGTGACTTTGAGATCCCCGATTTTCTTGAAGAGATCTTTTGATTTACTCATTCGGTTATCTTCTTCAATCTCTTTACCTCGCTCATTGTAGACTGTCTCCTTGTCTCTTCTTGCTATTCTCTGGAATTCTACATTCAGTTGGAAAAATATTTCAAGGGAACAGAGATCTATATAAAGTAATTGTTTTTTTATTTCTTAATATATTTTGCTATTACAGCGATGTGACAATTGTATTTATAGCTTCAATAAATAAAGATGTGTTTATTTTGTGTTAAATTATGATATATTCATAGACAATGCATTAGAGTGTTTGTTCCTAGGCAACATAGTTTTGTAACGTGTAATAACCCTTGAGTACTGGGTTGTGTGTTACCCTGGATTTTGTATAATAAAACTACTAACATATCATATTTTTTAATTACACATATGTTGATATTGGATTGTTAAGTGTCAAATAATGTTGAATATTCATCATTTTGTAGTGCTTTTTGTGCTATATGGTCACTTTAAATGTTTTTGGGGACTCTGCAAGGGTTTGAAAACCAGATGTGTATGGTCCGTGATGCCCGTAAATCTTTGTTCTGCTTTTTGCAGTTACGGCAGTGCCCTGATTTGCAAGTGATCTGTAAAATCTTATTAGCATAGGGTTTGGGTGTCAGAGTGTAAGGAGTTTATTGTCAGTGCAAAACTCAATGGAGATTTATGCCTTGCTTTTTGTTGTGTCGTGAAGTTCCCTGGAGCAGTGACTCGTAGCAGTTTTCTCGCAATGTTTTATGGATAGGGAATTAACATAGCTAAGTAGGATTTACTGTGCTGCTACAGCACTCAAAATTGATTTCTCAGGAATTAGCAAAGGGCGCTAAGATTATTGTCAACAAAGAACATCAGAGAGCAACAACTATAGGAATAACTTTAGGAATAGCCGTTTTCTTTCCCCTTTTCATATCAAAGTGTGATTAATAAATATTGGCTTAACTAATAAATTGTCTTAATGTTATAGAAAATGTGCAGATTCCTAAAAGTTTAAGAAATGCATAAAGGACAATGTAATATGCTTAGCATACCCTAAAGCAGGAGTGGGCAAGTTTGGTACTGGAGAGCCCCACGCAGACCAGGATCTGAGGATATGCCTGCTGCATACAGTCATCAATCGCTTCTTCAATCTTCTTGATTGACTCACCTGTGCATAGAAAGGATATCCTTAAATCATGGCCTGTGTGGGCTCTACAGGACCAAACTTACCCACCCCTTCCCTATAGTATAGTACCCTTGCACTGTTCAGTCTTCAACAAGTTTTAACTCACTTGTGCCATATTTCAGTACAATCTTGAAAATTAAGGAAATTACAACATAGTAAATATGAGGAACTTTCTCTGATGAGAGAAGCAGGAGATACCATGTTTCCTGGGTATCCTCAGTTGTCATGGACCAACGTCCAGAATATCCTATAAGGAGGAGCTTCTTGTGTCCCCCATTATGCTAATGATTGAGTGACCCTTATCTACTGAAGTCTCTGATCAACCTACTTTGTTTAATATTCTCTCTTGTCAAGTGAAAGACTTGTAATATACAGCAAGCATTGTGAAAGTCCTTGTGCCTTTAAATTTTAAAGGGACTCTGCCAGCCCAACACAAAGTTTATTTAATTTTAGAGAGCATTAAAACTGGCTGTGCATTGTACTAGCCGTTTTTCTCTACAGTAAACAATTTCTGAAATATTTAGAATGTATTTTTCAGCTATTGGATTAAGCCACTTTACAGAAAAATGGATAACACAATGCATAGCTAGTTTTCCTACACTTTAAGAACAATCTAAAAAAAAACATATTGATTTTGGGGTGACAGAGCAACTTTATGCTGCCACCTGCGCATCTTCTAAGAAAAGAAAAGACTCAAAGATGTTTGTTTGGCTTTATCTTGTTTAACATGTTTTTATTAAATTACACTGAACCATCTCTTGGACTATTATTGTATTGTGTCTCTGGAGAGTCTACAGCCATCAACGATGCTGCCTACCTATCAATACTGTGGATTATGACAGAATATTATGGTATTATGGTCCTGGATTCCTATGTAAGCACTTTCCACATTTAACATATATTTAGACAATGAACCTTACCTTAGAGACGTCATTCTGTACCTACAGAGCGTTCAAGGGAATTCCAAGTGCAGAATTCAGTATAACTCCATGTTTTACTAACTTAATGATGACGGTCTCATTTCCTATTGGCTGTTTCTAAATCGGTAGTTACGGCTTTGCTTAATTGATCATAAGGTCTCTCTCCCATTCCTCTCTAACTCCCCTATCTTCCTGTACTGTATGTCCACCAATCCATTCTGTCTATTTATTTTAGTGCAAATTCACTCTGCTTCAAGGCCTACTACATCTGTGAGATTCTCAGAATATTCCAAAATTTCCAGTTCTAAAATGACCTTTTTATGAAGTGGTGCCCAAAAATGTACTCCATATTCCAAATGGGGGCGTACTAGGGATTTGTATAGTGGCAGAATTAGATTTGCTTCCTTTGCTTCTATACCCTTCTTAATACATGCTAATATTATATTTGCCTTTGCAGCTGCTGCTTGAAATTGAGAACTGTTACCTAGGCGGTTGTCCACAAGTACTCCCAAATCCCTTTCAATATCTGATACCCCTAGATTTGTTTTATTAAGTTTATAAATTGCCTGGTTATTTTTCCTTCCCAGGTGCATAACCTTACATTTATTCATATTAAATCTCATCTGCCATTTAATTGCCCATTTCTCTAATTTATGCAAATCCCTTTGGAGGGAAAGTACATCATTTTCTGATTTAATTACCTTGCATGACTTGTGGAGACAATACTTTCCAGTCCTACTTCTAAGTTGTTAATAAAAATGTTAAAAAGGAGAGGACCTAATACTGAACCCTGAGGAACCCCACTTACCACATTAGTCCAATCGGAGTATGTTCCATTTACAACACCCTTTGCTTCCTGTCTTTTAGTCAGCTCTCGATCCATGAGCATATATTTACTGCAATTCCTGTATCCCTTAGTTTGCACAATAGTCTCCCATGTGGCACTGTATCAAAAGTCTTTGCAAAATCTAAAAAGACTACATCCACTGAGTTTCCTTGATCCAAGTTCCTACTAACCTCCTCATAGAAACTAATTATATTTGTTTGACATGACCTATCCCTCATAAAGCCATGTTGGCTCCTACTTATAATCCTGTTCAAATAGACATATTCTTGTATAGTATCCTGTAACGGAACCCATCACTGTTTTACCCTGTGTTATGGTTATTTAATTATTATGGTTAAAATATGATCACATTGCTATACTGTAGATATGTTGGTTTATGCTCTGCAGGATATTAGCTCAGACTATCGCAGACACCTAGCAGAATACATAATCCTATTAGGGTCTCCTAGAGGCAGGAGAGCCCTATTGTGTAAAGTGTTCACATTGTGAAAGATGGAACAAAGAGAAGCATTATCTTATCAATGTCTGTTATTGAATCAAAGTAACCGGCTAGTCCCTGGGAGGTGTGACCCCACCTATTGTCTCTCTATGTGTATTGTATGGCCAAATATGGGCATGTGTATTACCTGTGGAAAGAGATGAGTATATATATTTCTGCATATAACAAAATAAAGACAGTATTCTTTGACTCCCAAGAAAGGGTAGTCCAGTATGGGTGGTCTGGGCTTCTGAGACTGCGCAGTGCTTCTATATGGATATTTAATGCTGAACCTGACTTTCCCTCTGGAACTCTTGGATGGGATTATACCAACTTCACTTTTACACAGCAGCTTGCCAGGGAAAAGAACGTCTCCAACGGCTGGTACCCTCTCACTACCGGGGTAGCCGTTACATTGGTTGGCAGCGGTGGGATGGTCCTTTTCATCCCCAACGCAAGTGCTGAATGGAATCCCAGTACGCTAAACTGAAAAGACCCACACTAAAGGATCTCTTGGAAACCAGAGGAAGGAGTGCCAACAATCGACCGCGGAGAGAGCTGATAGCTGACCTAATGGAGCTGGACGAGATGGATCGATCCATGGAGGTCGTGGACCAACCTACCCCTGTCAGCGAGGAGGAGGAAATTACAAACCTGGTTCAGCGGAGATTATACATGTACCCAGCAACATCCGTGGAGCTAATAGATCAGCTGTTCCGGGAAGCGAGAACGGAGATACAAAATAGGAGGGTGCACGAACTTGAACTGGCAAGAGCTAGACAACCCCTGGCACATACAGTTCATACTCCCCCGTCCGCTGCTACAGGGCAGAAAATACCCTTCACGGCCTTCAAAGCGTTTGTGGAAAGTGAGGAAGATATTGATGGATATTTGGCTGACTTCGAGAGGCAGTGCTCACTACACCAAATACCACCAGACCAATGGGTCACTATTTTGGCTGGAAAGCTATCAGGAAAAGCAAAGTAGGCTTTTAGGGCGCTTACTGAGGAAGATATTGCGCAGTATCGCCGGGTGAAGGCTGCACTGCTCACCAGATATGCTGTCACCCCGGAAACATATCGCCGTCGCTTCAGGGAGTCTAAAAAGAAGGTTGCAGACTCCCACATGGAATGGGCCAGCAAGATACACAGGGTGGCATGACATTGGGTGCGAGGGTGCAATGCCAACACTGGAGAGGAAGTACTACAGCTATTCCTGATGGAACATTTCTTCCAAGATCTGGCGGCAGACATACAGGATTGGGTGAGAGATCGTCGCCCTGCTAACTTAATCGAGGCAGCACGGCTAGCGGACGAATACGCAGAGTCCAGAAAGGTGAGCCAAGGGTCCACACGACCAACCTCTAGAGCAGAGCCACGCACTTCAATACCCGCTGCACGCACAGAATTTCGGGCCCCAGTACCCCCAGGACCGCCACGGCCTCAGGGGTCTAACCACCAACCCCGGGATTCTTACAAAATGACGTGCCATCGCTGCAGTAACACAGGGCATATTGCCCGCTATTGCCCTTTGAGATCAGCCAATAACAAATGGAGGCGCACAACACCCCACACAGAGACCCCGCCATCACGTCCCTCTGCTGCTCACTGCCTGAAAATCAAAGGGAGCCCTGAGGAGTGTTTGGGAATCTTGTATGAGGCCAACCCCGTACAGGCTGCCTCCACGGATAACCGCCAGCATCACCGCCAAGAGGTCGGTGTGAATGGACAGGTAGCACAAGGCTTAAGAGACACTGGCGCTACCATCACTTTGGTGCAGAAACATCTTGTGAAACCAGAACATGTATCTAATCGTACCGTTGCTGTTCGTGTCGCAGGGGGGGCTGTTTTTCGCTTACCCACCGCCCGGGTACACTTGGATTGGGGAGTCGGGTCGGGAAAGACTACAGTAGGCATCATGGACAATTTACCTGCTGAGGTCGTGCTGGGCAACGATATTGGCCCTCTAGCCTCAGCCTTTTTACCCACGACTGCTGCTGCTTGTCCCGTGACCACCCGCTCACAGACCCGTACCGAGGACGTTCCTACAACAGGTCGGGAGACCCAGGTAAGCCACAAGCAGACACTTAGCACTACCACCACAGAGAGACCCATAGCGTGGGACACCCCCGAAGAGCTTGTGAGGGAAACTAGACAGGACCCCACCCTCCAAAAGTACCGAGCATTAGCCGACGATAGAGGGAATGAGCGGGAACGTTTTATATGGAAAGGGGTTTCTATGGGACAGAGATTGTGGCCCACCTTTTGGACACTGGGATCCTGGACTGTTGGGATGGGATCCTGGATTTTTTTGAGTGGGTGTACAGGGGGAGAACAGTGGGAGCTGTACAATAGGTGCCCGACCACGAGCTGGGGGAGGAATGTACTCTGCAACTTGGGACGGTTTTGCTAAAGGACTTCAGTTCATTTGGAAGGCTGATGCTTTTCTGCCTCATTATTTAATTGTCTGAAACCTGTTTGTAAAATGTATTTTCCCTCTCCTTGAAATGTTTATTGCTGTGAATGCTGTATGAAGTGTGCCTTTGTTTTGTTATTGAAATGTGAGAAAATGTGAATTGCAGTAATGCTGATGGGTTGTCAAACTGTAAAAGTGACGAAAATCGTTTGGTCCGGACATCCCCAGGCCGATCCGTTGGGATCAGACCGTGTATGCCGGCTTATGGTCACGGGGGAGGTGTGTAACGGAACCCATCACTGTTTTACCCTGTGTTATGGTTATTTAATTATTATGGTTAAAATAAGATCACATTGCTATACTGTAGATATGTTGGTTTAAGCTCTGCAGGATATTAGCTCAGACTATAGCAGACACCTAGCAGAATACATAATCCTATTAGGGTCTCCTAGAGGCAGTAGAGCCCTATTGTGTAAAGTGTTCACATTGTGAAAGATGGAACAAAGAGAAGCATTATCTTATCAATGTCTGTTACTGAATCAAAGTAGCCGACTAGTCCCTGGGAGGTGTGACCCCACCTATTGTCTCTCTATGTGTATTGTGTGGCCAAATATGGGCATGTGTATTACCTGTGGAAAGAGATGAGTATATATATTTCTGCATATAACAAAATAAAGACAGTATTCTTTGACTCCCAAGAAAGGGTAGTCCAATATGGGTGGTCTGGGCTTCTGTGACTGCGCAGTGCTTCTATATGGATATTTAATGCTGAACCTGACTTTCCCTCTGGAACTCTTGGATGGGATTATACCAACTTCACTTTTACACAGTAGCTTGCCAGGGAAAAGGACGTCTCCAACGGCTGGTACCCTCTCACTACCGGGGTAGCCGTTACATATCCCATATTAACCCTTCGAAAATATTTCCCACTACAGAAATGAGGCTTACAGGTCTATAATTCCCTGGATTTGCTCTCTTCTTAAATATAGGTATCACCTCTGCCTTTCTCCAGTCATCTGGTAGAGACCCTGTGTTGAGTGAATCTTGAAAAATTAGATATAATGGTTTGGCTATTACAGAACCTAGATCCCTCAGTACCCGTGGATGTATTCCATCAGGACCCGGGGCTTTATTAACATTTATTTTTTCCAAACTCTTTTGGATTTCTTCCTGCGTTAACCAATTGTTTGGTGAAGGTAGTGTAGCCCCATTATTTTGCAGTGACCCAACCACTGGCACCTTCCTTGTGTATACCGAAGAAAAGTACCTATTTAGCTCATCTGCCATTAAATATCTTCTCTGACTATAGGCTGAAATTCAGGCTCAACATACAGACAAATCCCTCCTGCCATGTAGTTGCAGGCTTGATCAATTGAATTGCTATGTAACTGTTGTAAACTGAATAGGGGCCATAGTGTACCAGCCCATTAAGTTCAATGCACAGTTTTTCAGTAAGCGCCTATCAAACACAAATGTATTTTTATCTCAGGGAATTGAACCCAGGGCAGCTTCACAGCTACTAGCAATTACAACTAAACTTGTATATGTTTTGTAATAGATGAAAAAGAATATATTATAAAGCTAATAATTAAAATGCAAGTTATTTCCACAACCAATAGATGAGTTTCAGATCATTCCCGTTTCGTCCTCACCAATATTGGTATGCAGCAGCCCATAGGTGGCGTTCGGGATATGTGGACGCTGAGAGTTGGCTGATGAGGTTGGTGAATGTGGACCTTGAAAGAAGGTAAAAACTTTCCTTCTTTTTATATTTTTGTAATTTTTATTGTTTGAATACTGCTCGGTATTACATTAGAAATACTAGAAGTTAAGTGTACTTTAACAAAAACAAAAACGAGTAGAAAATTTGAAAAATGTGTCTATTATAAGCTGTAAAGTGTCATACTACAATGTTTTGTATTCTTTCATTATGAAGACATGTTCAAATGCGTTGTAACCTACTTTTCTCATAATAAAAATGAAAAAAAAAAACTTGTTCAATTTGTTGTTAGGTTTAGAGTTAGGGTTTATGATAGTGGCAGATGATAAGCTTTATCTAATAAACTAGCGACTTGCCCGTCAAAAATGACGGCAATAAATTGTAAGGCTGGGAATGTTGTTTGCCACACAGTGTGAGTCTCTGACACTCTTAACCTTTTTGTAATAAATGTAAAAGTAATTATTAATTATGAATGTACATTAATAATTACGTAATAAATGAATAAATGTATTAGAAAGAGCTAAGCATACTAAAGATATATAAATACTGTGTAAACTATAAAATAAAAATTAGTGCAGTGGAAAATATTTTTTTATTAATAATTATTAAATTAATATACTTGAATAATTAATGAATGAATCAATGTATTTGAAAAAGCAAAGCATGTATTACTTCATAAAATAAGTTAATGTCAAAACCATTTTTTTTATATATATATTTATTTATTTATATTAATAATTAATTAATACATAAATTAATATACTTTACCTATTTATAATTAATAGCCTGCAATCAATATCCTGAAGAGCTAACAATCTCTTTGGATTTTCCGACAGCAGAAAATGTTAAGTCAGACTGTCATCACCTGAGGAGAAAGTGTCAGCGAAGTGGCAAGTGTGTAGTATATATAGGCTATATGCGCAAGACCAAACCATTGTTTTAGACGGGAAAGCCGCCATTTCAAAATCGTAATGTTTTGATTTGCTAGTTAGTGCTGTAAGATGGCAGCGATATTCTATGTCTTACGTGCCTTGCAAGCATTTTCTGTCCTTCCAAATAGTGTATTTTGTACCTTGTACGTCCCTGCCGGTGTTTTGTGCGCTTTGGGGTAGTGTAGCTTTGTTTTCATTTTTTCCAGCCGCAATTATTTTTCTCGCTTAGCCGATTTTCAAGTGCTGAAACTGCTTAAATTCAACTTAAATTTGCATGCAACCTCACTCCCAGACGTGCTGGCTGTCCCCTTGTGCTGTGTGTAATGTTTTCTTGTTATTGTTTTTTGGTTTGGGTGTTTTTCGATGTACGCAGTTCGGCTGTTAACATTATTTTTGCAACCTCATCTTTTGTTTTTTTTTCTAAGTCCTGCGGGTCTTATTTATTTTTCTCTAAGTCCCGATTTCCTCATCCCGCGTTATTTTATTTTTTTCGATGTCCCGCTTTTCTCGGTTGTTTTTTGCCATAGAGCCTCCACCTCCGCAAATGCGGACTCTCACTTCGGGAGGGTCCGCATTTGCATCCTGCAATGAGCCTTCGGTTCATTGCAGCTGACGTGGGAGCCTCCACCTCCACAAATGCGGCCCTCACTTTGCGAGGTACGCATTTGTAGCCCGAACTGCGTCCCTTGCTTTGCGTGACGACAACTCCCAGTTTGACAATTATAATATGTGATACATCCAGGGTCAATACAAGGCTTTGTCAAGGGAGCTTTTTGTACCAAGAGGTTTTCAACTGACAAGAGGACATCCTTTGAGGTTAGAAGAGAAAAATATTTCACCTTAAGGAAAGAAAAGAGTTTTTCCCAGAAAGGGTGGTAAATCTGTGGAATTCTCTACCAAATGAGGTGGTGACAGGTGACTCGATAGATAACTTTAAAATGGGATTGGATATATTTTTAAATAAAAAGGGCATTCAGGGCTATCCTGGATAATTAGAGAGGGAGTATTGATCCAGGGAGGAATGCGATCGCCAGTATCTGGGGTCAGGAAGGAATTAATGTATTTTTTCCCTTTTCAGACAATTTTTTCTGTTTGCCTTCCTCTGGATCATTTAACAATTAATCTACATATTGCAGATCAGAGAAGATCGAAAGAGGTTGAACGGACCTATTCTGTTATGCACGGAAGTGCGCCGCCGCCGTCCCGATGTAACTGTCTCTAAGTGGCCGGTAAGTGGTTAGGGATTTTCAGGTTAGGTTTAGAGGGTTAGGGCCGGTAAGTGGTGTAGGGGCTTAGGAAGTTACTTTTAGAGGGCTAGGGTTAGGCTAAGAGGGTTAGGGCCGGCAAGGGGTGTAGGAGGTTAGGGTTGGGAGCTTAGGGAGCACATCGGGACGCGAGCGTGCCCGGCACCTGGAGGCTTCCCGTACTGTGCGTGCACATATTACGATAGATTCAGTTGAACTAGATGGGATAAACCACAATTACTATGTAACTATGTAAAGTAGTTGAGAGCTGTGAGTGCACTATGTTATATGTATTATCTGCCACTACCCTAAATTTAACACTCACGCTAAATGGAAGAAAACCTATGGGTCCTGTCCTGTTATGGTTAAGGCACCAGTCCGCGCTGCAGTGCGGTGACCACCCGCTAGATGGCGTTGCCGTTATTCCAGTGCCATAGAATTAAGCCAAGGTTTAGGTAAACTGTTAGGGTGAGGGATAGCTTAAGGGTTAGATTACCACTCAATGGTAACAACTTCTCTAACATTTCAGCGCAGCGTCATCTAGCGGTTGGTCGCCGCACTGCAGAGGCGGACCTGTGCTTAAATATAACAGGATAGATCCAACCTATGTTTTACCAGCTAGTGGTCGCCACTGCTGGCAGGGAGATAACAGCAATGATCCCTTCAGTGTCCCTTTAATTGGTTGAAACGTTCGGTTCATGGAGAACCAGCCTACCAGCCATCTGCGCATGCACGTTCCGTAGCTGAGACGTATCGTACACACTGCGCATGCTCAGTTCACTGTGGCTGATTGTCTACTTTGTTTGGTCGTTATTCCTACGCATGCGCGCTGCGCAAGTTCTGTGTGGTTGGTTTGTGCGCGTGCGCACTGAGTGCAGCTTGGCCTTTGTCCGCCATTTTGTTTCCGGCCGGTGTCGCTTGTCGACATACTTTTTTTTTGTGTTCCGTTTTTCTCTCACGACGGTAGCACGAAGGTTGTGGAGGTCAGTAAGCAGAGAGTTATAGACTTGAAGGCCGAGCTGAAGAGGAGCAACCTGGACACTGGCGGCAAAAAGCGTGCGCTCATGGAGAAACTGAGGAAGGTGAGAGAAGGGGGGTCATAGAGAGAGGGAGGTTAGGGGGTCATAGAGAAAGAGAGAGAGAGGTGGGGGTCATAGAGAGAGAGAGAGGTGGGGGTCATAGAGAGAGAGAGAGAGGTGGGGGTCATAGAGAGAGAGAGGTGGGGGTCATAGAGAGAGATGGGGTTCATAGAGAGAGAGAGATGGGGTTCATAGAGAGAGAGAGAGACGGGGTTCATAGAGAGAGAGAGAGACGGGGTTCATAGAGAGAGAGAGAGACGGGGTTCATAGAGAGAGAGAGAGACGGGGTTCATAGAGAGAGAGAGAGACGGGGTTCATAGAGAGAGAGAGAGAGACGGGGTTCATAGAGAGAGAGAGAGACGGGGTTCATAGAGAGAGAGAGATGGTGGTCATAGAGAGAGAGAGATGGGGTTCATAGAGAGAGAGAGAGATGGGGTTCATAGAGAGAGAGAGAGATGGGGTTCATAGAGAGAGAGAGAGATGGGGGTCATAGAGAGAGAGAGATGGGGGTCATATAGAGAGAGAGATGGGGGTCATATAGAGAGAGAGATGGGGGTCATATAGAGAGAGAGATGGGGGTCATATAGAGAGAGAGATGGGGGTCATAGAGAGAGAGAGATGGGGGTCATAGAGAGAGAGAGATGGGGGTCATAGAGAGAGAGATGGGGGTCATAGAGAGAGAGAGATGGGGTTCATAGAGAGAGAGAGAGATGGGGTCATAGAGAGAGAGAGAGATGGGGTCATAGAGAGAGAGAGAGATGGGGTCATAGAGAGAGAGAGAGATAGGGGTCATAGAGAGAGATGGGGGTCATAGAGAGAGATGGGGGTCATAGAGAGAGATGGGGGTCATAGAGAGAGATGGGGTTCATAGAGAGAGAGAGATGGGGTTCATAGAGAGAGAGAGATGGGGTTCATAGAGAGAGAGATGGGGTTCATAGAGAGAGATGGGGTTCATAGAGAGAGAGAGAGATGGGGGTCATAGAGAGAGAGAGATGGGGGTCATAGAGAGAGAGAGAGAGATGGTGGTCATAGAGAGAGAGAGAGAGATGGGGGTCATAGAGAGAGAGAGAGAGATGGGGGTCATAGAGAGAGAGAGAGATGGGGGTCATAGAGAGAGAGAGAGAGAGATGGGGGTCATAGAGAGAGAGAGAGAGATGGGGGTCATAGAGAGAGAGAGAGATGGGGGTCATAGAGAGAGAGAGATGGGGGTCATAGAGAGAGAGAGATGGGGGCCATAGAGAGAGAGAGAGAGAGATGGGGGTCATAGAGAGAGAGAGAGAGATGGGGGTCATAGAGAGAGAGAGATGGGGGTCATAGAGAGAGAGAGATGGGGGTCATAGAGAGAGAGAGATGGGGTTCATAGAGAGAGAGAGAGATGGGGTTCATAGAGAGAGAGAGATGGGGTTCATAGAGAGAGAGAGAGATGGGGTTCATAGAGAGAGAGAGAGAGATGGGGTTCATAGAGAGAGAGAGAGATGGGGTTCATAGAGAGAGAGAGAGATGGGGTTCATAGAGAGAGAGAGAGATGGGGTTCATAGAGAGAGAGAGAGATGGGGTTCATAGAGAGAGAGAGAGATGGGGTTCATAGAGAGAGAGAGAGATGGGGTTCATAGAGAGAGAGAGAGAGATGGGGTTCATAGAGAGAGAGAGAGAGATGGGGTTCATAGAGAGAGAGAGAGAGATGGGGTTCATAGAGAGAGAGATGGGGTTCATAGAGAGAAAGATGGGGTTCATAGAGAGAGAGAGAGATGGGGTTCATAGAGAGAGACTGGGGTAATGTATAGAGTGGGAGGCTGTATACACTCCAGAGATACTTGCCGAGCGGGAGTTCCCTGATGGACAGTGGATGGCTGGTGTAATGGAGTGTCTGTGTGCTTCTAGAGCTACATTGTCATGGGGCTTTAGAGCAGGGTGCACTGTGTTTATGCAGACCAGGGAATATGTTCACTGTAACATTGGAACCCCTTTCACACATATATACACACAGGGTTGTGATTTTCAGTAGGGCTCTTTTTTTGCACAGAATTGCCAGTAGAAATACATAATAGTATTCTTCCTTGTTGCCTATATTCTCTTTTCTGTCGCTATTAATTTATTTTCTGGCTAATTAATTGCCCATTCGCTGAGTACGATGGAGATTGCGTGACACATGATGTTTGTATATTTTTGCCTTTACAAATTTAGTTATAAAGCCCTTTTAGATCTTAAATGGTTGTACTAAACATTAAATCCCCAAATGACTGAACACATCCAACCCCTCCTCGGTACTGTAGACTGCACCCAAAAGCCACTCCCAAGACCCCATATGACCTGTCACTCACTCTTCAGACCCTCGTTATGTCTCATCAGGACCTTTATGGAGTACGTTCATCTCTATATATGCACCATTTTAAGTTTTTAGGACCAGGGGCTGGCTATATTCATATGTATACCATATGCCCTTTATATTTATGAGCTGGGAAGCCAGTATATTTGTATATTTACTTCAATGTATACATTCTTACAGTTGCATAATTGTCCTGCGGCTTGGCATCCTAAAACTAAATAAAACTTTTCGTGGTTATAATGTATTTGTATGAATACATTCTGTGAGGTAGTGAGTCTGTATGATGCTGGAAGGTTAGCAAGGTTATCAGGAGCCATGCAGACTGCAGTGCATCCGACAGCTGCTGAAGAGTTTGTGGTGGAAGATCCATATTGTGAACATGGTGATCGATGTTGTCCCACAGGTGCTCTATGGGTTTCAAGTCTTGGGAATTTGGAGGCCAGGGCAGTACTTGGAAGTCATCATTGTGCTCCTCCAACCACTCCCAGACAATTTTGTCCGTATGACATGTTTCATTGTCCTGCTGGAAGATCGCATCATCTCCAGGGAAGACAGTCAACATGTATGGATGTATCTATGCAAGGATGGATAGATAACCCAATTGGTTGAGAGTGCTTTCCGGAGGTATGAGTGGACCCAGACAATGCCAAGAAAACATTCCCCAGACCATAAGGCTGCCACCACCATATTGTGCTTTTCCAACAATGGTTGCAAAGTGTAAGTTCTTGGTGGTTTCAAGCCATTTGCCTATCAGAAGAGGTCCAATTTTGTTACTGTTGTGCAAATTGAAACTGTTTCTGATGATGAAGCCTCGTCAGCATGGGTGCAGTGACCAGCCGTTTGCTTCGGAGCCCCATACACAAGAGGATTCACTGTACTTTTAGACACACGTCTGGTAGCCCCCTGGTTCATTTGGATGGTGAGTTGCTTAACTGTAGCGTGTCAGTTGGCACCATCAAAGCCGACGTTCACCTCTAACATCAATGTCACGTGATGCTCTGCAGTTTTGTTGCGTTTTATTTGCAATGGTGCCATTTGTCCAGTCACGGTACACTTTAACCACAGCAGCGTGGGAACAGTTCACTAACATTTTCAGAAATACTGCCACCCTTGGACCAAAAGCAAATGACCATTCTCTTTTCAATGTCTGATACATTGCATGTTTTATCTATGGTAGTGATGGTTTATATGTTTGCAGAATGCCTATATGTCACCTTATATATCCATCAAGCAAGCTCACTACACGTGCTGTATTTCATTGGTTACGTTCTGGAAATTGCACTACAAAACAGTTACCTCATTAACAATTAATTGTTTAATGTAATCTAAGTATTTATCATTTTAAACTGGAAAATAAGTGCTGTAAGGGGGACATGAATATGCAACCCTCACTCGCCATCAAAAGGCACTAAATATATAAATATCCCCAGTGAGAGAGATTTGATGACACATTCTATTTAAAGGGCTAGTGTATGCACTTATCATGTTAAACATATTTTTTAGTTTTATTATGAACACAAAAAATTCCTATGCAAAAAGCAGCAAAGCAGATCTTTACACTTTTAAAAATATGGTTTACCACATGAATGGCTGCAGCTATATCTCTTTGTCTTTCATTGTCCTAAGTACTACTGAAAGATTTCAACTGAGAAAAATGTAAGCGTTACCAAGACAGCCTAATCAATGTTATCTCTGTTGTAATCTTAAAATTGCAGTAGTGCTCAGGGCAGAGAGAGTGGGGTAGGTGTACAGCAATGGTCCTTGGTAAGGTAAGCTGTGTTTTTAAATTTTATTTTATGACTAAAGCTTTAATTTGTTGCAGTTTGCACTTTTTTGTGCTAAACTAAAAAATTGGTTCAACTTTTGAAAAGTACTGTCTTTTTAAATATATTATTATTTATACTGTGGCATATTTGTTGGTGGTAAGAGATAGGAGCTAAGATTTTTTTTTTCCCATTACCAAATCATTGGCTCAAATTCTATGCTTTCACCTTTTGATTCCTGCACTTCTACATACCTATAACATTTCCTGACCCTAAGAAAGAAATGGCTCGTTCCTCTTATGGCTTGCTGTGTCTCTTTTTAAAGTCATTTCATGATGTTTCTCAGAACTGTAATATTTGACTGAAAAATGTTACTTTAGGAACCAATACTGATTTTGTCTTAAATATTAAGGTGAGAGAAATTACTAACTTTAAATATTCAATAAGATTCAGAACTCTTGTGCAATCATTAAAACTATTGATGTTAAATGAGTAGAAGGTTTTTGAAAGTTGTTTATTATATATATATATATATATATATATATATATATATATATATATATATATATATATATATATATATATACACACACACACATTGATTTATTACATTTCACAGGCAATTGAGGATGAAGGTGGAAACCCAGATGAGATACAGATAACCTCAGACACACCTAGTAAGAAGACTCCAACGCGAATCAGCAGAGGTATGTGCAGCCATGGGCCTCTTATTTTTATGGTTGGTAATGATTGAAATAATTATAGAAAGTGATAGTGAATTTATCATATATGTATATGTGTGTATATATATATATATATACACTTTTTACTGTAGGCAGCCATTACCCTATTTGTGCTACTTGCTATTGGAGCCACATCTAGTTCTAATTCATTTCTTTTTCTTCTCTAATTTAACATTATCTTTTTCTGGCTGCACCTTATTAAATGCTCTTGAAATTGTTGTTCATGCATACTGAGGTCTTCCTATATACCATGGCCCTCATTCTATTATCGGCCGTAAATCGTCCGCAAAGCTGCGATTCCTTGCGGGGCTCCCGTTACCTTGCAATTCAAATAGACGGCGCCGCAAGGATATCCCCTTACGGCCGGCCGTATATCTTGCAACCGGCCGTAAGCTCTGCAAACTTTAAAAGCAAAAATAAATTCAAGACGGCACTGTAAAGCTCTGTAAATGCTAGGGATCATAATGGGGGACATGAGGATTAATAGCAACCCCCTCTCAAGCTTGCACATCAGCCCAAATCCGAGATTACATTAACTGTTTATTTTCCGGCCGCAGCGTGGGCGGGTCTGATGTGCTCCAAGCCCTCTGGATTTTTTCCATGGATATGTGACATAAATTTAAAAAAAAAATTATTTACGGATTTGAGTGTAGGGGAATGTTGCGCTATGAATGCTAACACTTACAATCACTTTATAGTCTCATAAGAGTGCAGGATGGCTTTATTATGGCTTTAAAATGTGCTTAATTGTGTGCCTGCGGGACCTTTTTGCTGCGAGTAAGCTGCGGCTCGGTTTTAGCCTTGCAGAGAGGGTTCCCGGAGCAATTGAATAGCAACCAGGATTTTCTTGCGGCCGAAACTCTTGCGGCCGTTTAAGATCAAAGGCTTGCCTCCGGCGCGTGCGGCCGCAAGGGATAGCAAGGCTCCGGCCGCAAGCCTGCCAGAATCCCCGGCCGGAAGGGAATAGAATAGGCAAATAGCTTGTGGCCGGTCCTTGCGGCCCCGCATCTCCTACAGCCGATAATAGAATGAGGCCCCAAATGTTTGTCTAGTTCCTATGTTAACGTTATGAAAACGGTTTGGCAAATTCAGTCTGTTTACTGTACAGGAATAAGGCAGGAAAACTAAAACACGTGGATATAGCACAGCAGTATTTTTATAATCGATTGAGACTGTATAACAGATTTTGAAGCTGCATCAGTTTTGGCTAAAACATACTTTACTCAACTTGGATGTGTCCTCTAGAAATTGCAAACCTCTGTGATGGTGGAATGGGTTGTTTTGTAGCTTTAGGATAAAGGTATGTAAATATGATAAAGATTTATTTAAAAAAACACGTCAAGACCCTTTTTTGTGGGTTTCTTGTTTTTACTTTTTTTGCTCTAGTTCCTATGACATAACAAAAGCAACAATTTAAATGTTTCTCTATATTCTGAAAGATTTACTTTGAACTGCCATTAACAATTCAAGAAAATTATATAAGATAATTATATAATTAATTAAGTACATTTTCTAATAATAATAAAAAAAAGGGAAGGCAGTAGATTTAAACCTATGACCTGGCAATGAAAAAAATCTTATTTATGCAGGTACTTGTGGGACGGCTTCAAATGCTAAATTAAAATGACAATATCCAAGTCAATTTTAAAAATGAAAACACATTTCCACCCTCTAACTGATGGTGCCCAGCACATATGGCAACTTTTGTGATCTTTAAAAAGGACATAACTTAAACAGTACAAAAGTAGTTGTGTGTGTTTTTTTTTTTTTTTTGCATGAAAAAAAATAATAAGTAGAACCTGTTAATATTTATTTTGAAAGAACAGGAAATACACAGAGCATACTTTAGATCTGAGACAGGGCAAGCACCAAAGAGCAGTTCAATTTCTGAATACATGTTTGTGCTCAGATAACTTTATTTAAAAAAAAAAGAATATTTCCATGCCTCTTTTAAACATGGTATAGAATATTGGTTGTACTGCCTGTCAATAATGGAGGATAAGCAGTGGGGTGAAAAAGAAGTTATGAATTTAAATCTCCTTTCCATTAGGCCACATTGATATTTACATGACTGCCATTAGTTATTGGTGATCCATGATTTGTTAGAAAAATCTCAGGATCTGTCCCCATAAGTTTGAGAGTAGATTTTCTGTGGCATAAAAGAACCGCTGATATAGAAAGCCGTGCAAAGTGTTTTTTTTTTTTAGGGTGTTACTTTTCAAAACCATTGAAGGTGAATCATTATATTATTATTAATATAATAATTATTATTATACTCAACTCTTGAGTTTTTGTGTAGAAGTTACCTCTGCCTATTAATGCAGATGACTCGCTGTTGGCTTACAATTTTGCTGTATATATTTGAGCAGGTCCTCTAAATCGTTGTACAGCAAACTAATTAAAAGTTTTTATTTGTTTTTTACCAAAAGTCTGCATTTTGTACAAAGAGCTTATTCTGCAAGGCACTAAAACAGATAATCCATTCTTGTTTGTTGCATGTTGTTTTTTTTTTTGTCCCGGTATCACATTTTTTAATAATCTCTATTTCTCCACCTGTTATAGGGCGTAAGATGGAAGAGGAGGGTGCTGAAGACAATGGCTTGGAGGATGATTCTGGGGATAATCAGGTAATGTTTGGAGATATCCTCACATCATTTGAGATTTGCTATTACTGGCCATCACTGTTTGTTATAAATAAAAATGTCACAATGTAAATATTTCTCTTCTGTATTGTAGAGGAATGCTCGACAAATCCCAAGATCTGGGGAGCAACATATCCTAATTTATTTTTTAATTTGTCCCCCCAAAGGAATCTACCCCATACTGTAAAATAAAATAGAAACTCATGGGAATATCCAGTCGTACAAAAGCTTAAAAATGCTACAAGATTTTGAATTCTTTATTTATTATACATAAGGCATTGCACATTAGTGTACTTATTATAATTGTAGAATCAAGGCAACTCCCTTGAAAAATTGTGAACATCATCTCTAGGTAACCAGGTGTGCGAGTCCTCACTGTAATTACTTTCATGACAATAATTATCACCTTGTAGCCATCTGGCACTTGTTTACTTTTTTTTTTAAGCTTTCTTTGGTTCTGCATTCGGGGCAATCAGAAGTGCTCAGTTGAATATGGATAGATGCAAACACTAAAATGTTTTTGTTGTTTTTTATAATATTTTATATTGCTATCTAGGCATTCACATTAACATAGCAGATACTGCAGTTGGTGTAAAATTAGTGGTCGCTCTGTGGCCCTCTGCCGCTCACACAGACCATGATTTTCTTTGTCTGCTAAATGGATAACACATGGCTACAAGGCTGTAATTACCAGGCTCAAAAATAGGAATCACAAGTACTTTCATGTTTTATTATTTTGAGGTCTTTGTAAAATGTTTGTTTACCAACCTTTCATCACATAAATAAGCATATGTTGGGGGAAAATTGACTGCTTTAATATATATCACTTTCGCCTATTACATATGGCGTATTGCATGCTCTGTTTAATGCATCTTCTGGGGGACATAAATAAACTTGACCTTTTCAAAGAAGGACTACTAAAATAGTAGATGGTCTACATGATGCAATACGCCAAGGAGGTTAAGACATTACTAGTATTTGTGCAAGTCACTATAGACACAAGACTCCTTTATTATAATTTGTAGAATTGGTGGTGAAAGTAGGATACATTGCATTTAGTTATGAATTACAGGGGCATGGAACATAATTCTCTTTTTCATGCACTTAAGAGCACGCATTAAACATTGCCCAAGTTGTGTTTTGTATAACAAAGTATTACTTAAAACCTTTTTAAACTTCACTGTAACGAACAGGAAATGCACAGACCATACATATGTGTGTAGATTTCATTAGCAGACAAGTATAGCTCATAAAGCTATATTATTGCTCACTGGCTGACATGGACAAGCTTCCAGATCAGTTTAACTCTTTTTTTTTTCTGCTTTTGAGAGCTTTATATGAAGGGGAAAAACACACACACCACAGTGGTACACTATTAAATATCCTTTTTCAGATGCAACAAAGAAAAAACATTTTCAATGTTCCTTTAATCTTGTGTCTAAGAACATAAAATGGCCATATTCAAACATTTGAAGTGTAAACATTTTTTCTGTAAACAATATTTATGTAAATACTACTGTAAAGGCTAAGTTACATACTATGAAACATTAAGACCTAAAGGTGTGTGACTTCCAGCCTTTTGTATTGGTTCCAGGTATAATGGTTTATTATCCCATCAAATTTTTTGTGTGACAAAACAAGTGATCTGTTTTCTGCAGAACCCACCTTATTATTTATTGCAAAAATGCCACTTTTCAGTAAAATAAAACCTTCTGGCTTTTCCTGCCAACTATTTTGATTTGGGGATTGGCTGGTTCCCTTCAAGTGCTCTTGGGGACCACCTTCAAATACCAGAGCATGCTTGACAGGGTGATACTATTTGAATAGACTACATTTTAACTGCAGATAACTTAAACGTTAGTCTTTTTAGATGTTTAGAAGTGTGACTTACTATAGTGGTATGTTTTTAGTGTTAGGGTCTCCTTGCCCCTCTCTCTTCCTGAGGATCAACTGATAAGGTCTGAGGGACCAGAACGGGTCCAAAGCTGGCTGAGAAATGCAGCTCGAGAGCATGTAAATTGTGTGCTTAGAATTTTTAGAAATACATTTTTGCACTATTTGACCATTTACAAGCACGTTAAGTAAAAGTCTTCTTAAAAAGAAAAAACATTCTGGCAAATGTTTCCCATGAGTAATTATTATGCTTTCTTTATTTTAGGAGAATGAAGAAAACAGCCTGGAACAAGGTACTGCTAAATTGTAGGGTAACCTAGTCTGCCAACATTTAATTGTGCTTTAGTTCACTTAGTTCTGAGTACTCCGTTCTAATGAAGCATGGGCCACAGAGATTGGAAAATGTATCACTAGATCTGTGAAATTCGTTTTTGATGCAGTTTTTTTAATGAATACAATGTTTTTAATGATGGCTGTGGAATTTGTCAGATATGGTGATATCATGTTGAGCTTTAGCATTGTAATCCTAATCGGGAACAATAGAAAGCTTATATTTTAGCTAAGAAAGGGATTCGCAGGTGCATTGAAAGAAAGCCAACTAATGCCAGAAGATGGACATTCTTGAACTATCATCCTACTTATCACTGAGTTAAAGCCTTATACTTCTCACTTTATGGATCATTGGAAGATTGCATTCATTTTCTTAATGGACTTCTATTAAAAGGAATATCGGAAACTGAAATTCGAGTTTTCGTTGACATCCTAAAGCTTGACACCATGGACATTCAGAATCTCTTGAAGATCATACAGAGAACATCATGTTGGAAGAAAATCAAGAAACATCCTGAAGTTTAGGCGGTGGGGTGTTTTACTTTGCACTGTTTTCCAGCTATAGTAATAGTCATTTTGTTTACTATGCTCTTTAAGTTGAATACATATCTTGCGTAATTAAGAATTTTTCCAATCTCTGCAATTAAATTTAGTTAGCTTGGCAGCCATGCCAGTTCCACGTTTGTGATTTCTGTATTTTCCTGGTAATTAAATTTTGTGCCGTTCTATTCCTATTAAATCTATAGAAAATGAGAGAGTGCTCGACATATTGGGGGAAACTTGTAAATCTGAACCACTTAAGGAAGATGCTCCAGAAGTAGAGGAGATCGATAACCTGGAAGAAAGTTGTGGAGATTTGGACAAGAGTAAAGAAGATGACGTTTTTGTGACAGTCGAATCTGCAAATAGCACTTTAAACGTGGTTGATGAGTCAAATCAAGTTTATGTAACTGAAGAATCAAAACCTTTAGATCCAGAAAACAAGGAGTCTAAAGAACAGAGCACACCGGACATCTTGGACTTTGATATGGTAGAGATAGACAAAACAAGTGATCAGAGTAGCAAAGCACCAAACATATTGGAAATTGATGATAAATCTTCCTGCGATAAAGATGGCAATGAAGAGCCAAAGAAAACTGAAGAGGAACATACAGATGAAGAAACATCTACCCTTAAGTTGTCCTCTGCAAATGAGGACGATGAAACGAAAATGAGGTTTGTCGATTTCTCAGTTCTAGACAAGATGCTATCTTTTGTTTCCTAATTTATTTATTTATTTATTTTTAGAAGTAGGTCATTAAGAGGCTTACAACTTCCTCAATAGCTTTTTTTTTTATTAATTAATTTTTTACTTTCTCTTTGCAGTTGATTTTAAGTTTTTTTTAATTTATAGTATGCGATTTATAGTTAATCTCTAAATGTTCAAAAAATATTTAAAATTGTGAGGGGACCTGGTAGGTATTAAAGGCTTTGAACAGCTATGTTTTTTAAATGATTTTTTTATCCTGAATAACTAATATTATTTTTTTCTTTAGCTCTGTTGAGGAAGAAACTGATAAAAGCATCACAAAGGATGATGGAGGTATGGGAAATATGAATACAGACATTTAACAAGACAATTTTTTTATGAATTTTGTATGGCCTTGAATAGTCTGTCAATTTATTGCATAACTTTCTTGCATTACTATTTAGTTCACATTTCGTTAGTTCAGGAAATGTGTGTTTTATAAAGTTACCAATAAAGCTATCTTTAAATGTTTAAAGATGAATGCCATCTGTCTGGTGTGCTGGGTTTTCCTTGAAAGCACCTTGGGAAGAGGCTGGAGTTGTGTACAGGAATCCCATTGCATTTAACCTTAATTTTATAACAATCCTTAAAGGGCCTTTTGGACTATTAACTACTGTATATACTCGAGTATAAGCCGAGTTTTTCAGCCCTTTTTTTAAGGCTAAAAAGGGCCTCCTCGGCTTATACTCGAGTCACTCCCCCTAGGGAGGATGAGGGGGGAGGTTGAGGATGAGGGGGGAGGTTGAGGATGAGGGGGGAGGTTGAGGATGAGGAGGGGGGTTGAGGATGAGGAGGGGGGTTGATGAGGAGGGACGAGGGGGGGAGGACGAGGAGGGGGGGACGAGGACGGTGATAAGGGAGGGGGGGAGAGAGAGGGGGACACAGGGGGCAGCACATTTCCCACCCTCGGCTTATACTAGAGTCACTCATTTTACCCAGTATTTTGTGGTAAAATAGGTGCCTCGGCTTATACTCGGGTCGGCTTATACTCGAATATATACGGTAGGTTTAGTTTTTTTATCCCCATAATTATTGTCTTCATGTAAACTGTTCATTTCATTTATTTGTAATCCTCTGGAACTGCACATTCCTTCCTGTTTAATCCAATGTGTGCTGTTAGCCAGTCTTGTGCTGGTAGCAGAGCATTCAGAGAGCTAAGGCTTATCTCATTTTTAGACTGTTAACCTGCTATATATTATTGATGATTAAAGTGACACAACGGAGTTTCTAAAAATAGTATGATTTAAAACAAGATATAACAAGTACTTTATCAACTGAATGTTATTGAAAGATTAATTGTTCCTAAAGCAAACTTACATTGAGCTTTGCCTTTTTCACTTTTCTGCCATTCTGATCTTTCCATTAATGGCATAACTAAATCTGTTGGTAATTAGAGATAATTGCCTATTACCTTCAGATATCTGTTTGATTTCAGTGTAAGTCATGTTAAGTCCAGACTGGGAATGCTTAGAGCCTAGGGAGTCATTTATCAAATCAAGACCGATTTATCTTCTAGATGTGATAACTATCAACCATATTTAGAAAATCTTGTAACAAAAACACTGACATAATTTATGATGTGGTTGCATGGTAGCACATAGTCACAAAATGGCTACTAAGGCATGAGAGCCATAACTTCTGCTCGGTATCCTCTTCTGCAGCCCCACCACCCCCAAAGTGAAATAAAACCCAATTAGCATGGCTCCAATACAAACAAGGAGGAAAGTATAGAAAAATCCAACAGATCAGCCAGGCAAGATTAATTTAAACTACCACAGTGTTATTTGTTGATTTAAAAAAAGTGGTAAAATATATTATAGCAGTCCTTTATCAGACTCCTGATCTGTCCCATTTAGGAAAATATCTAGACAGCACTTTTAGAGTTGTTAAAACAGACAAGCCAAATGCCGTCATGAGCCTCTCCTATGGATGATGAACTTAACTAGGTCTATTAAGGATGGGCTCATTTGGGTAATATTTTTATCTTTGGAAACCTTTCCTGTAAGTCCAGGTGTTGGACACTACTAATTTGTTTTATATTGCATTGTAATGCTGTGTACAGTACACAATATACAAAAAATGTGCTATGCATTGACATCTTGAATATATTTTTTATTTTATGTATGTGTAAGTAATTATGTATGATATGTTTTATATTTGTTGAATGAAAACAATAAAGAAAAATTAAATGCATTTCTAAAATGCCCTTTAAGATAAATGTACGCATTTTATTTATAATTTTTTTTTAAACCAGGTCAAGTTGATGTCCATTCTGGCAGAGATTTGTGCGTAAGTGGCCTTTCGTCCACCACAAGAGCCACGGATCTGAAGAACCTCTTTAGCAAATATGGAAAAGTAAGATTTTTCTTTCATATTTTTTTTTTATTTAGTGTACTTTCAGAAAAGTTAGTTTGAGTGCTGGATTTTGTACTTTTTATATTGTCATCACTGTTGCTGCTGTGAAAAAGCTGACTCTAAATCTGTAGCAATAAACATCTGTTTGCTGAAGTTTTTTCATACAGTTTTAGTAACACCATAAAGTAGTTATTCTCCTATTCCTCTAAAAAGCAAAAACTGGAAGCATAATGTGATGGGAAACCACCAACCACACAGTATGCTCTTTTCAAGCTGTGTCTGGTTTGTTTGTTTTTTAGACTATAAC
The DNA here is from genome assembly GCA_027410445.1 of Discoglossus pictus. NCBI lineage: Eukaryota > Metazoa > Chordata > Amphibia > Anura > Alytidae > Discoglossus > Discoglossus pictus. The sequence goes on from CM050163.1 coordinate 273,315,313, forward strand.
AGCCAACCTTCCATTGCTTTAATTCACATATTGTATTCACTGCTAGAGTTTAGCATTTAGATACGGCATTGTGCTTTTTTCCTTTTCACTTGCATTCGGTTTTCCGTGTTACCAAGTAATAAGACTTTGTTTCTGACAAATATGGTTTATGTTGCTCCCTTAAAGGTGGTCGGTGCCAAAGTAGTAACAAATGCTCGTAGTCATGGGGCTCGCTGCTATGGATTTGTTACTATGTCCTCATCAGAAGATGCAACAAAATGCATAGTTCACCTTCATAGGACAGAACTTCGTGGCAGAATGATTTCAGTGGAGAAAGTAAGATATTTTTTAAATGCACATTTATTTCCCCAGATATAAAACATTTGCGTCAAGGCTAGTCTGAAGTTTGTTCTTTGCGTCCAGGGACCATGAGCCACAGCATTTGTGGCATAAAATTGTATGTTATACTTGACAATAAAATAATATAAAAACCAATATATATACAGCGCTAAAAAAGTATCTCAAAATATATAGAAATAACCAAAAATAAAATATATTTGGTGTATAAATATCTTTCTTAAAAAAGTATATATACTTATATTAAACGAAAATAGGGCACTAAAATGCATTCATGTCCATGGAATGTCCACTCCAATTCTAATCCTAGGCTGCTTCTTCTCGTCGTTCACATAGACAACTCTTGGTAAAAAACGAGAAGAAAGGTTGGGGGTAGAGAAGCGCCAAAGATACTATATAGTGTAGTATGTTAATAACAGTTTATTTAAAATATAAAACAACATAAATTGCAAAATACCCAAGTGGAAAACAGATGTCTTTCATACCCGGATCTCCAATTTCGGTCCGTTGTCTTCCGCAATGGAATGCTATGTTATTAATCACACTCCCAATGTAGATTCCTTTCGGTATATTAATACAGGGCTTATATTATGATCCACTTCAGTCTCATGCAGGTCGGGTGTATGATAGAATATGGGACAGGGCTTTTTGACCCCCCCCCCCCCCCCTTACCTTACCACACCACACTCAAACCAGCACTAATGAGATATATGGGCCATAAATAAAGAGTCCCTGTTATAAATAATAAAACCTGCAGCGAATCTACATTGGGAGTGCGATTAATAACATAGCATTCCATTGCAGAAGACAACGGACCGAAATTGGAGATCCGGGTATGAAAGACATCTGTTTTCCACTTGGGTATTTTTTGTACTAAATGTGAGTGCAATTTATGTTTTATACTTGACAATACCATGTTAGTTATCCTCTTGCAAGTTGTCACAGAGACTTCTGCAGGCTTCAGAAATCTATTCTACAGCAAAATACATTTAATAATGTTTCTTTTCCTATGTCTTGCTTATCACTGCTTTACTGATTAGTGCTAGAACTCAAAATCCAGGTTCCACAATATTATGTTGGCAAACGTGTGTGTACAGCTATACCTTGTTTAACGCTGTAGATAGCTTCCAGGCAATAGGAGTGTTAAGCAAAACCACTCTAAACTGTACAGTTTAACATGGGGAAGATAGGGATAGGGGAACTCATGAAAAAAAAACACAATTTCAATTGAAACTTTAACTTTTTGGTTTTATGTGAACTTCAAAGAAGCAGCAAACATAACACTAACACAAACTGAACATTAGCAGAAATATAAACTTTAAATTATTGATGTTGAAGTTTCTGGCTCATTCTGGATTCTGCTTCTTTGGAGAGAAAAAAAAAAGCGTGTAATAGCGAATCAGAGCGTTAAAAGGTGTCCGGCAGGCTAAAACAGGTCTGGCGGGTGAAATGGCTCTAAGTGGGGTAGCTTTAAGCAGGGTATACCTGTGTGTGTGTGTGTGTGTGTGTGTGTGTGTATATATATATATATATATATATATATATATATATATATATATATATATATATATATATATTCCACAATACCATTGTTATTACAGAGACGCACCCGTACCTGAATGTGTACTTTGGAATAACCCAAATTATTTTAAGTAAAAATTTGATGACCTCCCTTCCTGCTTTGTACAGAGGTGAGATAGTGAGCCACATTCTTTAAAAACACCACTAATGTTATCGTTATCCATAAAACTGATATTTTATTTAACTACAGCACTTTATAGTACCTTGCATTGTGACATGATTGTAGATAAATTCAATAATAGATGGTTGATTTGCATTGTTGGTCTTCAAAGCACACTGACCAGCTAGAATTTAAGAATATTTCTCTCCATGAGCAGGTCATACTGTTTGTTTGTGTTGACGAACTGTGTAGTAAAACCCTGTTATGGACATATAATGGATAACCGTTTTCACTTAAATTGACACATGTGCCTTAAAGGGTCGCTATATACCTATATTTAAAATAGTCTGTGGAAGAATTTGCACATCGAACTCTGCTGTTTTTAACATTGAAAAAAAGTAGAGCCTGTAATTTTTTACTTTCACGAAGCAGATATATTGCTATAAAATCTATAATTTTGTTTCTGCTGATGAACTTCCTGAATTAAAAGCAATCTTTGAAGGCAGAGTGAGCTATCTTGCAGAGTGTGAATAGGACATCTAAATTCCATAGTGTTTTCAACACAAGTAAAGGAAAATTTGTTTAAAAAGTAAGATTCAGCAGAGAAAAGAAGTCACACAGTAAAGAAAATAGTATAAAAGTAAAAAAAAAAAATGTGAGGGTTGCTTTTGTTTTTGACAGTTATCATGTTTAGTTATTTTAAAACACGGTAGAAAAACAATATAACCCCACTGTTCCTTTTAAATTGTTTAGAGAGCGTGTTTCTTTTTTTCTTCCTTTTTAGGCAAAGAATGAACCTACTGGAAAGAAGCCTTCTGACAAGAAAGAGCATGAACAAAAGACAGAAAAGACATCTAGTAATGACAGACGGCATTCAACTGATAACAAGTCTCGAAAGTAAGTTATATTTTATAGGCACCAAATGTTCTTTCTTACATACTTAATAATATATTGAGGTTGTTGTAGTTACTTCAAATTTCAATCCTTCCTAAACCCTGTTTTGTTTGCAGCAGATACACTTACTGGTCATGTGATTGTATTTTAACTTTAAAACTGAATTGGTAAATTTTTAAAGCATCTACTATAGAATAACTGATCTATCTTTTTATGTAGATCCTCAATCAGCAAGAAAGACGACGGCTCCAATAAAGATGAGGAAAATAAAGAGGACAAGGATAAAGATGATTCCAGGGTTGCGACATCTGATCGATCAAGATCTACCAAATCTGGTGAGTTAAAGGCATAGTTACCTCTAGCTACTTGCTCTGCAGCATCTTGCAGAACAAGTTTGTGTAATTAGTAAAATCCTTGTTTTGCTTGAACAAAACCTTGTTTTAGCATATGACTTTGTACTTCAATTTCCGTTTTTATTTTTTTATTTTAATGTTTTGATCCCTGGGGTAGTGCCCCCACGTTAACTCCCCCTCCACTGTTTGAAGATGTGATCCATTCAGCCTACTGCTGAATCGCAACAATCATTGTGCTGTGAGTCTATGGGGAAGTATCATCCAATCAGATACTTCCCCATTCGCCCATACAAGGTTTCCTCAACCATGGATGCTGAGAGCGCAAGTTGCGCATCGCAGCATTCTTGCGCACGCTCGCCCGCCCCCCTGTGTGACACTGTACTATTCTTTTATTATTCTTTTTTTCACACTCACTGACTGCAGCGATCCTGATTGCGCGTGCACCGAGATCCCACTCTCAACGTGATGTTATGTACTAGCAGTCGTGTTGGGAAGCACTAGAAGTGTTTTTTTCAGCACTTCCGTAGCAACAACAGCATCTGATTGGTTTTGCTAATATGCAAAGCCAGGATGCTTATTATATAAAATCACCAAACATATAATATTTACTTGCATCACTCTGCTGTCTCTCTTTTTAAAGCAACATACCTATTTTTGGCCATGAAAGATACTTCCTCTTGTATATTTCCAGTTAATGATTGTTTTAAAATATATAACTATTTTGTATTTGTTTTAGGAAGTAGAGGAACAAAGAGAGCAGGTGTGAGGGACAAATCAAAGGAGGAACCTGGCATAAGTGTAAAGACCTCATCTGATTCAAAGGAAAGAGTAAGTGCTCCCTTGAATTGAGGGTATTCAGATCTTGCAGTACACACAGTTTTACTTTTCACTAATCCTCCTTTGTGACATAATTTTAGAACCAGTAGGATAAAACACGGGAGATGCATACGTCCATCTTACTGCCTATGTGATGCAAATGACTGTTCTTGTACACATGTTACAAAAGTACAGAGGGGTAGGAAGTCAGTGATGTAGTACTTACCATTTTGTGGTATTTTTAGTTAATAAATAACCATTTATGAAATAGCCCACAAGTGTGGCATTTGTGTTGGGTAATATTTTATTTGTTATGCAAAACACTACACTGCTTTGTTACAGATGACAGTATGAGCATATAATGCAGCAACTGACCTATAGAGTAGGTGACATAGGTACACTGCTTAATGGGCCAGTGTAAACATTGGGTAAATATCTGTAGATATCTAATTTGCCACTCGTCGGTTCAAGAAGTATGTATTAATATATTCAGTAATAAAACATCTAAATGAAATGGTTTAAAAAAAAAGCTGCTGGGTCTGCCTCCATCTTCTTCGTGTCCCTTGGCTTTTTCTGTAGAAGCCACTGAAGTTATCTGGTAGCTGCTTTATTAAGCATCCCTTTTAATCTGATAGGGCTGACAATTGTCCATTGTTTAGAAAAATAGTCAAGAAAATAAATTGGTATCACTAATACCATCAGGTGGGCATATAGTCACACATACGTATAAGCAAAGCACAGAGATATACAGGAAGGTATGTGAGAACTATTAAATACACAGTTGTCAGATGATTTCAATGGCTTTCACAAATTTTTGATTCATGTGATAGGAGGGAAACGGAGACAACCCAGTATATCAGGCAAGTAACACTCACCTTAAAACCATTTTATTTATAGGTGGCTTTACTGTTCAATTCATAAATACACATGTCTTGAAGGAACTAGCAGTGAACTAGTCACTCACAGTCGTTTAGCTGACCCTTTAATGTGGTTATCAACACTGAACTTTGCAACACTGTCAATCCTTTTCACCTAGACCATGCTGCATTATTTATGGGCTTTAGCTGAATTAATTAATTAGAGGTCAAAGTAAAGCTTACAATTATTTACCTTTTTGGTTTCAAAGGTACTGTATACATTTTTTTTGTGACTTGTATATAGATATTAAATGTTGCTATTTTTTTAATATATTTTGTTTTATTTTAGACTTCCAAATTTCAAGAATACAAGTCTAAAAATAAAGAAGAGAGAGAAATACTGTCTTTTGATAAATTTATAGAGCAAAGAGAACGAGATAGAAAGAGGCAGAGAGAACGAGGAGTCCGAGAAATGGAGAGACCAAGGTAAGACCAGAGTCTGACCCAAACAATTAAACAATCAATGCTGTAAAAAATCCACTTTTGTGGTTCTAGACTTCACAATAGGCAACAAAGTTTTAAAGTAAAAAAACAATTACAGCTCCTGATTTATTCTTATATGTAATTTGCCATTTTAGTTTTACTTCGTGAGATGAGGAGACTTAGAATATTCCTCTCTCCATTCAATTTAATTGGATTGTGGCAGCTACAAATGTCATTGCTTTTGTCACAAAATAAACAAAGCTCATTTCTTTATAGGGATACATGCTATTGAGACAGAAGCTGCACCAAGCAGGTTTAGTAATGCAAATAGAATCTTGCTGTATATAATTGCATATCAAAGTGAACATTTAAAGCCTGTACTTTTTATTGGGGTCGGGGGGGATTTTTCTTCATTACTAAGCTTAGTTGTTTAAAAGATCATATAACAAAAAACAGTAAAAACTGTTACCATCAGTATTGTAACAGGAAGATAAATGACCACTGTGGTCACGTTTTGTGTATGCTCTTTTCAATAACGAAGTATAATAATTCGAATTAATTATTTTGAAAGCAAATAATAAAAAACAGAACCCTTACGTTTTTGGAACTTTTATGTTAGTTTATTTAAGCCATGTTTTCTAGCCTGCATCTGTCTGTGTCAGGGTGTTGTTTCCTTATAAACTAAGGAACTTCACTTTAGTCATGCTGAGAGCACGGACAGTTGTAACTGCCACCTTCCCATTGTGTTACTAGACAATTCCTGTGAGTTGAAAGACTCCTTCCAGCTGAGAGAGTTGATCTACTGAAACCAAAATGGTAGATTCTACAGTAGCATATTTGCATATAAAAGGTAATATCTTAGACTAAATTAGGATTTTTTTTAACATTCTAAAAATATGTTGTGCATCTTCAAGTGTAGTTCTTCAAAATTGTAAATGTAAAAATATAACTACATTGGTCCTGTAATGATTACAGAGGATTATTAATGGTATGAATATGCTGCACATAAACAGTAATAATATAAATCCATGTAATTTTATTTAGCTTTATGAACCTTGTTGTCATTGTCACATACAGTGGATATAAAAAGTCTACACACCCCTGTCAATGTCAGGTTTCTGTGCTGTAAAAAAATGAGACAAAGATAAATCATTTCAGAACTTTTTCCACCTTTAATGTGACCTATAAACTGTACAAATCATTTGAAAAACAAACTGAAATCTTTTAGGTGGAGGGAAGAAAAATAAAAAATACAAATAATGTGGTTGCATAAGTCTGCACACCCTCTTATAACTGTGGATGTAGCTGTGTTCAGAATTAAGCAATCCCATTCCAAATCGTGTTAAATAGGAGTCAGCATACACCTGCCATCATTTAAAGTGCCTCTGATTAACCCCAAATAAAGTTCAGCTGCTCTAGTTCGTCTTTCCTGAAATTTTCTTAGTCGCATCCCACAGCAAAAGCCATGGTCCACAGAGCGCTTCCAAAGCATCAGAGGGATCTCATTGTTAAAAGGTATCAGTCAGGAGAAGGGTACAAAAGAATTTCCAAGGCATTAGATATACCATGGAACACAGTGAAGACAGTCATCATCAAGTGGAGAAAATATGGCACAACAGTGACATTACCAAGAACTGAAGCTCTCTCCAAAATTGATGGAAAGACGAGAAGAAAACTGGTCTGGGAGGCTACCAAGAGGCCTACAGCAACATTAAAGGAGCTGCAGGAATATCTGGCAAGTACTGGCTGTGTGGTACATGTGACAACAATCTCCCGTATTCTTCATATGTCTGGGCTATGGGGTAGAGTGGCAAGACGAAAGCCTTTTCTTATGAAGAAAAACATCCAAGCCAGGCTACATTTTGCAAAAACACATCTGAAGTCTCCCAAAAGCATGTGGGGAAAAAGGTGTTATGGTCTAATGAAACCAAGGTTGAACTTTTTGGCCATAATTCCAAAAACAACACTGCACATCACCAAAAGAACACCATACCCACAGTGAAGCATGGTGGTGGCAGTATCATGCTTGGGGCCTTTTTTTCTTCAGCTGGAACTGGGGCCTTAGTTAAGATAGAGGGAATTATGAACAGTTCCAAATACCAGTCAATATTGGCACAAAACCTTCAGGCTTCTGCTAGAAAGCTGAACATGAAGAGGAACTTCATGTTTCAGCATGACAACGACCCAAAGCATACATCCAAATCAACAAAGGAATGGCTTCACCAGAAGAAGATTAAAGTTTTGGAATGGCCCAGCCAGAGCCCAGACCTGAATCAGATTGAAAATCTGTGGGGTGATCTGAAGAGGGCTGTGCACAGGAGATGCCCTCGCAATCTGACAGATTTGGAGTGTTTTTGCAAAGAAGAGTGCGCAAATCTTGCCAAGACAAAATGTGCCATGCTGATAGACTCATACCCAAAAAGACTGAGTGCTGTAATAAAATCAAAAGGTGCTTCAACAAAGTATTAGTTTAAGGGTGTGCATACTTATTAAACCATATTTGATTTTTATATTTTCTCTTCCCTCTACCTAAAAGATTTCAGTTTGTTTTTCAACTGAGTTGTACAGTTTATAGGTCACATTAAAGGTGGAAAAAGTCTCTTTTTTTTTTTTTTACAGCACAGAAACTTGACATTTTAACAGGGGTGTGTAGACTTTTTATATCCATTGTATATTTAGATTTGTTACTATTGCTACTGGTATTTCATAATTTTGTTCTTTCAACACATTTGTATTTCAAACAGGGAAAGGGGCAGGAGTGCACGAGAGAGAGACCTTATGATACGTGAACGTGAGAGGCTTCACAGGGAGCGTGCTAGGCTGGAGTTTGAGAGAGAACGACTTGAGATAGATCGAATGGAAAGAGAACGACTTGAAATAGAGCGAATGTATATTGAGGATGAACGAAGGCGAGAACAGGATCGTATTCAGAGGGAGAGAGAGGAGCTGCGTCGTCAGCAAGACCAGTTGCGTTATGAGCAGCAAGACCGCAGACAAGGCGCGAGAAGACCTTATGATCTGGATAGCAGGTACAACGCTTCTCTTTCTATACCGTGCTGTGTTTTTATTAATGACTACTAACATTACCATAGGGTTCTCTAGTGGTCCAGTGGTTAGGATTCGGTGCCATCATCCCTATGACCTGGGTTTGATTCTAGTCAGGGGACCAAGAGGTGACACCACCCTGAAGCCATGCAGGGTTGTACCTGGCCATTACTTAGATGGGAGACCACCTTGGAATACCAGGAGCTGTGTGCTGTGGCCCACAGAAGAAGGAACTGGCAACCCACTCTTATCTCTGCCATGAATACCAAGTGGATCAGCATGGTGTGTTGCGGTCCATGAGGTCGCGGAGAACAACAAAAACACACAACATTACCATAAAGCGATGGGTGGAATCAGTGTAGCTTATGGACAAAATTTAACCTTGGCAACAACATGGATAACGCAATCTTTAAATGAAATTATTTCAAAGTAACTTATCTATGTGAAGTGCAGGAGACAACTTTTTAGTCTTAAGCTTTTTATTAAACAAATTCCAATATAACATGTGCAATAATCTCAAGGTACTATCACATAAACGAAGTACAATATTTAGAATATCAATATTTTCTTAAATACACTTCTAAGAAATTTTATACAAAACACGTGCCCATTGCTTCATTACATAAAACAAATGTAATTATATTTTGTGGTTTATCCATTAACTATTCACATACAGCTCTTGAAATATTCTAAACCGGATGATGACATGGAATAGATAAGCACAATATATTGTGATTTTTAACATTGTTCATATGGTCTACAGGAGAGATGACGCCTACTGGCCAGAGTCAAAGAGAATGGCGCTAGATGATAGATATCGGGATTTGGGCAGACTGGATCGACTCCATGATTTTGATCACCGTGATCGTGGGCGGTACCCAGACCATTCTTTGCACATGGACAGGTAAGTTCTTGTATAGTGGTACTTTAAAATTCTTAATGGTAATAAGTTAAATTTGCTTTACTGTGGATTTCTCTTGTAGAGTTTCACTCTTTAGCTGTGGTTGCTTTCTCTATTTTGATACCTGAATGCAGCACATTCTGTAACACAGCCATTTGCAAAATTATGCTATAATCTGAAAATGCCAAAATCACATGGAAATATCTCCTTCATAAATGTGTTATGGAGTGTTCCAAGTCATGGAGAACAAAATCACATACGCACATACCATCCTTCGTGGAGAGGTACTGTGTGCTTATTTTAACTTTACATTGTTGTATTGTACACACATCTGACCACATTTTGTGGGGAAATATGGTTGCATGTGTCTGTGTGTATTATGTAGCTGATATTTAAATAATTAAGTATATTATGCTATGTTTATAGAACACACATACAGGGTCGAGTCACATTATTATGACCACCGGCTACTTTTACAGTTGGCAGCAGGTACCCAATGAAATACGGCACGTGTCATGAGCTGGCTTGTTGCATATATAAAGGTGGCATGTAGACTTCCTGCAAACATATCAACCATTGCTGTCATGGCTAAAACGTATGATTTATCTGACTATGAAAAGGGGGTGATCATTGACTTCCGGGCCAAGGCTGGCAGTATATCTGAAACAGCGCAGTTTGTGAACTGTTTGTGTGCTGCTGTGGCTAAATTGTACCGTTTGCAAACAGTACCAGTGCGAATAAACAACATCAAAACTGCAAAGCACCACGTGCCATTGATGTCAGAGGTGAATGTCCGCTGTGAAGGTGTGTGAGGGCCAACTGACGTGTTAGTTTAGTAACTCACGGTCCAAACGAACCAGGGGCCTACCAGACGTGTGTCTAAAACCACAGTACAGCAAACCCTGTTGCTTATGGGGCTCCAAAGCAAACGGCTTGTCACTGCACCCATGCTGACGAGGGTTCATCGTCCGAAATGGTTTCAATTTGCACAACTGTACCGAGACCTGGCAACCCACTCCAGTATCTTTGCCAAGAAAACCATGTGGATGGACACAAACAGAAATGCAGACCTATGTGCCTGGCGTGTTGCGGTCTATAGTCGGAGATGACTGAAGGACTGAAAAACAACCGAAGTTGCACCTCTTCTGATTGCCAATGGCTTGCCTTCTCTGATGAGTCACGTTTCCTTATTCATCGACTAGATGGACGATGGCATGTCAGGAGCGAAAAATCAGAGAACAAACATTCTGCAGCCATTGTTGGAAGAATACAAGCTGGTGGCGGCAGCATTATGATCTAGGGAATGTTTTCTTGGAATTGTCTGGGTTCACTCATACCTCTGGAAGGCACTCTCAACTGATTGGGTTATCTATCCATCTTTGCAGATCAAGAACACCCACACATGTTGACTGTCTTCCCTGGAGCAGATGGGATCTTCCAGCAGGTCAATGCAACATGTCATATGGCTAGAATTGTCCAGGAGTTGTTGGAGGAGCACAATGAAGACTTCCACGTACTTCCCTGGCCTCCAAATTCCCTGGACTTGAATCCAATCGATCGCCGTATTTACCATATTGATCCTTCACCACGCACTCTTCATCAGCTGTCGAATGCACTGCAGTCTGCTTGGCTACAGATATCCTTGCCAACCTTCCAGCCCGACTGTGTGTAATCTCAGTGCATTTTTTTTTCAGAAGGGAGAACTCCAGATCTGACTTTGGAAACAGTGATGTGGTAAGTCAGCTCCTAATTCTTCATAAACCAAGTGAATGTTTAGCGGAAGTTTAATTTTTTGCACATTTGGTTCAATGGATACATTCCTTAGAATCCTCTGCTTTTTTCCAAATTATTATATATTTACTGAATAATCGCTTGAAGATATATTTTCAGTAAATGTGAACCTTTGATCAGAAGTAAATTTTGTAGTATAGAGTGATCGACTCTTATCTAGTCACAATAATAATCTGGGAATGATGAGCTTGCTTATTATGTATGATGGATATTGCTGACTCTGACTGACAGCTTAATGTAGATTGCACTAAATCTTGCAGTTCATTTTGGAGAAATTCAGGCTATTTTCTTGATGTATCTTATGCAATTGTCTTTCTACTTATCAAGAACTTTCCTCCTCCCTAGTAGAGTAGCATTTATCAAGTAAGTACATGCTTATCAACTTTGGCACAGCGTTGTAAAATCACTGGCCTAGACTGAAAAAAAAAAAAAAATATATATATATATATATATATATATATATATATATACACACAGTCAGGTCCATAAATATTGGGACATCGACACAATTGTAAACTTTTTGGCTCTATACACCACCACAATAGATTTGAAATGAAACTAACAAGATGTGCTTTAACTGCAGACTTTCAGCTTTAATTTGAGGGTACATCCAAATCAGGTGAACAGTGTAGGAATTACAACAGTTTGTATATGTGCCTCCCACTTTTTAAGGGGCCAAAAGTAATGGGACTATTGGCTGCTCATCTGTTCCATGGCCAGGTGTGTGTTATTCCCTCATTATCCCATTTACAAAGAGCAGATACAAGCTCCAGTGTTCATTTCAAGTGTGCTATTTGCATTTGTTGCTGTTAACTCTCAATATGAGATCCAAAGAGCTGTCACTTTTAGTGAAGCAAGCCATCATTAGGCTGAAAAAATAAAACAAACCCATCAGAGAGATAGCAAAAACATTAGGTGTGGCCAAATCAACTGTTTGGAACATCCTTAAAAAGAAAGAACGCACCAGTGAGCTCAGCAACACCAAAAGACCCGGAAGACCACGGAAAACAACTGTGGTGGATGACCGAAGAATTATTTCCCTGGTGAAGAAAACACCCTTCACAACAGTTGGCCAGATCAAGAACACTCCCCAGGAGGAAGGTGCATGTGTGTCAAAGTCAACAATCAAGAGAAGACTTCACCAGAGTAAATACAGAGGGTTCACCACAAGATGTAAACCATTGGTGAGCCTCAAAAACAGGAAGGCCAGAATAGAGTTTTCCAAACAACACCTAAAAAAGCCTTCACAGTTCTGGAACAACATCCTATGGACAGATGAGACTAAGATCAACTTGTACCAGAGTGATGGGAAGAGAAGAGTATGGAGACGGAAAGGAACTGCTCATGATCCAAAGCATACCACCTCATCAGTGAAGCATGGTGGTGGTAGTGTCATGGCGTGGGCATGTATGGCTGCCAATGGAACTGGTTCTCTTGTATTTATTGATGATGTGACTGCTGACAAAAGCAGCAGGATGAATTCTGAAGTGTTTCAGGCAATATTATCTGCTCATATTCAGCTAAATGCTTCAGAACTCATTGGATGGCGCTTCACAGTGTAGATGGACAATGACCCGAAGCATACTGCAAAAGCAACCAAAGAGTTTTTTAAGGGAAAGGAGTGGAATGTTATGCAATGGCCAAGTCAATCACCTGATCTGAATCCGATTGAGCATGCATTTCACTTGCTGAAGACAAAACTGAAGGGAAAATGCCCCAAGAACAAGCAGGGAACTGAAGACAGTTGCAATAGAGGTCTGGCAGAGCATCACCAGGGATGAAACCCAGCGTCTGGTGATGTCTATGCGTTCCAGACTTCAGGCTGTAATTGACTGCAAGGGATTTGCAACCAAGTATTAAAAAGTGAAAGTTTGTTTTATGACTGTTAATCTGTCCCATTACTTTTGGTCCCTTAAAAAGTGGGAGGCACATATACAAACTGTTGTAATTCCTACACCGTTCACCTGATTTGGATTTAAATACCAAATTAAAGCTGAAAGTCTGCAGTTAAAGCACATCTTGTTCGTTTCATTTCAAATCCATTGTGGTGGTGTATAGAGCCAAAAAGATTAGAATTATGTCGATGTCCCAATATTTATGGACCTGACTGTGTATATATGTATATGTATGTGTGTGTGCGTGTATATATATATATATATATATATATATATATATATATATATATATATATAAGTCGAATCACATTATTATGACCACCAGCTAATATACGAATAACAATGTGCAGCACGGACAGCAGCTAATCGTTATGGTAGTGAGTCAATAAGAAGAGATTGGCAAGGATATCTAGTGCCATGCATTCTGCAGTGCATCCGATAGCCGCTGAAGAATGCGCAAAGGAAGATCCATGCAAACATGGAGATCGAGCTGGCCCCACAGGTGCTCGATGGTGTTCAAGTCCAGTGTTTTGGGATTGGAGGCCAGGGAAGTACTTGGAAGTCTTTGTCGTGCTCCTCCAACCACTCCTGGACAATTCTGGACATATGACATGCTGCATTATCCTGCTAGAAGATCCCATCTGCTCCCAGGGAAGAACGTCAACAAATATGGGTGTACTTGATCTGCAAGGGTGGTTGAGAGGGCCTTCTAGAATTATTAGAGGACCTAGACAATGCCAGGAAACATTCCCCAAACCATAACGCTGCTGCCACCAGCTTGTGTATTTTTTTTCCGCCTGTCACTCCAACGTCCATCCAGTCGATGGAGCAGAGATCATGACTCTGGCAAAGGGTTGTGTTCTCAATCAGAAGTGGCCCAATTTTGGTACTGTCGTGCAATTTTAAGCCATTTCTGACGATGAACCCTTATGAGCATGGTTGAAGTGACCAGCCATTTGCTTCAGAGCCCCATAGGCAACAGGGTTGGCTGTACTGGAGTGTTAGACGCACGTCTTGTAGCCCCCTGTTTCATTTGGACAGTGAGTTTCTCAACTGTAGTTTATCGGTTGTCCCTCACACATTTTGCAGCTGGCATTCACCTCTGACATAAATGGCACGTGGTGCTTTGCCTTTTTGATGCTGTTTGCCCAGTCACAGTACACTTTAACCAAATGGCAGCATGTGAACAGTTGACTACTGCTCTGTTTCAGAAATACTGCCAACCTTGGCCCGAAAGTCAACGATCATTCCCTTTTCAAAGTCGGATAAATTGTACGTTTTACCCATTAAAGCGAAAAATTAAGTCAAAAGTTGGTGGTGGTCATAATAATGGGACTCAATCCTGTATTTTATCAATTGTACATAAACGTGCTATCACTTGATACATTATAAATACTATCAGTGACTAATCAGAGTAACTTGCTTATTGTCCTTGCAACTATGCCAGCAGAAGTGCACTCTGAACAGGTTTCTTATGTTACAAGGAATGTTTCACTAAGGCAATCCCATATTGTAGACTGTACCATGACATGTTTTTAGTGAGCTTTACAGTGTCTGTTTAAAGGTATATGCAAGTGAGCTGGGTTCTTAACGCATCTGATAAAGGAACATTTATAATGTCTTAATAAAATTACTTGGGTATTTTTTTCATGCAAATAAACAGTTAAACCGTTACCCTGAAGTTTGCTGAATTTCTTGCATTTGCAAAGAGTTTTCTCTCAATGTTGACACACCAGGAAATTCCCAGGGAATATTAGCATACATAAAACATTGTATCTTTTTGGCCTGGGGATTGCGCAGGCATGTTCCGTTAGCGATTTGAAGTCCGCCCTACTGTGGGAAGTCACATGATTTCAGACTCTTTCCTTTCCTTTAGCCAATCGGCAGCTTTTATATTGGGTACAATTTTTTAATGAAGTGCCCAATATGCGCAGTGCCATTGCTGTTAGTGTCTACATCACCCCCAGCACATTTTTTTTTTTTTTTTTACCAAAAATGTTTGCATTTTTTTCATGCAAACTTTTTTTGCCTGGTGGGTTATGATGCTTTCTACAGGATGCATTCATAACCCACCTCACTTGCATATACCTTTTTAAGCAGTGGGGTTTCTTATAGTTGCTTACCATTTAATATAAATAAGCAGCATAATTTACTCAGTTGCTATTTTTGTTCTTTTTTACAGATTGGGCTGCTAATAATTATGTAGCTGAATGTGTGGCACTAATACAAGTAAAGTCCATGTATGGATTAGTTCTGTTGCTTGTAGCAGTTTTGGTTTTAGAATACTTGCTTCCTATAGGGGACTACATACAATTGTTTGTGTGTTTTGCTATGGATGCTTCTCTGCACCATTTAAAACAATGACCAATTTTAAAAGTTAAAGCATGTATTCTAATCTCCATCTTATTTCAGAATTGCCCAGACCGCAATGGCAGAGATGGATGGCCAGGGTACGCCAAACAAGATGATCTCGTACCACAAGGAAGGTTGGTCAACGACTCTTCATTGACACTTTTCGGCGCAAATATTGTGCGTTTTGAAATTTTAACAAATTTACACCCTGCTGCATACACATGCACAAGAGATTGGTTGCAATTTGATTACAGGATTTCAAGATGGTTTGGTAATCTTTGAACCCTGTAAAGGGAGTCATCTGACCCTTATTTTGTTTTAAGTTTTAAATTCTAATATGTCCTTTCTATTCTTTTTTTAGGTTCAGCAGCTTTCCGCAGGGTGACAGTGCTCAGTATATGTGAGGAGCTTTGACCTTCCAAGGAGGAAATTATGGCAGACAGAATAGACCAAACGATCCCCGATCTACCCATTGCTACTAGATATTGTAAATATTTTCTATTAACAAAAGATGCCATTGTGGAAGTGCTTCTTGCGACTTAAATGTTTTTTGTTATTGTTTTTTTTAAGTTGTGTAAATCTTGAATTGTTGTTACTAGATTTATTTGCCATATTATAAACCTTTTTCTTTTGTTCTTAACACATTAAACGTTGGGCTATGTTGAAGAAACATTCCATTATTAAAAAAGGCGCTGATTGTTTAGACTGTTATTCGTATGACCATTTATTTACCTTTATTACTATCGAAGATGTTGTCGCTTTGGACAGACTACTAATTTGTTTTCACTACTCTGCTTGATGGGAAAACATTTAAATGTTAAGATATTCTGTTTTATTTATTTTAAACTGTATACTGTTTTAATAGCCTATACACAGCAAACAACCATACATAAGAGCTCTGCTTATAAATGCACTACAGTGGTCCTTTTAACCCACTGATCCACCAACAAATTCTTCTCCCTCCTTTCACTCTTGAATAAAACATTAAAACTCTCTAGACACCCACTCAGGAGTTGAAGATACTAACATGGCGTTCTCCATGCACAAGCCACTATGATAACCTGCCCAGGAGAATGTATCTGATTCCTTCCTACAGTGACCACTGGAAGCAAACCATAGACTGGTGAAAAAAATGGACAGCCTGAAAACCTAATGTTGATGGGGCAGCAACTTTTCTATTCGCTGAAATACTAAAGGTCAGAAAGAAGAAAAACTGAGAAAATAGCAGTCAGTCTGGATGCACAGTGCTAAGCAGGTAGACCAAAAAGTGATACATGAATAAGAACTCCATTTTACGTTTGTGTCAGAATCAACAGAGCAACTGGAGTTGCAGAAACCGCTTGGCTGGAACCCAAGATTCCTCCATTTACTTTCTATAGGAGATATAAATTCTAGTCTTATACCAGCCTGCAAGAAGTATAGCTGTTATTTGTAGGTGTTTTCTTTACTTCTTTTTTTTTATTTAAGAGCGTTGCAATGAGGTCACAACTACACATACTGAGGAGCTAGTTGCTTTGCATCTCCACAGCACCAGTGTATTACTAGAAATATTTTGATTGCAGGAAGAATGTCCTCTCAAAGCAAAAGTCCCAGCTCTTTCTTTTTTTTTTTTTTGGTTTATTTTTCTCAGGGGACTCTTGAGGCAAAAACATTTAGTTTGATACAAATGGGTTAACTAATTAATTTTATCCTCCTCAATGTAATTATGATATAAGAAATTTGTGCAGAGTATTATATAGCCTACCCCTTTCCCCCTCTCATGAGAGTTGATATGTTTTTTTAGGGGGGGGGGGGGTTGTAGGTTTTACTTGGAGAGCATGAAAAACTAGATACATGTTTTGTACTTAATTTTTATTTTAATTGAATCCATTCTGGGAAATTTAAAATGTTAGTGCATTTTATTTATTTTTTCAATTTTTTTTATCCTTTTTACAAAAACGGAAAAATATAAAAATGCAATATATCATAACATCATATGACACGATAACTTGCATTTACAGCATAATAACAAAGGAGAAAATAGAGGGAAAAAAATACAAGACCAAACAAACCAAACTGCATACATACCATTGAGCCCCCTAATGATAAGTATAATGCGGATACAAGAAAAAAAAAAAATGAAAATCAAAAACAGCTGAAGCCTCCATTAGGTAAGAAAAAAGAGAAAAGGAAATATGGGGGGGGGGGGGGAATGCGTGGAAAACCTTGTGACCCTAAACGGCATCACACATTTTCCATTTCTAGGTATTATTGCGAGAAGACCTTAAAGACGCAAAATTATTTTCTAAATCTCTCGCTCGATGGATCATTGTTAAAATTTTGTTCCAGCTTGCAATATTTTTAGATTTCCAACGGGCGATAATTGATTTTTTTATTGTCATCAAAGTTAAGACAATAAAAGCTTTTTTCTCCCTATTAAGCGAATCTGGAAAAAATGTGTAGTAAACTACACTGAGGTAGAAAAGAAAGTTTAGTCTTTAAAGGGCACTCAAATTTAAAACCATCAGCCCATAAAGGTTTAATTAATGGACAAGCCCATAGTGTATGGAGAAAATCACCATACATTCCACATTGTCTCCAACAACTACTGTCCGAGAGATTGAGAGACCTGATACATTTTAATCTATTTACTATCTTGATATGAAGCTCCCTATACAAAGCATACTTGACAAACCTATTCGTCAAGAAAAATGAGGATTCTCATGTCTCCCAAGGAAAGGAGACACAAAGGTCCCTTTCCCAGAGTTCCAGGTCGAGTCCTTTATTGTACACTAAGAGTTTCCTTAAAATGTTATGGCATTTAGCTAATAATTGAGAGTTATTTTGAGACTTAAGTTGTTCCAAGGACTTTAAGCCACCCTCAATATTGTTTGGAGGGGGGCGTAAAGGCAAAAGCATTGAGAGTTGTTTAACCATTAACCAACAATTCAAAGGGAGCCCATGGCTAGTTTTTTGCCCCTGAAAGATGCTTTTACACCCTTCCATCCTTTGAGGATCTCTAAAAATTTCAAATTCAGGAATTTATAGTTAATTAGTCATTTTCCTAAAATTTTCTACAAATGTCATTCCCAAATTAGCAAAAGAATTAGAATCCCAGTTAAATGTGTAGACATTTTTCAAGTATCTTTTAGAATTTTCAGATAAATTAATCCATAAAGTATCCGATTTTTGTAAGTTTAGTTTATGATTCGAAATTATACTAAACTCGTTAAACAGTAACATAAGGAATTTCAAAGATTCCTTAGGGTGTGTAATCGATAGCACTATATCATCAGCAAAAAGGCTTTTTTTGTTTTCCCTCTTGCCCAACGGGATGCCATGAATATATAAAGAGGATCGTATGGCTACTACCAACGGCTCTATCAACAAAGCAAACAGGATGGGGGAGAGAGGACACCCTTGTCTAGTTCCATTCGATATTCCAGAGGAACAAGAATGATAACCATAGCTAGCTACAGAAGCAGATGGAGCCTTATACAGTGCCCCTATCGCCTGGGATCCAAAATTTCCCAAACCAAACTTAGTTAAAGTAAGGTTCATGTAGTCCCACCCTACCCTGTCAAATGCTTTTCCAGCATCTAATGAAAGGAATAGGGTGGGAGATTTTACACATGTTGAATGACAAATCAGGTTAGACAATTTTCTAACATTATTAGAACCGCATCTCCCAGAAATAAAACCCAACTGGTCAATTTCTATTAATTTATGGATTACTTTTTGAAGTCTCGTAGACAGGATTTTAGCATAGAGCTTAACATCCAGATTTAATAATGAAATAGGTCTATAACTAGAACAAAAATGCAGATCTTGTTTAGGTTTGGAAATCATAATTATGCTTGCATTGACCGTTTCTGAATGGATGACCCATTCTGTTTATAATAAATCCTTAAGATGACTACATAAATTAACAGAAAAGGTTTTAAAGAAGAAATTACTGAATCCATCAGGACCCGGGGTGGTATAAGGTTTTAGATGGTTAATTGCATCATTAATTTCCTGGACAGAAATAGGAGTGTTCAATTCATCTAACTCTTCTAGGGAAACTGCAGGAAGATTAAGTTGCTCCAGAAATGTCTGTATTTGGCGTTTTCAAGGTTTGCTAAAAGATTTATCTTTTGATAGATTGTAAACATTATCATAATAATTCACAAACAAATTGGTCATCTCGTTAGGGCACATAATAGGGTGACCATTACTCAATATATAATCAATTCGTTTTCCCAAGGATTTCTGTTAGATCTTATTTGCCAACAGTTTACTTGTTTTATTATTTTGATGATAAGAAACTTGTTGCATACGCCAAATCATCCTGTCTGACAGAAGTTGGTTGATTTTATTGATTTTCTTCTGAATTATTTTAATTTCTACTAAAGTGGAGTCCCTAGGATTCTTTTTATTCACAGTTTCCAATTTGTTCAAACTAATATAAAGCTCTCTTAGGGACTCTCCTCTTTGGTTAATTACCTGAGACCTTAATTTTATTAACACACCTCTAATAAAGGCTTTATAAGAGTTCCAAAGGACACCCTTAAAGGAAACTGAGCCCTTATTTAATAAAAAAAATGTAATCGATTCCTCCTTGATTAAATAATCATCCAGTTTCCAGCTAGGACGGTTTGCTTTGTACAAATTAAGATTAAGTTCCATTTAAATATAGGCGTGATCTGCAAGTTCAATTGATCCAATATCGGTCTTAATGATTTTGTTCAGAGTATTAATATCAACCAAGAACAGATCAATTTGCGAATATACCTTGTGAACATTGGAGTAAAAAGTGTAATCCAATTGGCCTGGATGAAGCACACGCCATGCATCATATAGGTTGTTACTGTTAAACCAATTAGAGAATTTCAATGCAGAATTCTGAATTCTATGTATATGTTAACATGTTTTTTGAGATTTTCTGTCCTTTTCTAAGTTTGGTATAGCATTAAAATCTCCTGCCACAATCAGTGAACCGTAAGCAAACTTATTGATGGTTTTCTAGAGACGATTAAAAAATTGCATCTAGTTATTGTTAGGGGCATACACATTGACCAAAGTAACTTTTTGGCCATTTATTGTTCTGCCCCACAGAATATAACGACCATGGGCATCTGGTATGGAAAATTCCTCTATTGGAAATAAATTGTTTTTAAACAAAGTCGCGACACCTCGTGATTTTTTGTTACTAGTGGAAACATATTTCAGGCCAAAAAATGTATTGCCAAAACTCGGGATTTGGGGATGAGCCCAATGAGTCTCCTGCAGAAATACAATGTCAGCCTTTTCCTGCTTACAAAATCTCAATATCGTGTTTCTCTTACCCTGAGAATTTAAGCCGTTTACATTAAAGCTTAAATTTCTTATTGACATTGAAAAAAAGAGAAGTTGAGTATAATAAAATCAAGTTTTCCGCAGGTATAAACTCATGGGGATCAACCAACCTGGTCCCATATATATCGTACCCCACAACCTTTGTCCTAATCAAGGAACTAGGAAAGGGGCTAACCCATCTTTCTACCATACTCGCATACTGCAATCTCCACCACACATACACACACATAGCCTCCCGAACAGAATAACGGCAGACTAAACAAGCGAGGCTAAACGCCATTGTTCAGAAATGGAAGGCCTACTATAATGGGAGGCAACAACCTTTGTGGGATTGTTAAATAAATGGCTCTGCAACAGACCTAACACCCTAAAATTTCAAAGTTGGAGAAAAAAAAGTTCATTCTAAACTACAATATTAAGAGTGAATAAAATGCTGTTATAACATTATTTGTAATACAAATTGTGGGTTTGAAGAAGAGATCACACAACATAAAAAAAGAGAAAGGGAAATCTCCTTTAGGGAAGTGTCACAATGTTATACCTTAGTGATGGTATTCATACTAAGTAATCTCGTTATAAGTCATAATAAAATTGTGAAAGCTAATCTAATTGTAGATGAATTTATGTGATTAAACAATTCATAGTGAATTTAGGAGAAGAAAAACAAACAAAGAAAACCCTTCATAATAAAAAAAAAAGAAAGAACCTTCTTCTTAGGACTGATGCAAGTCATTTAAAAATAAGAATAACTCAAAACAAAAACATAAAAACATCTTACTAAACCGTCAATTGTACCAAAAAAGAAAAAAACAAAGAGAAAACAAACAAAAATAAAGAACAAAGCAGGATTTGCGCATTATCATATGGACAAACTGATATTAATATGCCAGCTTGAAAGAAGAGAAGACCCCTCCTTTGGGGAGTTAATTTTATGCCACACTGAGTCTCTTTGGACTAACAAACCAGTTGGAAAAGTCCATTTATAAACAAGACCCTCTTTCCTAAGGACTTGAGTAATCTGAGCAAATTCGCGTCTCCTGCTTAGCGTTGCTGGAGAAAGGTCAGAGAATATCCTAATGTGTTTATATGGGACATCAAACGTTTTTACTTTGTAACTGGCTCTGACAATATCGTCTTTAGATGGGAAGAAGTGAAGTTTGACCATTACATCTCTGAATCCCTTGTTTTGTAAATATAAAGGAAGAGGAACATCAAATTTCTACTGAAGATGAGCAAAGGAGGGGACCAAAGAGATAAAACATTTGGAAACATAATCTGGTAGGTCAGAGTTCTTGATTGTTTCTGGAATACCCCTTGAGCGTAAATTAGAGCGTCTCGATAGATCTTCCAGATTAATGATTTGATTATTTAGCTCTTTAACCTTCTCTTCCAATTTGTTATTCTGAGTCAGCAAGGAGTTATGATCCAGAGTCAAGTTAGGATCCAGAGGAACAATCTGGTTTGTTTATTCAGTAGGAAAGACTATCCGTGATTTTAATGGCATAAAAAGGCCTATGATGTCCAAAATGTCATGCATTTAAATTATACAGTGCAAAAGTTTTTTGTTTGTTTCACTTTAAATGAGAAATAAATTGAGAACTGTAGAAAAATATGTACTTGATGCACCTTTATCTTACCAGTGAGTTAAAAGGAAGTCTAAACAAGGACCCCTAGATACACTGTTAATTACCTTACCTGTCCTGAAATTGCCACCTCACAGTACAAGATATACATTTCAATTCTTGACATCCAGAAGTGCTGATCACTCATTGCTGAAAGACTGTTGAAGAAATCTCAGACTTCAGCAGTTTATTCTGCTTTCCTATGTCTCTGCCCTTAGTCTTGCTAAACAAAGATCCTTTTCATCATTAATATCCTCAAACTCCAAAAATGTTCTCACTCTGTCTATCCCACCCATTCATGTCTCAGTTAGAGATTTTACAAGCTACTTTAAAAATATAATTGATAACATCTGAAATGAACTTTTCTCTCAGCGTGGCTCAGACACACCCTCCTCTCAACAAACAGACAATACCCAGCCTTTGTCTTTCCTCTAACCCACATCCACTATGAGCTCCTTTCACTGTATAATTGAGGATGAAGTTTCTGGTCTTCTATCAACCTCTCACCTTACATCTTGCCCATTTGCTCCTATTCCATCACAGCTAATCGCTTTCCTCTATCATACTTATTCCAACTCTCACAGCTTTTCAGCCTCTCACTAACTGATACGTTTAATTTTGAAGCACTCCATAATTGCACCCATTGTTAATAAACTCTTGTGACCCAGGTTCTGTGTCCAGCTATCACTCTATTTCTCTACTTGCCTTGGCTTCAGAACTGCATGAGCAATTCCTCTACAATCGCTTAATCCAAATCCCTACCTTCAGCTCCCTTTTTGACCCCCTCCGGGCTAGCTTCCAGCCCCAACACTTCACAGAGACAGCTCTTACAAAAGTCACTAATTACTTGCTCACATCCAAGTCAAAGAGTCACTTCTCTCTATACTACTCCTGTATCTGTTGCCTTCAATGCAGTTTCTTGTTATCAAAATGCTACAATCCCTTGGCACCTGTGGCAGAACTCTCTTGTGCTTTACATCTTATTTAGAAGAATTTAACATTTAGTGCGTCGTCTAACCTTTCCTTTGCTGCTTTCTCAAGATTCAATTCTAGGCCCCTTCCTTTATCTATACATTCTCCCTTGGTACCCTAATAAAATCAATTGGATTTCAGTATCACTCAGTTAAGTTTCATTGTTGACTGCAACCAATGCTTATTTATCAATATTTGAAAGCCTGAAACATAAATATATGTGATGTCTACAAGAACAGGAATAGCCAGGAGTGGATGAAAATATCTAAAACTTAGTAATCAGGAAGTTTTTATAGGAGACTGACTGACTGTTTCTAGTAGCCTGGTAAGAAGTCCTTCATAGGGATGCATTATACTTTGGAAAAATATTTAGGGTACAGCAGTACAAGTTTTAGGAGCCAGGATCCTGCAAAATTTCCACCCCATGACAAAGCTATAGTTGGGTTACTAATGCTGAGTACCATGGCGTCTGTGAAGGCCACATTCTTGTGTTGAGCATCTCCAATGGTTATACAGTTAAAGCTTGGGTTTAGGGGCTTGGGCGCTCATTGCGAGCCTCTCCCCTTGTGTACTTCAACTTTGCTGCTTTGCAATGACCACCTTCGGTTCTCATTGCGAACCCCACTATGAACGCCTACGGCGCTTATCGTGGGGCTCGCAAAGAGCGCCAAAGGCACTCATTGCGAACCTTTCCTACTGCACTTGGCCTCTCAATGCAGGGTTCATTAACCTGCAAGTTTTGTGCTTGGGAATGCCATGTGTCTCTTTCCAGCATCTCCCCCTGTCCCTTCCCTGTGTGCTTCTCCTCTGTGTGTCTGCTGAATCTTTCCGTTGGTTTTATTTTTTAAATTCTGTGTGCCTGGTGTTGTTTGTGCAAGTGCTAGTGTCTTTGCCATAGTGTATTTTCTTAGTCCAAGGTCGGAAGTCTTGTTTTCATTGTTTTCAGATTTTTTTACGTTTTCCGTCCGCCATTTTTTTTCTTGCTTAGCCGATTTTCAAGTGACGAAACAAGGCAAATTGGGATTTAATTTGCTTGCAACCTCACTAAATGGTGTCCTGGCTCTCCCCCTGTGCTGTGTTTGAGTGTGTTTTAATTTTTTTATTTTTTTTGTTGTTGCTTTTTGATTTCCACGGTTCGACTGTTACATTCGTATTTTTCTGAGTTCGGATTTTGTTTGTGCAAGTGTTACTGTCTTTGGCGTTGTGTATTTTCCAAGGTCTGCACGTCTGGCATTGCAGATCCTCCTTTTCATCCAGTTTCAGAATTTTTTTGTGTTATTTGGGCGACATTTTTTTCCTACTTTTTTCTTACTCGAGTGACGAAATACGGCAGGAAATACGGCTTAAATTTGCTTGCAACCTCACTCCCAGGCGTCCTGGCTCTCCCCCTGTGCTGTGTGTGAGTGTGGTTTAATTTATTTATTTATTTATTTTTTGTTTTTCGTGTTTACGATTTCAGCGGTTCGGCCATTACATTCATATTTTTCCTGCGTTTCTCAACTGCTGCAGCCTATGTCCTGCATGCTTTAATGCCTCATCTGCTCATCTCACTTTGCAAGGCTCGCAGGAGCGCCTTTGGCACTCATTTCAGCCTAAGTCCCACGTTTTTCCATGCCTCAACTGCTCGCCTCGCTTCCCAAGGCTCGCAGGGCAGTGAGCGCCTTCGGCGCTCATTGTCTAAGTCCTTTGGAGCTCGGAAGGCTTCTATGCCTCAACCCCAGCTCCCCAGTGCCAGTAGCACTCATGCAGGCCCAGATCATGACACTCCAAAAGTATACATCTATACTGAGGAATGGTAGTTGATATCCCTAAATGATAGATAAACAGATAAGGCACAAAGAACACAAAAACACTGATATGAGATGAAACCCTCAGTTTGAACGTAAACAACGATGCAGAGAGAGTAGAGTCAGCATCTGACATCAGCAGGTAAAAGCATATGGGGGAATCAACACAACATATTATAGAAAACATATATACACATGCCTTGCAAAATAATTCACCCTTCTTGGCATTTTTCATGTTTTGTTGCCTCACAACCCAGAATTAACATGGATTGTTTGAGGATTTGCATCATTTAATTTACAGAACATGCCCACAACTTTAAAGATGTTTTTTTTTTATTGTGAAGCAAACAGTAAATAGGACAAAATAACAGAAAAAGTCAATGTGTATAACTATTCACCCCCCTAAAGTCAATAGTTTGTAGAGCCACCTTTTTCGGCAATCACAGCTCCAAGTCGTTTTGAATAAGTCTCTATGAGCTTGCCACATCTTACTACTGGGATTTTTGCCCATTCCTCCTTGCAAAACTGCTCCAGCTCCTTTAAGTTGGATAGTTTGCGCTTGTGAACAGCAATCTTTAAATCTGACCACAGATTTTCTATTGGATTGAAGTCTGGGATTTGACTAGGCCATTCCAACACATTTACATGTTTCCCTTTAAACCACCCAAGTGTTGCTTTATCAGTGTGTTTGGGGTCATTGTCCTGCTGGAAGGTGAACCTCCGTCCTAGCCTCAAATCACCCACAGAATGGTATTTAGCACCATCCATCTTTCCCTCAACTCTGACCAGTTTCCCAGTCCCGGCTGCTGAAAACATCCCCACAGCATGATGCTGCCAGTACCATGTTTCACTGTGGGGATGGTGTTCTTTGGGTGATGCGTTGGATTTGCGCCAGACATAGCGTTTTCTCTGGGGCCTTTCAAAAAAGGTGTGTATATGTAATGACAGATCATGTGACCCTTAGATTGCACACAGGGGGACATCATTTCACTAATTATTTGACTTCTGAAGGTAATTGGTTGCACCAGAGCTTTTTATGGGCTTCATAACAAGGGGTGAAAACATACGCACATGTCTATTTTCTGTTTTCTATTTCTAAAAAATTGTTTTATGTATATATTTTTCTTATTTCACTTCACCAACTTAGACTATTGTTTTCTGATCCATCACATCAAATTCAGATTAACAAAACATTGAACTTAAGGCTGTAATGTAACAAAATAGGTAAAAAGTCAAGGGGGTGAATACTTTTGCAAGGCACTGTATGTGTATATATGTTTGGTGGGGCCTGCATGGTGGTCAAACAAAATATTGACACTTTGGGCCCAATTTGGACGTTTCCACTTAGAGGTGTACTCACTTTTGTTGCCAACGGTTTAGACATTAATGGCTGTGTGTTGAGTTATTTTTTCAGGAGACAGCAAATTTACACTGTTATACAGGCTGCACACTTACTACTTTACATTGTAGCAGAGTGTAATTTCTTCAGTGTTGTCACATGAAAAGATATAATAAAATATTTAAAAAAATGTGAGGGGTGTACTCACGTTTGTGAGAGATACTGTATATATATATATATATATATATATATATATATATATATATATATATATATACTAGCAACCTGTCCGTCAAAAATTACGGCAATAAAATGTGAAGCCTGGCAATGCTGTTTGCCACATAATGGGAGTTCTCCCCCTCTACTTTACTGGCCTCGCGATGAGCGCCTTGGGTGCTCATCACAGGCCTCGCGATGAGCGCCTTGGGTGCTCATCACAGGCCTCACAATGAGCGATTTCGCAGCACGTCACAGGCCTTGCAATAAGTGCATTTGGCGCTCATTGCGAATCTCTCCTCTGTCTAGTTCCTCCCTTGTGTCTCATCCCCCCATGTCTCTTTCCCTCCCTCTCCCTGCCCTGTGTCTCTTTCCCCCACCTCTCCCTCCCCTGTGTCTCTTGCCCCTACCTCTCCCTCCCCTGTGTCTCTTGCACCCTCTCCCTCCCATGTGTCTCTTGCCCCCTCTCCCTTTCCTGTGTCTCTTGCTCCCCTTCTCCCTCCCCTGTGTCTCTGCCCCCCCCTCTCCATCCCCTGTGTCACTTTCCCCCTGTGTCTCTTCCATCTCTGTGTCTCTCCCCCCCTCCCTCGTGTCTCTTCCCCCCCATTTCCCTCCCCTGTGTCTCTTCCCCCTCCTCTCCCTCTTCTTTGTCTCTCTCCCCTCCCCTTTGTCTCTTCTCCCCTCCTCTCCCTCCCCTGTGTGTCTCCCCCTCCTCCCCTGTGTCTCTTCCCACTCCTCTCACTCCCCTGTGTCTCTCCCCCCTCCTCTCACTCTCCTGTGTCTCTCCCCCATCCTCTCACTTCTCTGTGTCTCTCCCCCCTCCTCTCACTCCCCTGTGTCTCTCTCCCATCCTCTGTGTCTCACCTCTCTCCTCTGTGTCTTCCCCCTCCTTCCCTGTGTGTCTTCCTTCCTCCTCTCTCTCCTCCTCTGTCTCGTCGCCACAATGCCCATGCGCGTCCCGCAGCACGCACAGGCAGACGCGCATGCTCGCCCCCTGTCGCAATGCGCATGCGCGGCTTACGTTGACTCTGGGGCTTTATTAACATATGTGAGAGTTGCGCCATAAAGAAGTCTGAGCACCATAGAATTGATGCCTTTGAATTCTGGTGCTGAGAAAACTACTTAGAGTCAGTTACAATGCATGCTTGGTATCACTGAAAACTACATATAATGACACCTACTATTGCAGTTGAATATTAATTTGATAAACTTAAATCTTGATTGAATATGGCAAACCGCATTCTCTGGCAAATAGATGCGCTCTAAAAATCATAAGGGTATAGCTCAAATAGTTGGCCATATCGTGAGAGTAAAGTATACCCTAGAGAAGACTGATATGCTGGGAAATGTTGAAAATGCATGAAGAAAGGGGCAGCAGAGGCTGAGATGGATAGATGGGGTAATTGAAGCAATGAACATGAACTTGAAGGAGCTCAGAGGGGCAGTGGCTGTGCTGTGCTTCATAGGGTCACTGAGAGTCGGACCCTACTGAACGACTGAACAATGATAATGCCAGTTGGATACTCGTTTCTTTTCTAACATATTGTTCTAGCTGGGCTGACTTTATTTAGGTACCTTTCAAATATGATTTACTGATTGTATACTAATTGTATAACATCAACATTGTTAGACTATCATTTTATGGCTTCAAGCACCCTAACCAATGAAAAAAACACTGATAGTTGTTGGATAAATAACCCGTTATTATTATCATTACATTTATTTATAAAATGCTAAGGTAAGCAGAATTACAAGTACAGGCACAATAAGTCAAATGAGTCAGGAGATAGCTTAATGCAAAATATTTTTGTGAAAGACAGTGCCATAGTTGAAGATGACATGATTTGATTATTGATTGTATGAAAGACAGACAGACTCCAAAAGATCCCCTGGAAAGTGGACTTGAGAGGTGGGGGTGATGCTGGATTTGGAAATGTCAACAGTGATATTTGATAAGTGGGAGTTGTTGAAGAGGGTGGGAAGATTGGGAGTTCCCTCTTTGAAATGTTGAGTTTAAGTTGACCGGCATAAATCCAGGAGGATTATTCTTGAGAGGCATTTGGCAACATTCTCTAGAAGATAGTTGGATAAGTCTGGTGCTGAGAGATAGATTTGAGAGCTATCTGCTTATAGATGAAACTGAAATCCAACAGATAGCATTAGGGTGACAACTGAGAAAAGATCTAGGGAGAAGAGTAGGAGGCCCAAGACTGAACTTTGGAGTACTCCAAGGGAGCGAGGAAGAAGAGGTGCCAGAGAAGGAGATAATAAATGATTTATTTCCTAGATAGGATGTAAACCATGTTTTGGTCAACTGTTTCAAAGGCAGTAGAGCGATCCAGGGGAATTAATGTAGATAAGTTACCGTCTGACTTGGCAGTTAGCAGGTCATAAGTGACATTAGAGTTTTTGAGATATATTGAGAGGAGAGTTCGTATTGGATGTTATAAAAAGAGGTGTCTGATTATGCCTGTTGTTTCAGGAATAATGTCCTCATCTGAATTGAATTGCTGGGTGGTGAGATTGAACACAAATGCACGACCTAGAAGGATAAAATTGAGGTGTATATGGGCCCTCAACTCTGGGTCATAACAGAGTTGTTTGGCAAGATTGAAAGCAGTAAAGTAGGATGGCAGAATTTATATTAACTATTAAAAGTAGAGTTGTTTGACAAGATTGTGGACAGTAAAGCAGGAGAGCAGAATAAACTTGTAATGCAGAAAGACTGCTGAAGTGCACATTTTTTTCCATAGTTGCTCAGCAGTGTGGGAACACCTCAGTAGATTGTGTTTGTATAGCGTTACGATATTGTGGACAAGAGCTAGGGGGATGACCTGCAATCATGGGAACAAAAGTGTCAAGGGTTGAAGTTAACATTTTCTTTTACTGTGAGATGGCAATATCAGGGCAGATGAGGGTGGTTAGGGAGCCGAGAAGGGATTGTAGCACATTGGAAAATTATTGTGGGTCAATAGATTGGACATTTCTGTAGGTTCTGGTGGAGGCAATTAGGCAAGGTAGGAGATTAAGCAGAGATTGATGAAGCAAAGGAGGGTTCATCACTGTGAGATGTCAGGGACAGAGGTAAATGAAAGTAATGGGTGTGTCAGTGCAAATATTGAAGTCACCAAGAATACGATGTACATTAAAGGAGAGAAGCTAGGCAGCAATGATTAAGGGATTGAGAGGGTGTTCCAGGGTTACCATAGATCACAGCAACTCGCAGAGAGATGAGTGAGAAGAGGCAGATAGTGTGAACTGTGAAGGATGAGAATTGGAGGTAACAAACAGGGGCGTTGTAAGCAGTGAGAAGAAAGTAATATGCCCACTCTACCACTCTGCTTGTTCCCAGACCAAGGCATGTGACTAAAGTGTAGGCCACTATATGAGAGTGCTGTAGGGGAGGTATTGTCTGATCGAGTCAGTCAAGTGATTAGGGGAGTTACAAATGAATAGGTCATGATAGGAACTGAGTTTATTGCAGATAGTGTGTTCGTTCCACAGAGGAACTGAGAAGGGCACAGTAGACTTGTGACAGGCGATTGATATCGTGTTATGGTTGTTTCAGCTGTTTGCTGCCTTGTGGACTGACTGCTTGAGACCCACATGGTGAAGTATATAACAAACTAACAATATTAGCAGATATGAACATGAAACTAAAACAATTTGTAGAGAAAGTCTTAATTTCTGAAGATGCTGTTTATAGAACATTTTCATCTTGATTGGCTTGAGTTTCTGCTTATAGCTGTGAGGCTGAGGGTATTTTTATCTACTTAACAGAGGACTAAGAGTTGACAGAAGATGGATTAGGGTAGAGGATTTATTACGTGAATGTTTTGTGTACATATATATTTTTTATTTAGTTGAAATAATTATTTTAAAATCATTATAACATTCATATTTGGCTCATATCATTATTATCATTTTTTTTTTCACCAATAAAAGAATGACAATAAAAAAGCTAGGGTGTGGCAGGATTCATACCCGCTATTTCACACCCCCATGCAATAATAGTTAATTTCACCAAGAACAAGAACATAAAACACACATAACTGTTTATGAATTTGCAAACTGACTTTTTTTAAAGATAATAATTATGGTAAAGACTTTGTATGGTAAAGGCTTTCATTTATCCTGATGATTTTTAAAGAAGAGGGGATATTGCTACTTCATACACAGTTATACATGTGTTTACGATCTTGAGTTTAGTTAAAATTAATTTTATTAGGTGTGGAACTGGAGTGTTGCAGATATCTCCTTACTAGAAGGATTCATAACTTTCTTACAACAATTAGGCCTTTTTATCTGGACAGGAAATGGATGGACACCATTCTGGATTTTTGTAGAGGCCAGATTCTTTACCAAGCTAGTCCTTGATAACTGTTTTGCACAACAACACCATTAAGCCTTAATTCATTGTAGTTAGTTATCTAACAGACATTAAATCAGTTTGAAGAGAATTAGTTATGACATTTTCTACTTGTACTTTAAAACACCATTTCCATTGGTATATATAGATAAGGATGGATGGATTTAAATAACAGTCAAAGTGTTTCCCATTGTTCGAGAACCAGTGTATGATGAGTCTGACTAAGGGCATAATTAGGCTAGTTTTCATATAGGTCAAGTGATTACTGGCTTAGGTGCAAAGTGGTACTGGCTTAGGTAAAAAGTGTTACTGGCTTAGGTAAAAAGAGTTACTGGCTTTGGCTATGGGCATCTTCAGTCTCTTTCCATCCTCCATCGGTGGATCGTAATGGGGCAAATGACATCTCTGACTGGGCAGAGGACCCTTAGAGGGACCCTGAAAAGGCGCTCATTGCAGCAAAGTGCTGCAAGCCTAGCGATGAGCGCCTAGGGCGCTCATCTTGAGGCAATTTTCAATCTGTTTTAAAGTCCTGCAGCGTTCATCGCAAGCACCATTTGGCACTCATTGCAGGCCCGCAAATTGCAGGCCTCGCTATGCAAGGCCCGCAAATTGCTGGCCTCGCATAGCGAGGCCGGATAATTGAGGACCTCTCTATGCGAGCCCCGTAAATTGCAAGCATGACGGCAACTCACAGATTGACAACTATTATAGTTGATTATACTGGAGTGCAATTTTATCTTTTGATCAACTTCCTGAGGTGGAACCAGATGCTGAATGCAGAAGAAGTTTCTACCTGCATATTGGGAATGTGGTAGCTAAAACAACCAGCACTCAATGAAAATAATGGAAAGCTCAATATTTTACAAGGACACACCCTCCCAAGAAAGTAGCAGCAGACTCAACTGTGAGAGAAAAACAGAATAGAATAATTGCATATGAAAGATACAAATGCAAAGTCTGTGTTTTTATTTACTTTGTAAGTTAACATTTTTAGTTTTTCAAAAGGCCATACAGAACTAATAACCACAGTGCTCTTTTGTGACATGTTGCTGAAATTTGTCCTGTTCCTGATCTCTTACACCCATAGACAGACACAAATGCTCCTTCTCTGTTTCAGTACTACTCTGGGTGCTGGTTTCCAACATTACAGTCTATAACACCAGGGGGTAAGGAGGGCACAGAAAACCACCCTTGCTCACTGGAGATACAGCAATGTGGGCACTTAGCTTATGAAAACCTAGGAAAATAATATGTTTGGCAATAGGATGCGGAAAGCAGAAAGAATGACATATTGCAGCAAAACTGTACATTTATTTCACCTTATTTAAAGAGACACTGTCACCCCAATAGGAGGCCATCTTTCTCTACAGTAAATATTTCCTGAGATATAAAGTGTTATCTGTCTGCTGGTGTGCAGCTCAATATACTCATTTAAAACTCAGAGTACTTCTAACTAACCACATAATAACATTAGAGGACATTGGTTTGGCCACCACAGAGACAGACTGCAATGCTATTTAGCACATTGGAGTTGCTAATTAGTATCCAGTAACTGCACCGTGCTTGCAAATGCAACACAGTCAATACTGAATATCTCAGGAATAACTCATGTAAGGAAACAAATACACATCCAATATCTAGACAGTTTTATATGCTCTTTACTAATAACAATAAAAACAACTTAATTTTGGGGTGATGGAGTTCCTTTAATCTCATACTTTATATTAATCAAATACAGTCCCATCTCCTCTCATTCTCACTAAATCTTCTGCTAGCTGCTGGAGACATCTCCTTTAACCCAGGTCCCTCACATATTTAAACCTGCTGTCAGCCATGTATAGGGCAGCAAACAACCAGAACATCCATAATCCTATATTCATCACCTGTCACACACGTTTGTTTTGCCCTTCTCCTTTGCATGTTTCATTTACAATGAACTCACTTTGATTCATGATATATTTATTGCTAATTCCCTTAATCTGTTAAACTGTCACATAAACTTCACTCACTCCATCTGATACTACCTCCTCTGAGGCTCTCTCATTTGGTGGCTTTCACTTCAGTTATCCTCTTACTGCTGGGAACAAGCAGGGTGGAGGTGTGGGCATATTACTTTATTTTTGATGCACATATCACTGTATATCCTGCTGTGATCTATCACCCCTCTGAACCAAGCTTTCAATTTCTAGATAATTTTGCTGCTTGGCTTCCCAATTTTCTCTCCTGTAACTTACCTTCACTGCTTCTCTGTGATTTTTAACTTTTCCACTGATACACCAACACCCCTACAGCTGCACAATTACTTGCACTTACCTCTTCCCTTGGCCTCTCAAAACTTAGTACCCAACTCACTATGATGGACACTCCCTTGACCCTATTTTTACAAATCTCTGCACAATTTCCAAATTTGTCATCTCCCCACTCCCTCCATCTGACCACATTTTCAGAGACCACCACTAACCTACAACCTCACCACAGCCAATCACCATCCTTCAATCCCTGTCATCAGAACCTACAGAAACATCCAAGCCCTTGACCCTTTCTTAGCTCCCTCACTTGTCCTGACATTGACCTCTCTCAGTACAACATGACTCTAACGTCTTCTACCCTTGTCACTCTTGCCCCCATAACCACAGCAGATACCCTCGATTTTGTCTGAAACTAATACACACTACACAAACACGCTACATCCAGAAGTGCTTCCACACTGCTGAATGACTGGAGAAAATCTAGCACATCATGGAGGAAATCTCGCACATTAGCAGACTTGCTCCATTGCAAGTTCATTCTTTGCTACTTCTTCTCTGTCCTTAATCTTGCCAAACAAAACTACTTTTCATTGTTAATATCAAATCTGTCCTCCAGCCCCAAACACTTGTTCCCTACATTCAATGGTCTCCTCTGCCCACCCCCACCTATCTTATCCCAGCTCTCATACATCTAATCAGCCTCTCCCTATAAACCGGCACATTTGCTTTATCTTTAAAACATATAAGTAAGCACAAAAAGTTATAAAAACTTGAAAAAAAAGAACACCTATTCAGAGTCAAATAGACCCAGAACTGATTTCAAATATAACTGTTATTAATATATACTAAAAATCACTCCAAGTTCAAGTGAATAATTAAAATTCATGTCAAACAAACCTAATTAGTTTCTATGAGGAGGTTAGTAGGAATTGGATCAAGACAACTCAGTGGATGTAGTCTATTTGGATTTTGCAAAGGCTTTTGATACAGTGCCACATGGGAGACTATTGAGCAAACTAAGGGATACAGGAATTGCCATAAATATTTGCTTATGGATTGAGAGCTGGCTAAAAGACAGGAAGCAAAGGGTTGTTGTAAATGGAACTTACTCCGATTGGACTAATGTGGTAAGTGGGGTTCCTCAGGGCTCAGTATTAGGTCCCCTCCTTTTTAACATATTTATTAATGACTTGGACATTGGATTGGAGTGTGGTGTCTCCATTTTTGCTGATGACACAAAGTTGTGCAAGGTAATTAAATCAGAAAATTATGTACTTTTCTAAGTGGCAGGTGAGATTTAATATGAATAAATGTAAAGTTATGCATCTGGGAAGTAAAAATAACCATGCCATTTCTAATCTTAATGGAGCAAATCTAGGTGTATCAGATATTGAAAGGGATTTGGGAGTACTTGTGGACAACCGCCTAGATAACAGTGCTCAAAGCCAAGCAGCAGCTGAAAAGGCAAGTAAAATATTAGCATGTATTAAGAAGAGTATAGAACCAAGGGAAGCAAATATAAATCTCCCACTATACAAATCCCTAGTACGCCCTCATTTGGAATATGGAGTACAATTTTGGGCACCACTACATAAAAATGACATTTTAGAGCTGGAAAAAGTACAGAGAAGGTCAACAAAGCTAATAAAGGGAATGGAGGGGCTAAGTTATGAAGAAGGACTAACGAAATAAAACTCTTACTCTAGAAAAAAGGCGTCTAAGAGGGGGTATGATAACCTTATATAAAAATGTGCCAAGAGGTTTTCAACTGACAAGGGGACATCCTTTGAGATTAGAAGTAAAAAGATTTCACCTTAAAGAAAGAAAAGGGTTCTTCACAGTAAGGGTAGTTAATCTGTGGAATTCCCTACAAAAGGAGGTGGTGACAGCGGATTCGATAGATAACTTTAAAAAGGGATTGGATATATTTTTAAATTAAAAGGGAATTAAGGGCTATCCTGGATAAATAGAGAGGGAGTATTGATCCAGGGATGAATCCAATCGCCAGTATCTGGGGTCAGGAAGGAATTTTATATTTTTTTCCCTTTTGAGACAATTGCCAAAGTTTCACTGTTTGTTTGTTTTTCTGTTTGCCTTCATCTGGATCAATTAACAATACATCTGCGTATTACAGATCAGAGGAGATCTAAAAAGGTTGAACTTGATGGACTAAAAAAATGTTTTTTTTTGGGCTAACCCAAGGAGAAAGGGCAAAAATGCTCCCCCTCCAGTGCCATATATATATATATATATATATATATATATATTTATTTTTAATTATTTAAACTAAGTAACCCCTCCCCCAACACCCCCAGAAGCACCATTCAGCCCCCCACTCAGCAGCACCATTCACCCCCCAGCACCGCCCTTCAGCTCCCAACCCCCCAGCAGCCCCATTCACCCCTCAGCAGCCCCATTCAGCCCCAAACCCCCCAGCAACCCCCTTCACCCCCAGCAGCTCCCAGTAGCACCATTCAGCCCCCAGTAGCACAATTTAGCCCCCAGCAGCACCATTCAACTCCCTGGCACCACCATTCAGCTCCCAACCCCCCAGTAGCCCCATTCAGCCCCCAACCCCCCAATAGCACCATTCAGCCCCCCGGCAGCACCATTCACCCCCCAGCAGTCCCATTCAGCCACCCAGCAGCCCCATAACCCCCAGCAGCACCACTCACCCCCAGCAGCCCCTTTCACCCACGGCAGTCTTATTCACCCCGGGCAGTCCCACTCACCCCTCCCCCAACACCCCCAGAAGCACCATTCAGCCCCCCACTCAGCAGCACCATTCACCCCCCAGCACCGCCCTTCAGCTCCCAACCCCCCAGCAGCCCCATTCACCCCTCAGCAGCCCCATTCAGCCCCAAACCCCCCAGCAACCCCTTCACCCCCAGCAGCTCCCAGTAGCACCATTCAGCCCCCAGTAGCACAATTTAGCCCCCAGCAGCACCATTCAACTCCCTGGCACCACCATTCAGCTCCCAACCCCCCAGTAGCCCCATTCAGCCCCCAACCCCCCAATAGCACCATTCAGCCCCCCGGCAGCACCATTCACCCCCCAGCAGTCCCATTCAGCCACCCAGCAGCCCCATAACCCCCAGCAGCACCACTCACCCCCAGCAGCCCCTTTCACCCACGGCAGTCTTATTCACCCCGGGCAGTCCCACTCACCCCCCCCCAACACCCCCAGAAGCACCATTCAGCCCCCCACTCAGCAGCACCATTCACCCCCCAGCACCGCCCTTCAGCTCCCAACCCCCCAGCAGCCCCATTCACCCCTTAGCAGCCCCATTCAGCCCCAAACCCCCCAGCAACCCCCTTCACCCCCAGCAGCTCCCAGTAGCACCATTCAGCCCCCAGTAGCACAATTTAGCCCCCAGCAGCACCATTCAACTCCCTGGCACCACCATTCAGCTCCCAACCCCCCAGTAGCCCCATTCAGCCCCCAACCCCCCAATAGCACCATTCAGCCCCCCGGCAGCACCATTCACCCCCCAGCAGTCCCATTCAGCCACCCAGCAGCCCCATAACCCCCCAGCAGCACCACTCACCCCCAGCAGCCCCTTTCACCCACGGCAGTCTTATTCACCCCGAGCAGTCCCACTCACCCCCCCCCAGCAGCCATCTCCTCTTACTTGTTCACTGTGGTCCCTGGTTCGGTTGTCTCATTAGTCAGAGGCTGGATATTCTTCCCCTGACAGATCTTCATACTGCAGGGGAGATGAATCTCAAATGAATGCCAAGGGACCCTGCAGTATGAAGCTCCGGCAGGGGAAGGATATCCCGCCTCTGACTAATGAGACAACAGCACCAGGGATCACAGTGAACAAGTAAGAGGAGGGGGCTACTGGGGGAGGAGGGGGCTGCTGGTGACACACACAGCCCGGGTGAACAGAGGGCGTGGACCGGTGGTGGTCCGTGGTCCGGTGGTTGGGGACCCCTGATTTAAGGGACAAATTGATGAGAAGCCATTTTTAAATACCAAACACATTACAAGTGTAATTGGCTAAATGAAGCAAGTAGATGTTTCTTTTCTTGTGGTAAATGTAAGGCCTGCCCTCAGATCAAGCAAACCTCAGAATTTCTTGATTCCTCCAATATATTTAAATATATTATTAAAACTTATATTTCATGTGCAACGTCTGCAGTGATATATCAAATCGTGTGGCCTAAGGTAAGTTGGCAAAACAGAAAAACAATTACATTGCAGACATCTGTAGCCAGACATGTTAAGAACTTTGAGCCCTATTCTATTCGAGAAACGGAATTATAACGTGAAATCAGCTGCAAGAACTTTTTTTCCCCTACGTTACATGTTTATTCAAAGCATTTCACTTGCAATATTACGGAACTCAGCTGATATCCGTAAATCTTTGTCTTTAAAATCCTTGTGACTGTTGCAATTTACATCACGCTTGCAATATACAACATGAAATGCAATTAAAAACAATTACCTGCTGTGAAATAGCCATAGGAACCAATGTAGACATCACAAGGCTAATTAAATGCAAAGACCAGGCCTTAAAAGTCCTGTAGCAGTGAAAGTGAACACGCAGGTCTCAGTTCTCTAGTTGGAGACATTTTGAGCGAGAGAAAGAGATAGAGAGAAAAGGAGCTTTATTCTTGGTTTGTATTATTTGCAATGTATCTAGTTAATAAATCTTTCACACTTAAATTACTGAACACATAGAGCTCCATTCAATTGAGCGAATTTGAGATCCGGGACCCGTAAGTGAGGTTGCAAGCTATTTTGCTATTCAATTGGAGTCTTTTTGCAGGCTCGGAACGGCTTCCAGGTTACGGCCTTGATCAAGCTTGTAACTTACAGCCTCCAGAAGCCTTTGATCTGTCACTTTTGCAAGGATAAAATCGCAAATCACTATTCAATTGCTCAATTTCCCCAAGCTTGCAAATGTATTCACACCCGTGAACAGCAAATGAAGGAGAAAATCCTACGAGTGCTAGAGAGAACCCGCAAGTGGGTTAAACCCCTGTCCGCAGCACTGTAAATGCAAATATTAAATCAATTCTGCACTGTAAATAACGGAGAAAGTGATGAAAGACATTAATTAATTGCACAACAGTCTCAAGCCTGCAAATAGGCAGGAAATTCAATTTATTTTTTATGTTTCATTTCAGGGTAAAATCAGTCTCGGGTATCAATGAGTTAATACATATCAGGCCACCCAGAACAGTATTGGCATTCATTTTCATAATTCTTTTTTTTTTGCGGGTTTGCGAGTCTGATCACATATCGGATCCCCAAACCTAATTGAATGACATGTAACCTCCATGTTTTACTGCCGTAATTCTGACAGTCTCATTTACTATTAGCTGATTCAAAATGGGAGGTTACAGGCTTGCTTAATTGATCATGATCCCAACCTCAACTGCTCCGAACCAGTGCATGGTTTACGGTTTTGGCATCGGGCACGCAACTTATGACCTTGAGCAATTGAATAGCCTCGCAATCAATGAGGAACGGGAGCCTGCAACTCACTCGCAGACATTCGACTGTCTGTGATCGATTTATGGTCTTCCAATTGAATATGGCCCCAAATTACTGATAAAACATAATTTATACACATATATACACATATATATAGCCAGGCAGCAGCACACATATCACCCATCAGCTACCACATGAGGAGGACCCGACTACAAATGTCCAGGTGAGAGGAGATCAGTTAGGGCAGGATACACCTACACCATATGCTCCACACAAACACTGGGCCCAAGGGAGACCCCCCCCCCCCCCCCCCCCATGCACAGGGTGTCATAGATCCCTTAACTAGCACACTGCTTAGAGGGAGACCTTCTCCCCGGGAGCCTAAGCCTGTCTACCTTGGATCCATGGTTACCCACTCAGGTTAGACCCTAACCCATCTCCCAGACACTTTGTCTCCAGTGTTGCCATACCCTGGCCAAACCCTGCTGACACTTGGACCTGCAGACTCATTGGCATCTAGGCAGGGGGATAGACAGGCTGGTGCTGGGCTCTTGATGGAAGTCCTAGACATGTGGGCCAATTAAAACATTTAAAGGTGCTAACTGGTATTTGCTTAGGGCAAGTAACCCTTACGTAAAATAAAGGTCAACAAACATTAAAGATTATGCTCTGTTTGGGACATATATACATGGTTGGTTTCATTTAATGGGAAGGTCTTTAATATTATTATTTTTTTAATTTAAAAATGAATTTCTTAATATTTCTACTTATAAAACAACAACTATCATCATCTCACTTGATCTTCAGAACTAGTGAAGGAAAAATAACCTCAGAAGACATCAGATGTCTTTGTTGTTCCCCAACTGTATCTACATGTTATGAGTTTTTCAATAATCACAATTATACAGTTGTTTTGTTCAACAATATGTGAGAGTATCAACCAATTTAACTGCTTTAATACTGGAAAATGAGCATATTATATATTGGATGACAATATGCTGTAAAAAGTGGTGAGAATGTTTGATCACCAGTGTAATATTTTATTTTTGCCACTAGATGACAGCAATCTTTCAACAGTGCTTTGCTGCTTATTTTTCCCATGAAAGCAGGTTAATATTGCAGAAAGCAGACTATTGTAATTGTTAAAAATATGTTTGCGTTGAAAAGGCAGTGTTTTCCAGGTTATTTCTTATTGATGAGTTGGAATTTAGTTAATAAAGTCTATTTATGTATAGTATTTCTGAAGTTTTGGTCCAATGAAGCAAGGTGGATAGGTAGTGGAGTGGTGTTCTACTGTCCTCAGTGTATTGCACAGACTTCTCCTTCCTTCGTTCTTCTATTTCATATCTAGTTACTGGATCGCCTACATCTGTGAGGTATTCAACTTGCTGTGAGATCCCTCAGTGCTTTGGATGTACTGACTGGTGACATCTCTCAGTCTCTCTCTTTGCAGATGAATCCGACCACGTGAGAAGGCTGTGACAAGTCTGTTACTGTCCCAGATCGGCTGCTCAGCACGTAGTGCAGTCAATGAGAGTTAGAATGGAAGGTTGTGGGAGCTAGCAGGAGAGTTGGTCTCCAAATAGAAGAGGCTGGTGGTGGTCACATGGGAGGATAAGCCGGCCAGGGGCAGCCAGGCGCAGGGTTTGCTCTTGTTTTAAGTTTTAACCACAAGGTGCAGTAAAATTTAAACAGCACTTTAAAAGTGCTAAGTAAGTGTACCTCTGAGTCTAAGGAACTGTCTTTGCGGTGTTTTTGCCAAATAATTTTCTGCCAAAATGTAGCCAAAGTGGAGGGCTCTGAAGTAAAACATGTGTTTTCAACTCTGTAGTTAACTATGCCCCGCACCCCCCACATAGCCTGTTTTATGTCATAGTCTCACATATATGTAAAATGAAACCAGCAATTATAACTGTGTGAAGTAGTAAATAATGCTTCATAACATTATACTACCTGAAAGACAAATTTGGTACAATGAAAAGAATTAAACACACATGACCTTTGCTTATTATCATTAATCATCTTGAACTACATCATATAATAACAAACGCAGGTTTAATATAATAGCACCTCTAAGATGTAAAATCACATGCCTAAAAAAAGACACATACACATGATATCATGTTGTAACTTAGAATTGTGTGAGAGGCCCTCTCTCGCTCCATATCTTCCTTTGGGAAGGGCCCTCTTCAGCCCTCATAAGCACTTCCTGTTCCCATCTACCTTGCATACCTGGGTATAAAGTATATGTGTGAAATTGGTGACAGGGTCAGAGCAAATAGGAGTACACAGGAATGCTATTGTTTTTACAATCTCTATATTGTTTTACTCTAGGTACTCTACCTTTTAATCAACTTCAATAAAAGTTATATTTTATTTATATGGCATCTTACTTTTCCTTATTTCGTCTATAGAATCAGACTCACAATTTTGGGAATCATTAATTGGTCAGGTTCAAAGGTGTTCTTTTCTGTCTCTCACAGTTTTGCAATAGTATTTTTTACACCGCTGGCCAATAATCTACCCAGGTCCAGTACTTTTTGATAATCAAGATTCTTACATACTTAGTTCCAAGTGGCCCTTTCCCACCAGTAACCTTCCCTACTTTGTTTTGCACATGTATTACAGACCTGTGTCATACTATGTTTCTTAATCACACGAGATGTGTGTAATGAATTTGTATTACAAAATACTAAATTCCTGTGCATCTGTTTAATTGAGCAGATGAAGACATGATGTATGTACTATGCACTATTTTACAAAGTAAAGACTGAAGATCTAAATTTATTGTTGTTCTGACCTATTGACCCCATATGACTGTCACATAAATACTATGCATTATTTTTGTTAAGATCTACTCTTTGTTGGGCTTGAAAGGGTCAACAGCATACAAAGAGACAATCCTTACTTTCTCTTAATAAAATACATCATCACTATGTGTTCCAAAGAAAGCATGATCCTTATGCCCAAACACATACAATAGATCAATGGTATAACTTAACATAAGTAATCCGGGTTTCCTGAGGGGTGTAGTTAGGCCAGGGTAATAGTTAGGGATGGGTTAATGGATGTTGGAGACACTGTTAGTAGGAGAGGACCTGTGAGGATCTGCTTGGGGAATATTATTATGCTTTGCTATCCCCTGATAACCCTATGGTTACAGTTACACATTACATACAAACACATGACAGAGAAGTGCCCCATTCCCCAACATAATCATTCTTTAATACAAAAGTAAGTGTATAGTCTTTTGTAGAGCATTTAAGCTATGGATCGCTACCTTGTCATGGTGAATGGGCTTGTGTACTTGAATGAAGCTGAAAGCTATACCATGTAGGGTCACCCATGATCAACAGGTCATAGGAGAAAAGTCAGACAAATCACCATCCATAGGAGAAGAAACCAGCAACCCACACTATTACCTTTGCTAAGATAACCTTATGGACAAGCACAACCAGAGACTTAACGATATGGCACCGCAAGATCAGGCCCTTAGTTCAGAATGTGCCTACCACATTACTGAGGAAGAGCAAATGGCAAGTACAAGTAGCTTCATATCTAATTAAGTGGCTGGGCCAAAGCCAAGAGGACATCCAGCTGCGGATGTGTCTGGAGGGGAAAGGAAACTCTGCTACTGCAAAGAACAATTTAGCATAAGAACCTGGAGTGTTAGAAATACTGTATGAATCAAGACAAACTGGACATGGTGAAACATGAGATGACAAGGTTAAACCTTGATATCCTGGGAATTAGTGAACTTAAATGGACTGGAATGGGACATTTCACATCATACAACCACCAGATCTTCTACTGTGGTTAAAAATCTCAGAGAAGAAATTGAGTATCATTATTACTATTGTTTATTTGTAACGCGCCAACATATTCCATAGAGATATACATACCGTATATACTCGAGTATAAGCTGAGTTTTTCAGCCCTTTTTTTAAGGCAAAAAAGGGCCCCCTCGGCTTATACTCGTGTCACTCTCCCCCCCCCCCCGTGTCTCTCTAACCCCCCCGTGTCTCTCTAACCCCCCGTGTGTCTCTAACCCCCCCATGTGTCTTTAACCCCCCCCGTGTGTCTCTCTACCCCCCTGTGTGTCTCTCTACCCCCCGTGTCTCTTTCCCTCCCCCTCCTCAACCTAAACCCCCCTCAACCCCCCTCCTCTACCTAAACCCCCCTAAATACCTCCCCCCTCTGCCCTCACTTACCTGCTTGTGCTCCGGCCTCCGCTCCTTGACCCGGCGCGCATGTGACGTCACATGTGCACCGCGTCATTAGCATATACCGGGTGCACTCCATATATGCTAATGACGTTCGCGCCGGCGCCGGGTCAAGGAGCGGAGGCCGGAGCACAAGCAGGTAAGTGAGGGGAGAGGGGGAGGTGTTTAGGTGGAGGAGGGGGGTTGAAGGGGGTTTAGGTTGAGGAGGGGGGTTGAGGAGGGAGGTTGGGGTTGAGGGGGATTGAGGGGGGAGGTTGAGGGGGGTTGAGGTTGAGTAGGGGGGTTGAGGTTGAGGAGGGAGGTTAAGGATGGGGGCTTGAGGATGGGGGGTTGAGGAGGAAGGTTGAGGAAGGTTGAGGAGGGGGTTGAGGATGGGGGGGTTGAGGAGGGAGGTTGAGGAGGGTGTTGAGGAGGGAGGTTGAGGATGTGGATGGAGGATGAGGAGGGAGGTTGAGGATGAGGAGGGAGGTTGAGGATGAGGAGGAGGGGTTGAGGAGGGGGGTTGATGAGAGAGGATGAGGATGGGGGGTTGAGGAGGGAGGTTGAGGAGGGGGGTTGGGGTTGAGGTTGAGGAGGGTTGAGTTTGAGGAGGGGGTTGAGGATGAGGATGGGGGGGTTGAGGAGGGAGGATGAGGATGGGGGGCTTGAGGAGGGGGTTGAGGATGGGGGTTTGAGGAGGGAGGTTGAGGAAGGGGTTGAGGATGGGGGGGTTGAGGAGGGAGGTTGAGGATGAGGAGGGAGGTTAAGGATGAGGAGGAGGGGTTGAGGATGAGGAGGAGGGGTTGAGGAGGGGGGTTGAGTTTGAGGAGGGGGTTGAGGATGGGCGGTTGAGGAGATAGAATGGGGGGATTGAGGAGGGGGGTTGAGGAAGGAGGTTGAGGAGGGAGGTTGAGGAGGGGGTTGAGGATGAGGAGGGAGGTTGAGGAGGGAGTTGAGGATAAGGAGGGAGGTTGAGGATGAGGAGGGAGGTTGAGGAGGAGGAGGGAGGTTGAGAAGGAGGAGGGAGGTTAAGGATGAGGAGGGAGGTTGAGGAGGGTGATAAGGGAGGGGGGAAGAGACACAGGGAAGGGAGAAGGGAGAAGAGACACGTAGAGAGAGGGGGACACAAAGGGCAAAACAGGGACACAGGGGGCAGCACATTTCCCACCCTCGGCTTATACTCAAGTCACTCATTTTACCCAGTATTTTGTGGTAAAATGGGAGCCTCGGCTTAAACTCGGGTCGGCTTATACTCGAGTATATACAGTAAGTTAATTTCCAGACAAAGACTTATTCAATATTAACATGTTGCAAAGAATGGAGGGCCCTGTATTTGAGCTTAGAATCCGGTGTCCATAGTGCTTCCCCAAAACGCCATGCAAAATTGAAAACTTGCAGACTTATAATCTAAAGGTTTTGTGTGTGGTACAGGAGGGTGAGAGAAGTGTTGTGTATGTTAGGAAGGAAGGTGATAGGCTTCTTCAATCAGATGTGTTTCTAGTGAGGTTTTGAAGGTTTTGAGGCAGGAGGATAGTCTGGTGGAGCGAGGCAAGGAGTTCCAGAGAATAGGGACAGCACAAGAAAAGTCCTGAAGGTGGGAGTGTGAGGAGATGACAAGAGTGGCAGAAAGAAAAAGGTCGTTAGCAGAACGAAGAGGGTAGGTGGTGGAGTAGTTGGAAAGGAGAGCAGATATGTAAGGGGGTGCTCTGTTGTTGAGGGCTTTGTAAGTTAGGTTCATGATTTTAAATGTTATTATGGAGCCTACAGGAAGCGGAGTGGTTGACAGAGAGGTGC
The DNA here is from genome assembly GCA_027410445.1 of Discoglossus pictus. Taxonomy (NCBI): domain Eukaryota; kingdom Metazoa; phylum Chordata; class Amphibia; order Anura; family Alytidae; genus Discoglossus; species Discoglossus pictus. The sequence goes on from CM050163.1 coordinate 273,360,029, forward strand.
TGCCGACACTGAACGTTGTGTACGGTAGAAGAGTCTAGCGGAGGTATTCTTTATGGATTGAAGTGGTTAAAGATGGGTGGCAGGCCAACAAGAAGCGAATTGCAATAGTCAAGATGAGAAATGATGAGAGAGTGTATTAGAATCTTAGTGGTGTCTTGTGTAAGGTAGTGACATATTTTGGAAAGTTTTTTTAGATGGAGAAGGCAAGATTTTGTTAGTGACTTCCCTCATAGTAAATTCAAGGATGGCCTTTTCTGTCCAATAAGTGACAGCATCATTTCAATTAAAATTCAAGGCAAGCAATTTAACATCACAGTGATCTAAGTCTATGCTCCAAGCATGGATGCTGAAGAGGCTGAAGTTCTCCAGTTCTACGAAGATATTCAAAATGTCATACATATAACACCAAGGAAAGATGTTACTTTCCTCATAGGTGATTAGAATGCTAAAGTAGGGAACCAAAATATACCTGGAATAACTGGCATGTTTGGCCTTAAAGTACAAAATTGAGCAGGTCAGAGATTAGCAGAATTCTGTCGGGGTAATTATCTGATTATAGCAAATATCATCTTCCAACAGCCTCAGGGACGACTCTACCCATGGACATCCTCAGATGGACAATATAGAAATCAGCAGGGGTGGCTGGTGAATAGGGGCAAATGGGCAACCACCTTCCCAAAATTAATCCACTGACTTAATTGTTTAATTTAAATAATATAAAAATTCAAATTAATTATATCATGCTCAATCTTCTATTATTTTTAATATCTGCTGCTGTCACTTTAAATTACAAAAACCCTTTGTACAGACAGTTAAACACACTGATTTATCACATCTATGCCTATGTGGGTGACTTTCCTAGTGCTACAGATCAGGGTACATGTGAGAATTAAAGAAAATCTGTCAAAATGCTGCATTTCCCAACCTGTGCTCTAAACTATAGGACTGATCCTGTCTGTCACACACAGCATCACCCAATCTGAATGGCCGGGAGGCAAAGTCTAGAATCATGCAGGGATAGCCCCTCTCACTGTCCTCAGGCACTGAATATATTGATGCAACCCTGACAATCTGAATAAAGATTATTGGGGACAAAATCAACTCCGGGCCCACTGTGCATGCAGATAGATGGAGCTGCGTGTAAAGATCCAGCTTTCTTAGTACTCTGGTGGTCTTATTGTTTCTGACTACCCTGCTCCACACACCAAGCTTGTGACCTGTCACCACACAGGCCTATGCCAGACAGAGGCAGCTACAGAGCTCAGGTGTGTCCATATCCCTCTCTGTGTCACTGTCAGGACATTTTCACCCTCTGTCAATGTCTATCTCTTACAAATAAATCTTCCTTTGTCTTGTTATTGTTTTTATGTTCTTCAATTGTGTCTGACTCTTAGTGACCACATGGATGCAGCACACCAGGTACATCCGTGTTTCTGGTTGTGCTTATCCATATGGTTTTCATGGCAAAGATACAGGAGTTGATTGCCAGTTCCTACTCCAGTGGATGCCATTTGGCTGACCTCTCTGAAATGACCTTCCCCTCTTGGATGATCCTTCATGATATAGCTCACAGCTTCATTGAGGTAACAAGCCCCTTAACCACAACAAGGGAGCGATCCAAAAGGGGCCCTGTGTCTTTTTTTTGGGGGGGGGGTTTAGAAAAAGTTTTTTATTAAACATTTTTTAATATAAACAAAGACAAATGAATATACAAATATCAATAGAAACAAACATCTATAAAAATCACAACATCGTACAACTGTGTGCAGTCCAACTCACAACATAAAACATAAAAAACAAACATAACCAAATTGGTACCATCCTCATTCACATCCAACCCTCCAATTAGGTAGTGAGATAAAGAGATCCGACTCTTATTACAAAATGTAATCTATTCATTATTATCTTCCATATAGGAGTCCCAAATCTGCCATTTCCTGCTTAATCATCCATTTAGCTTAAATCCATTAATATTCATAATTTCCAATTCCCTATTTCTCAACATTACTATGAATACTTTCTTCCATGATGGAACCACCTTCTGCTTCCAATATTTGACTAGAAGCAATTTGGCCACTAATAGACCATGTGATTAATTAGACCATTAATAGCCTCTTAGGCCAAGGTATATTATCCTCAAAAATATGGAACAAGGTGATCTTGGGATCGGATATTAATACTACAGCCATCATTTTTGTCAGTTGAATAAAACAATGTTCCCAAAATTTTTTAACATATTTACACTCCCACCAAATGTGGGCGTGGGTACCTAGTTTATTACAGCCTCTTCAACATAATTTTGAATGTCCCACTTCCAGACTGTTTAATCTTGTCAGAACCCAGTACCATCTCTGGACATTCTCTGTATGTTGTACACTGAGATGTTACTTTCATTAGCTTAAATCCTCCCCACCACTTGGCTTCGGGTAAGTCACATCCAAAATCAACATCCCAAGTAATAATTATGTCTGTATTGCCTCTATGGTTAAGGTTATTTAATACCCCCTGGCATCTAGCTACTCTATGTGTCCAATTATCTTTCAACAATAATTCAAATTCAAGCCCTTCTTGTTCATATTCCTTTTGTTAACCCAATATGTCTAAATTTATGATCCAATATCATAAAGTCCAACCATAAGAGATTATTTAAATGACATTCCTTTTGAAAATGTTCATAAGTATATCTCACCCCTCCCCTATGATAGAAGTCCTTAATTCTTTAAAGGCCTTTACTTTTTAGATAGTCCCCACAATTTAGTTTTTATTGTGCGAAATTGACTCAGTAGGAGTTACTAAAGAGGGAAGGAAAATTTGAAAATTTATTTCTATGTGTATACCAGAATTTAATTATTGAAAGAATTTCCGTACGGAGATATAGGTCTGTAATTTTTAAAGTCTTCAGGGTCTTTATCTATTTTCAGAAAGTTTGATATTTTAATCTCTGTCATTTTTTTAGGGATTTTTTTCCTGATCTTTAAAATCATTAAACATTCTACTGTATATACTCGGATTTTTAATTCATCTGCAAAGATCTTATAATAGCTATTTCAATATTCATCTCTTCCCAGGGCTTTATATTGTTTTAAATATTTTATAGCATCATCTATTTCTTCTGGGTTAATTTCCCAATTTAAAATGGCTAGGTCTTCCTCTGAAATACTCGGTAGGTTAATTTTATCAAGGAAGTTTTGAATAACTGAATTAAGTTTTTTTTTTAAGTTTCCCTCTTTTTCTAAGTTATATAGGGATTGGTAATAATTTAAAAAAAACTTTGCCAATTTCATTTGGTTTTGAATAAATTTCATTATCTTGGCCCCTTAATCTTTTAATTCTTTTTTTGCATCTGTTGCTTTTTTAGCTTCTTGGCTAATAATTTGCCAGCTTTATTTCCCATTTGATCCTGGTTTTGTTGGAATTTCCAGATCATATTATCTGTCTGTAATTGGATAATCTTTCTTATATTAAGCATAACTTCCTTCAATTGTAACCCTGTAGCCTTATTTGGAGATACCTTATCTAACCTCTGAAGTCTACACAATTTTATATACAGTGATCTCAATGTTTGGCCTCTCTTTTTATTTACTGCTATAACTTTGGAAATAAAAACACCTCTCATAAATGCCTTGTGAGTGCACAAAACAAGGGAACTCAAGCATTCCATTTTTTCATTAGCAGTAAAAAAAAAGCCAGATTTCTTGTTTGAGCTTCTCAATCTGTTCTTTTGTTTTAAATAAAGTTGGATCCATCCCCCACTGCTTTCTACCCGCTCCGGTATTTTCCTCCCTTAATGCTCAAACACACTGAATAGTGGTCAGACCAAGATATTTAATTGATTGTTACTTTATCTACCAATGACAATGTCTGAATATCAGTTAAAAAATAATCTATACTTGTATATGTAGAATGTCTTTTGGAGAAAAAAAAGTGTTATCTCTTTCTAAAGGATTTTTCAACCTCCATACATCGAACAGATTATAATTCAACATTAGTTCACTGAATTTTTTAGCAACTTCTATGGAGTGCGAATCTCGAGCAGGTTGTACAGAGGAGGATCTATCCAAAATTGTGTCTGCCATAATATTGATCCCCAGGAGCACCATCAAATCTATCATGACCAAATGGAAAGAACATGACACAAAAGCAAACCTGCCAAGAGACGGCCGCCAACCAAAACACACAGACGGGGCAAGGTGGGCATTAATCAGAGAGGCAGCACAGAGACCTAAGGTAACTCTTGAGGAGCTGCAGAGTTCCACAGCAGAGACTGAAGTATCTGTACATAGGACGACAATAAGCCATACGCTCCAGAGAGGTGGGCTTTATGGCAGAGTGGCCAGAAGAAAGCCATTATTTTCTGCAAAAACAAAATGGCATGTTTTGAGTTTGCGAAAAGGCATGTGGGAGACTCCTAAAATGTATGGAGGAAGGTGCTCTGGTCTGATGAGACTAAAATTGAACTTTTTGGCCATCAAAGAAAATGTTATGTCTGGAGCAAACCCAACACATCACATCACCCAAAGAAAACCATCCAGTGAAACATGGTGGTGGCAGCATCATGCTGTGGGGATGTTTTTCAACATCTTTAAAGTTGTGGGCATGTTCTGTAAATTAAATTATGCAAATCCTCAAACAATCCATGTTAATTCCAGGTTGTGAGGCAGCAAGACATGAAAAATGCTAAGGGGGGTGAATACTTTTGCAAGGCACTGTATGTTTGCTATAGTATAGTATGAGTTATTTATTTTACCCATCCGTATTATATATCTTCCCTCTAAATCTATAGATGTAAATTCTTCCTACTAAATAGGATTGAAACACCTCTTCATTTACTTTGAAAAGTAGAGTTTATCGCTTCTAAATATAATTTGTTATACATTTTTGGAATTTTCAGTGTTTTCCAATGTGTCTCCTGGAAGCAAGCCACATCTGCCTTATGTTTAATGCATTCCAGGAATGTTGTGTTTCTCTTAAAAGGTCTATTCAATCCTTGGGCATTTTGGGACAAAAATACTATCGTCATTTGATCCTACTAGTATTCCATTGTGTCTGATCTCTACATACCCCTCTGATCCCCCATTCATACCACCAACGCAAATTCTAACATACATCCTTCTGAAATCAATAAGATGTTTCTCAAAAGGTACCTCTTGGGCTAACCTCCTTTTAGGAAGTACCTGGCAGATTAATACCATTATGAAACCCGCATGGGTTCCGCAGGAGGAAGCATTTGCATTAGGAAAAGGAGACAACAAAAGTAAAAAATATCTCTTTAATGGAAAATAGAAACCAAAATGTTCAACCTTGCCTAAGGGTCCTACAAGAACTCTATATCCACAAAAGAAGGGGGCCGAGATTACATCTGCCCCAAATAGGGAAACTAAGGTTGCATATTTGAGAAAAACAAATATATAAAGCCTACCATTATAATAACCATGCCTGGGTGTAACCTTCTATAAACTACTAATAGTTAGTGTAAATTTGTAGTATTTAAATCACTCTTGTTTTTCTCCTTTCTTTCCCCATTCCTTTCCTTTCTCGTTCCTTTAACTGTGCCAAAAAGAAAATAGAAAACATATTCATATACTAATTTAGTTATATTGTGAATATAAATCACTTAAAGTTAATCTCTAATCTACTTTATGTGTTTCCTTACTCTTATCAACATTTAGTGAAACATTCATCTATATCTTATCCCCCTCACTAAAGCCTTATCTACTAAATCCTTTAAACACTTTATTACTATTATGTGTTTCCTCTTTATTAATATCTTCAACAATGTATATCCAGTGCCTCATTTACTAATCTGTGCTTAATTGGTTATCCCCCAGGTTTTCCTGCTTCTCCATTTACTTCTCTTTAAAAAATCTGAATCCAGTTTCTTGCCTCTCTTACTACCTCAATACTCCAATTGAGTAGCTGCCTCTCCCCCTCTTTTATTGTATGGATAGTATACCATACAGCATCCTTTTTAACAAATAATTTAACAGGGAAGCCCCATCTGTAATAAATCAATCAAACTCTCTGCTCTGATAATGTAGATGGCGACATATCTGAAAATATCTTAATATTTGCAAGTGGGGCTTCCAAATTTCCTTTCTTGAACATCGCTTTTGTCACTGTTTCCTTAAATCTTATAGAATGACATTTCACTATAACATCTCTTGGACTTTTAGAGTCCAATCTTGATGGTAGAGGTAGTCTATGAATTAAGTCTAGTTCTGTTTCCCCTTGTATTTTGTATCCGAGCGGGGCACAAAAAATATTTTTCACAAATGCTCTAAGTTCTATGTTAGAAATAGATTCCTGTATTCCTCTTAGTCTTAAATTATATCTTCTTGAGTAGTCCTCTACGTTCATCATTTTAAAGTCCATCTCTTGGATCCTTTCTTCTAATTTCTTGGAGTACAAGCTCAAGTCCATATATTCCTGTGCCAACTTATCTAATTTATACGCCATGATTTCCAATTTACCATTTGTTTTTCTAATGTCCCTTGTATGATCAATTATTTGTTGTCTGAATTCTGAAATCATAGAGGATTGAAAATCCGCCAAAATTTCCTTCATTTTTGCCACAGTTAACAGCTCTTCATTAATACTTGCCTGATGTTGGTGAATTATCACCCTGTCCTTCTATAGGTGCAATATGTTCATCCCATGTGTTGTTTAGTCTCAATTTGTTTAATTAATTCATTTGCTCATTTAACAAACTATTTATTTATGCAGTTTCACTCTTTTAATCTTTTTTCAGTATATTTGCTGTTGTCATAGTATCTGCTTGTGTTGGCTCAGTCATAAAATACCTGACCTAGGTTCAGATGGATAGATAGAGAGAGGGAGAGATATAGAAAGGATGGGAGGGGGGGGTGATAGAAGGGGAGAGCGGGATAGTGTAGAGAGGGATAAATATGAATAGCGAGGGATAGTAAGAGATAGAGGGAGGGATAGAGAGTGGAATAGAAGGAAAGATGGATACAGAGGTAGACTGAGGGATAGAAAAAAAAGGCATAGGATCTATCTCTCTAACTCTCTATCCCCTCTCTCTCTGTCCCTTCCTATCTCTCTATCACTTCCTCTCCCTCTCTATGACTTCCTCTCCCTCTCTATCCCTCTTCTCTCAATATCCCACTCTCTCTATCCCTCTCTTTCCCTCCTATCATTCTCTCTCTATCCCCCTCTCTATCACTTTCCCCTCTCTCTTTGATCTATGGGATCACTTTTGTCTATTTTTACCAGCTGCTACGGCCACACGTCTTATTCTATTTAATTATTCCATGTCATCAAGAAAATGGAGGAAGATTCCAGCATAAGAAAAGTGAGCAGAACCAGCACCACTTCAACCTCATCGAGAAAATGGAGGCACTTCCCAGCATAAGAATAGTGAGCAGAACCAAGTAAGTGGGTAGAGTCTGTGTCACTGGGCAGGGCCTATATAGGTAACATGTTGTGAAGGGGGAGGGGTTTATACTATTTGGTGGAGTCAATGTAAGGGGAGGGGCCAGGTCTTTGTCTTCCGACCCACCAATTTGGAAAGTCACCAGCTGCCACTGGAAATCGTGTTGATGATATACTTTGTAGCCAAAGATGGAGGATCTCTACAGTCACCAAAACAAGACCTGGAACGGACTGCGGCTCAGCTTATGAGCTTCTTATTGCAAAGTTCTGAATTAAACTGAAGTAAAGAGGGAAATCAATCAGACCAAGTAGATATGACATAAATAATATTCCCTGTGAATATACAGTAGAGGTAAAGAATAGATTTAAGGAACTAGACATGGAAGATACAATACCTGAAGAACTTTGGACCAAAGTTTGCAACATTATCCAGGAAACAGCAGAATATCCCCAGAAGAAAGAAAACTACAAAGGCAAACTGGCTGTCTAATTATGCTTTAAAAGTAGCACATGAAAGAAGGTAAGCAAAAGATAATGGAGATAGGAAATATTTGTCCAAATGGATGCATAATTCCAGATGATGGCAGTGTGACAAAGTGCCCTTCGCCACTTTGTCTGGGAGAGAACTTATTGCCAGCCTCCTGCCCTGCGACTATGGCCCTGGGACATATTGCCCTTTAAACACAGTATTCAGCCATACCAGAGTGTATGTCACTCATTCTGGCCCTTTAAATACAGTGGGGTCATTCGGTACTTGCCCTGTGTGAGCGGTGATACCCCAGATAGTTATGCCATGGAGCCTATTCATATAATGAAAGACTATGGGAAAGACTTTAGCTACATGGCAATTGAACTGTGTGAATAGGATCTGAGCGCTATTCGGTAGTTTTGTGCGCTCAGATCCCAACTATCTGGGGATATGTGAAATATCTGTGTGTTATGTGTAAAAGGTGACTTTATGTATTTTAAAGTGGTTTATGTCTTTTTGCAACCATGTGCTCAATGGAGTCTGCCTCTATCCCTGGATAATTGGATTACTTTCCCCATTGTCTCCAGTACAGAGGCCTCTGTAAAACCTGTTTGAGCCAGGGCCCAAAAGATACTTTTACTAACGTTTGAACCCCTGGTCTGAGTCATGCCATTTTTTAATATGTTGCTCCACAATTTATGTTGTTCATAAAAATGTAAGTTTTATTTATGTACTATGTAAAATCATAAAGTTATAAGAATGTATAAAAATGTGTAAGTTTTAGCTGGGAGATAATTGAGTAGATACAGTAATAAACTCAATTATCTCTCAAGCAGAGGGGAGGGAAACTGCGGGCGTTACTATTGTGTTATTGATTGTTCTATACCTCCCCCCTGGGTGTGTTCTTTTTGTACCTGTAATAAAAACCAGGCTGGGTGTGCCAGCAAGAGAGTTCTTCTTGACCCTTCAAAACGTAGCCTCGTCTCGTTCTTGAAAGGGGATTATATTGGATTGTTACTCTGCTCCTTTTACAGCTGAACCTGACTCTCCCTCTGGAACTCTTGGATGGGATTATACCAACTTCACTTTTACACAGCAGCTTGCCAGGGAAAAGGACGTCTCCAACGGCTGATACCCTCTCACTACCGGGGTAGCCGTTACATTGGCTGGCAGTGGTGGGATGGCGTCCTAGTGCGAGGAAAAGCAGCCCGGAGACACTGGTAACGTTTGGAGTTACAAATTGAGGGCAACGCTAGTATCCGTACAGCGCCCCTGGCTACAGCAGGATGGAACCGGCTATTTTTCGGACAGCGTTCCATGATGAGGAGGAGGATGAGGCCGCGGACTACAGGGATGCAGACAGAAAGGAACTCTGGTATGATGACCTGGAAGATACCGAATGGCGGCGAGGTGAGAGTCTCCCCAGTGATGAGCAGCGGCTACAGAAGTGTGTGGCGATCCGGATGTATCTATTGGGAGAGCAGCCCCTGGATGAGTGGGTGACAAGACTAGAGACCCTGGTATGGCGAGAGATCTGGCTAGACAACGCATACCAGGCCCTCTGGTGGCATACCATTCGACTTACCCCCTGGACGGCTGAACACGACTTACCGGAGGGGGATGATTATGATGGCCCGGGTTTATTATGGTATGCCTTGGAGGACGACATTGATCTTGGCAGCACGGAGGCGTCTAGGTTTTGGGACATCTACGACTACCGGATGGGCATGTATGTCTGGGTTGACGAAGCCGAGGTGAGCAAAGACATGACCCACCTGGTAACAAGAGAGTGGCAGCTGGAACAGGACTACCAACACCTGCTCAGCTTCGTGCAGCCCCAACCTATCCGACAAGCAGAACCAGACCTCATTGACTGGTCCTGGGATGACCTCCAGATGGCAGGTAGAGATGGGACCGAGGTCTCTCTACCGGCCCTACAGGGAGCCAAAGGTGTCGTCCTTTCCCCCCAGCGGCAGTGTGAACCCCAGGGGGCAGAAGGTGTCGTCCTTCCCCCCCAGCGGCAGTGTGAACCACAGGGGGCAGAAGGTGTCGTCCTTCCCCCCCAGCGGCAGTGTGTATCCCAGGGAGCAGAAGGTGCCGTCCTTCTCCCCCAGCGGCAGTGTGAACCCCAGGGGGCAGAAGGTGTCGTCCTTTCCCACCAGCGGCAGTGTGAACCCCAGGGGGCAGAAGGTGTCGTCCTTCTCCCCCCAGCGGCAGTGTGAACCACAGGGGGCAGAAGGTGTCGTCCTTCCTCCCCAGCAGCAGTGTGAACCACAGGGGGCAGAAGGTGTCGTATTTCCCCCCCAGCTGCAGTGTGTATCCCAGGGAGCAGAAGGTGTCGTCCTTCCTCCCCAGCGGCAGTGTGAACCCCAGGGGGCAGAAGGTGTCATCCTTCCCCCCCCCCCGCAGCAGTGTGAACCCCAGGGGGCAGAAGGTGTCGTCCTTCCCCCCCAGCGGCAGTGTGAACCACAGGGGGCAGAAGGTGTCGTCCTTTCCCCCCAGCGGCTGTGTGAACCACAGGGGGCAGAAGGTGTCGTCCTTGCTCCCCAGCGGCAGTATGAACCACAGGGGGCAGAAGGTGTCGTCCTTCCCCCCCAGCGGCAGTGTGTATCCCAGGGAGCAGAAGGTGCCGTCCTTCCCCCCCAGCGGCAGTGTGATCCCCAGGGAGCTGAAGGTGTCACGCTCTCCCCCAGCGGCAGTATGAACCACAGGGGGCAGAAGGTGTCGTCCTTCCCCCCCAGCGGCAGTGCGTATCCCAGAGAGCAGAAGGTGCCGTCCTTCCCCCCCAGCGGCAGTGTGATCCCCAGGGAGCTGAAGGTGTCACGCTCTCCCCCAGCGACAGTTTACCCTAACAAGGGGAGACACCAATCTCCCAGACGGCGCAGATGGGACCGTGGTCTCTGCGCCTGACATACCGGGATGCTGGACAGCCTGTCCAGATCCCCAATTACCCTCACTGGGACAACCGGAGGAGGGGGTAAGTACAAATTCCCCTCCCCAGCTAATTCCTAATGTGGCCCCAGGGTTAACAAAGGAAATGTTAACCCCCACTGACCCCCACGTTTCCCTGGCTACTGAGCCAGAATATGTCCCAAGTACCACAGCAGAAGAGCTGACAGCGGGGCAGAGTGCAGTCGGCCTCTGCCCTCCCTTTGTCCCTTGTACAGAGCAGGATGTCCTGCAGGTTATACCAGCAGAAGAGCTGGCATCAGGGCAGAGTGCCGCTGGCCTCTGCCCCTCAATCCCTCAGCGTGTTGCCCCATCATCACAGCGAAATATCCAGGTGCAGTAACTGTTTGTTGTGGGTGGGCTGCTCTAGCACTGGTTTATTGTGGGTTGGTGGATCGTCTAACGGAGGCACTGACCGGCAGAAGGTCAGGTTCCTGGTTAGACTTCCCCCCAAAGGGGAGATGTGTGACGAAGTGCCCTTCCCCACTTTGTCTTGGAGAGAACTTATTGCCAGCCTCCTGCCCTGCGACTATGGCCCTGGGACATATTGCCCTTTAAACACAGTATTCAGCCATACCAGAGTGTATGTCACTCATTCTGGCCCTTTAAATACAGTGGGGTCATTCGATACTTGCCCTGTGTGAGCGGTGATACCCCAGATAGTTATGCCATGGAGCCCATTCATATAATGAAAGACTATGGGAAAGACTTTAGCTACATGGCAATTGAACTGTGTGAAAAGGATCTGAGCGCTATTCGGTAGTTTTGTGCGCTCAGATCCCAACTATCTGGGGATATGTGAAATATCTGTGTGTTATGTGTAAAAGGTGACTTTATGTATTTTAAAGTGGTTTATGTCTTTTTGCAACCATGTGCTCAATGGAGTCTGCCTCTATCCCTGGATAATTGGATTACTTTCCCCATTGTCTCCAGTACAGAGGCCTCTGTAAAACCTGTTTGAGCCAGGGCCCAAAAGATACTTTTACTAACGTTTGAACCCCTGCTCTGATTCATGCCATTTTTTAATATGTTGTTCCACAATTTATGTTGTTCATAAAAATGTAAGTTTTATTTATGTACTATGTAAAATCATAAAGTTATAAAAATGTATAAAAATGTGTAAGTTTTAGCTGGGAGATAATTGAGTAGATACAGTAATAAACTCAATTATCTCTCAAGCAGAGGGGAGGGAAACTGCGGGCGTTACTATTGTGTTATTGATTGTTCTATACCTTCCCCTGGGTGTGTTCTTTTTGTACCTGACTGTAATAAAAACCAGGCTGGGTGTACCAGCAAGAGAGTTCTTCTTGACCCTTCAAAACGTAGCCTCGTCTCGTTCTTGAAAGGGGATTTTATTGGATTGTTACTCTGCTCCTTTTACAGCTGAACCTGACTCTCCCTCTGGAACTCTTGGATGGGATTATACCAACTTCACTTTTACACAGCAGCTTGCCAGGGAAAAGGACGTCTCCAACGGCTGATACCCTCTCACTACCGGGGTAGCCGTTACAAGCAGGAAAACACAAAGAGACATTCTATAATGAGAAATTTAAAGAAATAGGAAAGGATCACAGAATGGGAAAGTCAAGAGATCTCTGCAAAATTGTGATCTCCAAGGAACCTTTCATGCCAAAGTGAGCGTGATTAAAGACAAAAATGATAGGGACTTAACAGAAGAAGGGCAGATAAAAAAATAGGTGGCAGGAATACACTGAAGATCTATACAGGAAGGATCTTAACAGTAGTGATGACCTCAATAGTTTGTCCAACGAGTTGAAAAAAGTGAAGTGAGATGGGCCCTAGGATGCCTTGCTGATAAAAAGGCTGCAGGAGATGATGGAATCCCAGGGGAACAATTCAAAATCCTAGAAGATGATGCTGTGACAAGTGTTACTTGTCTTATGCCAAATAATTAGAAAAACTTAGCAGTGGACAAAATAGTGTAAAAGGTCAACCCAAAAAAAAGCAGTGCCAAAGAGTGCTACAATTATCAAACAATTTCACTACTTTCAGATGCCAACAAAGTAATGCTTAAGTTCCTATAAGCTCGGCTCCAACAATATACAGTAATGTAATATATCTGATCGATAATAGATAAAGCAAAAGATTTCCAAAAAAAACATTTGCTTCTGCTTCATAGATTATTTTAAATCATTTGACTGTGTGGATAACAACACAATGTGGCAAGTCCTTTAAGAGATGGGAATACCAAATCATCTCATACACCTGCTGCTCAACGTTAAAAAGATGAAGATCATGGCAAACAGCAATCTTAGTTCCTGGCAAATAGATAGGGAAAAGTGGAGGCAGTGACAGATTTTATTTTCCTGAGATCCAAGATCACTTCAGATGTAGACTGTAGCCATGAAATGAAAAGATGTTTGCTTCTGGGGAGGAACGCTATGGCAAGTCTGGACAAGCTAGTAAAAAGTAAGTATATTACATTATCAACAAAGGTCTGCATAGTTAGGACTATGGTATTCCCAGTAGTAACATACAGATGTGAAAGCTGGCCCATAAAGAAGACTGAACACTGTAGAATTGATGCCTTTGAATTGTGGTGTTGATGAAAACTGATTACAGTGACTTGGACTGCAAAAAGTAAATAAATCAGTACTTCAGGAAATCAAAACAACTGTTCACTGGAATGGATGATCATGAGACAGAAGCTCAAATATAAATACATTAAATAAATGAATAGATAAAATAAAGGTCAATTACCAAATGATTACAAATCAGGAAAAGATTGTGGAAGCTTTTGCTAATTATTATAGAGACCTCTACAATTTAGAGGCAAACTCTAATAAGAATGATTTTCAAGAGGAAAAGATTTTCGAAATTCTAGACAGGATAAAATTACATAAAATTAAAAAAAAAGAAGTACTGTCTAGATTAAAGGTCTATTCATCTCCTGACCCTGATGGGTTTATTAATAACGATTATAGAGTATATCAAAGGCAATTAGGGAAAGATCTCAATAACATGGCCAATGAATTTAAAAAATCCGGTATAGCTCTAGGAATTTTTTTTTTTATTACGGTATCATTATTTTATTACAATTATTCAAACATACTAACATTAAATCTTATAAATGTCAAGTCTTTCAAAAAGACCCTTGAGCATAAGTAATTCTATTTCCCCCTTCTTGAACCAATACACTTAAAAAAGTGAGAGGAACACTGTGTTTATTTGTTTACTTGCTAAAAACATTTTGCCCATTATCACATTTGGCTATTCAAACAACTATATATATATATATATATATATATATATATATATATATATATATATATAAATAAAATAATAAAATGGAGTCCTTTTGAATATAGCATCAAGACATTTCAATTCTGTATGCACTGTAGACAGGAAGAAGTCCAAAAAATATCACAAAAGATGTCATTGGTCCATGGAGGTAAGCCTAACTCCAGTCTTATGTCACTGGTCTCAGGCACCCTTGGGTAAAGAGATTAAGGATTCCAAGCATCCCATATATTAACAGTGGAAACATTGACTTTTCTTTTTGCTATAGTACATATTGTATTTTTCCTTGCCTTTGTTTCTTGTGAATTAATAAACTATACCTTGTTATATCATTTAAAACTATATCTCTTGATTTATCATTAAAGGGACCTGGAGGGTTGCCTGTTTTTAATATTAAAATAATCTACCAACCAAAGTGTTAATTTGCACATTTAAACATACTTGTATTAACAAGTACTTAAAAGCTCTTGTATTAGCCAGTGACACTCAGCGATTAAGATAGAATGATCAAGACAAGAGGGATCAAGACAGAACTTCTTTAGAAGTAATGTGATGTGAGCCGGATTAAAGGATGATGGAAACATTCCAGTGGAGAGAGAGAGTGGGGAGGGGGTAAAAAGATGAATAAGGACTAGGATTAGGGTGGTAGAGAGCATGGGTGTAGGAGCCAAAGAAAATCTGGGGGGAGGGGGGTAATGCATATATTATAAAAAATACTACACAACTGCTTTTCTACACACATTGAAAAATCTGGGGGGGGGGGGGATTCCCTTATCCCCCCCATTTCCAACAACCCATGCTAGAGAGGAATGGGACAATATGGGACAGAATGGGGTTGGGTGGGTAGGTAGTGTGATGAGACGATGACAGGAGTTTGGATACTTCATCTTCTGCGACTGATGTAAAGCTGCTTAGTGTGTCTATAGAAGTGGATAGGACCGAATGTATTTTGTTGGGTTGGTTCATAAAGATTTCATGTGTGATAGTGTTTTAGAAGTAGTTAGCTAGGTCAGGGGCTTTGAATCTAGTGATAGGGGAAGATTTATAGGAGGGAGATGAAACTGGAAAAAATGTGCTTGGGGTTGGATGACAAAGTTGCAGTGAGGCTGGAGAAGTATGTTTGCTTGGACAAGTTAAAGGATGAGGTGTAAGAGTGTTGCATGAACTTATAGTTTGAATAGTTAGTATAGAAAGTCTGATTTGGCACTTCACCAGGCACCCTCAGCAGTGATGTAGCACTTTTGGAGATATAATTTGTTCCTTGTGTGCATTGGCTATGGGAAAGTGCAAGGTGTATAGCTAATGCTAGTGGTGGCACACTTGTCAATTGTTATAAAATAATTGTGGTAGTTTGTAAGGCCTGGGGTGGGGAGAGTGGAAAAGCTATGAGGGAGAGGTTGTAGTGAGATGGCAAGTTGTTGTGGGTCTATATATATTTGTGGAATAGGTAGAAGAGAGAAGTATGTGTGGGGTATGGTAAGGCTGCAAGTTAGGAGATGGTTGTCTGATATAGATGTATCATAGAGACAGAAAAGGGAGAAAACAAGTCAATGGGGTATCTATTGCGGTAGCCCACTGTGAAAGACCAAGAGAGGAGGATAGAGAGAAAAGATTAGCGGTGACAGTGACATCTGGATTTTTAGCAGGTATGTTAAAGTCACGCAGAATGTGAAAATATGGAGGGGAGGAAGTGAGGAAGCCAGAAGGGAAAATGATAAAGAAAGTGTGAAAATAACAACAGCTGCACTTAGAAAGATGAGTAAGTAGAACCAAATGGAGTTGGCTTCAAATGAAGGGAATGAGAAAAAAGGGACTAGGGATATATTCCAAAAGGTACAGTTGGGGAGAGAGAAATCCCCCACCATCCCCTGTTAGTCTCCAGGTATTTGGGTGTGTGTAAAATGCAGGTCACCATAAGATAAGGCAGCAGTGGTGTCAAGTAAGAAAAGACAGTCACATGATGGTGTAACTTGCTCTATTATGCTCTCCCTACTTTATTTAAAGTTTCCACATATAGAAAAACATAAAAAATTTACACAATCAAAAATTTTACAAAACGTCGCACAATTCATACATTCATTCACACCAAATGTCAGAAGAAGATACCTTAGTACAGGAGTTACATTGTAGAGAAGAGACAGTAGATCAGTTAACAATCATTTAACAAAGAAAAAAAGGAAGAAAAAAAAGAAAGGAGGAAAAAAAAGAACAAAAAAAGGAACAAAAAAAAAACAATTTCCTAAGCTTCACACAATTCATACATTCATTCACACCAAATGTCAGAAGAAGATACCTTAGTACAGGAGTTACATTGTAGAGAAGAGACAGTAGATCAGTTAACAATCATTTAACAAATAAAAAAAGGAAAAAAAAAAAGAAAGGAGGAACAAAAAGAAGAAAAAAAGGAACAAAAAAAAACAATTTTATAAACCCCTTTTCTTTTTTATACTCTGAATGTCTCTGGCCTCAAAATGTCTATTTCTATTAATACACCTTAAGATTTACTGAAGGGAACGAGATATGTCTGATTTCCAATATTTGCTGATCATTGATTTAATGACCAGTAAAATATGAGATACTACCAGATGACTTTTTGGGAATTGTTCATCAAATTTTATGTGTAATAATAACATTTCGGGTTTATATGGTACTTCTATTTCTATTACCTCCTCTATCCAACCCATGCATTTCCTCCAAAATGCTTTTAACTTAGCACAGTTTCACCACACATGTAACATATCGCCTCTCATCCCACATTTTTTCCAACATAAATGTGACTCGCTAGAGGAAAATGTATTTATCATTTCAGGTGTCCAGTGCCACTTAATGATTGTCTTAAAATAGAGTTCTATATAGGATGTTGAGCGGGCCGAGTCCTTAACTATTTTCAAGGCTCTAAACCAATATTCAAGGCTCCAAGTAACCCTCAGTTCCTTCTTCCATCCTAACTTCCCATAAGTTTTGTCCATTTTCTCATTTAAAGACAATACCTTTTGACATGCGGCTACATTTGTCATTGTATAATAACAAGTCAAAGCTTGTTATTGGTCTCATTTCTTTCTTCCTATATCCTTTTTGTTTTGATATAGTCTGTATTGCAGTGGCGGCCCGTCCATAGGGGCGTCGGGGCAAGCGCCCCCCCAAAAGTTTTCAGTGACCCAGCAATAAAAAAAGACAAATAATAATTAGAAATAATCATAAAGCAATAAAATATAATCTTTAAATTAGCATTTAAGTGTTCTTTCTTAAGTATGCTTTCATTCAAAATATTCCCTGGGACACTGTCACTTTAAGATAACCCCTTGTATGCCTTAACTGCTGTGTGCTATCCATTGTAACTAGCTTCCCTGCACTGTGTGATCATATTACACTAACCTGACACTGTGAGAGCGAGTCATGACCGTTAATGAATGCCGCCCAGCCACCAGGGAGAAGCTATGCATGGGCAGTGAAAATGTATCAATTTCAATGACTGACAGCCTTTCAGCATCATCCAATCAATGCTGAGAGGCTGTCTAGTTTCCATGATCCCCACATAAGCCCACCCAGACCGGTAGCCCAGGGTGCCCACTAACAAATAGAGACCAGAGTTAGTGTTTGACTGACAGGTGCCCTGGCAGCCCTGCTATAAAAATCTGACCCCCTAAGCCATCCCCCTCTGTTTCCCGCTCCTGGTGCTAAAGAACCCATCTACAAGTAAGTAGAAACACTGCCCTCAGTGCCCTGCCTTGCCCAGCCAAAGCCCCTAGTCCCCCTAATAAAAAAGGGTCCCCCAGTTACCCCACTATGCCTACCTGTCACCCACCCACCCAATGCCTGTGCCACCCCCCGATCACCCCCATGGGGCCTGTGCCACCCCCCGATCACCCCCACCTTGGCACCTTAACCTACCCTACTAGTACCAAGCCACCTACCTACCACCCTGACCCAGTGACCCTACCCTGACCCAACTACCAACTTGGTAGTTGGGTCAGGGTGGTAGGTAGGTGGCTTGGTAGTACCAAGCCACCTACCTACCACCCTGACCCAGTGACCCCATCCTGACCCAACTACCAAGTCACCAACCTACCACCCTGACTAAGTGACCCAACTACCAACTTGGTAGTTGGGTCAGGGTGGAATCACTGGGTCAGGGTGGTAGGTAGGTGGCTTGGTAGTACCAAGCCAAGCCATCTACCTACCACCCTGACCCAGTGACCCCATCCTGACCCAACTACCAAGCCACCAACCTACCACCCTGACTAAGTGACCCAACTACCAACTTGGTAGTTGGGTCAGGGTGGGGTCACTGGGTCAGGGTGGTAGGTAGGTGGCTTGGTAGTACCAAGCCAAGCCACCTACCTACCACCCTGACCCAGTGACCCCACCCTGACCCAACTACCAAGCCACCTACTTACCACCCTGACTAAGTGACCCAACTACCAAGCCACCTACAAATCAATTAAAAACACAACACAACCCCCCCCCCCCCTATTTTTATTCAATTTTTCAAAGTAACAGGCAATGTATCTTTAACATTGCAGTTAAAAAAAAAAAGGATACATTGCCTGTCACTTTTACAGATAAAATAAAAATAAGGGAAGGGGAAAAAAATTAAGTCAAACACAGCACATACTTACCTTTCAAATTGACCCCTTCCAGCGGTGGCCTTCTGCCCTGGATAGTCGGGCATTCCAATCCATGTTGATTGAAGCCCATGTCCTCCAATTTTAATAGAAGCCCTTGTCCTCATCTTGATTGAAGCCATTGTCCATCCTTTCTGGCCCATTGCAATAGGCCTCCACCTAAAAAACTTGACGCTCTAATGAAGCTCCTCCTTCAAGGAGCTCCCCCGGTGACTAATTGATTTTTTCCCACGCTCCTCCTTTTATTCAAATTTTTGAAGGACTCTGATTGGCTGAAATTTTGATTGACATTGATTTCAACCAATCGGAGTCTTTTAAAAATTAGAAAAGCAGGTATGGAGGCCTGGAAGGGCAAAAAAGGTTAGTGTGAACTTGTGACCCTGTAATATGTATTATACATATTACAGGGCTATTTATGTGCTATGCATGTTACAGGATAATATCCTGTAACATGTATAGCACATAAATAGCACTGTAATATGTATAATAAATAATGTGTAATAAAAATACATGTGAACAATAATTAAATAAAAACATATACATGTAATTTATCAATTATTTGCATAAGTACATTTATTAAAAGAAGAGATAAATACGTATATACTATAAAAAACATTTTATAAATATATATATATATATATATATATATATATATATATATAATATATATATTATTTATTTAATATGTATTTATACATTTTTTTAATAAATATAAATTGTTATATTTTTATGTTTTATGTATATTGTTTTATGTGTGTGTGTACTTATTATTTATATATATATATATATACATATATATATATG
The DNA here is from genome assembly GCA_027410445.1 of Discoglossus pictus. Classification (NCBI taxonomy): domain Eukaryota; kingdom Metazoa; phylum Chordata; class Amphibia; order Anura; family Alytidae; genus Discoglossus; species Discoglossus pictus. The sequence continues at coordinate 273,379,529 of CM050163.1, forward strand.
TATATATGTATGTATATATGTATTTATATATATATATATATACTGTATATGGTTTGGGCCTATACAGTCCTGATTGGTGTAGTGTGTGTTTTTAAGGTATGGTTGGGGCCTATATGGTCCCACTTGGTCTTTTAAGGTTTTTAAGGTATGGTTTGGGTCTTGAACGGTCTGATTGATTTGCTTGGTTTATATCACCCCCAGCTGCAAACCCTCTGTGCCAGCAGATTTGTTTGGACTCGTTGGTCAACTTACTGAACATGAACAGCCCGAGAAGAAGAGCCAACTAATTGTGAGTGTCATTACTTAAATTTTTCTGTCAATGCGTATAGATACAATTTTGATATTGCTGTAGTCTTGTCACATGAGTTTTTTCAACCTATATTGTATACCAATGAATTTAACACATTGTTACTTTGCTTCATGACATTGCTGCAGTGCTGATCATGTATTTCAATGGACGGGGCAAGTATAAGGTCATTAGGCGGTGCATATAAAGGTCATTATAACATCAGGGGGAGGAGTTAAAATGGGTGTGGTTTGTGTAAGAGGAGCAGCCAAGGTTTGCCCTGGCGCCCCCCCCAATTTGAAAGTTCACCTGCCGCCACTGCTGTATTGTAATATATTGTAGCCATTTTTTTTCTCCAGCTTAAATTTTTGTAGCAGGCTAGCCCAGCTAATTAGTTTTTGCCATGTCTCTTCCATAATTCTATTACGTCCGAATTTTGAGTTGTTAATAACATTTCAATCGGTGCCTCTGAAGATGGGCATTCAGATAATTTAAATGTTTCTATATATTTTATCCAAAAATTTAGGAATGATTTTGCTCCTCTAGGAAGGTATTTTAAGCACACATGCTCCAATTTAGAAATCCAAAGTAATAGGTTCATCAGTACTGTTTTGATCATATCATATTCCAATATTTTCCCTGTTGGATTGATATAAGGTGTGCTCCAAATCATTATTTGAGAGAGCAATTGGAGTGTAAATATCTCTTATAGAGGGGGATGCTAAACCTCCAGCTGCTACTCTTCTTTTAGTGATATCTAGTGATATTCTAGCTCTCTTTCCATTCAAAGTGTACTTATCTATAGAGATTTGTATTTTTTTAAACCAAAAGGCAGGAGGTACTTCTGGAATGGATCTAAACATATTCGATATCTTAGGAATAATTATAATTTGTGTTATCGCTATTCTTGAGGACCATGATCATCTAACTCCTTTCCAGTCCAATACATTTTTGTGTATACTTTTAAATACTTTCTCAAAATTTTCTTTCAAGATGTTATTTGTTCTAAATGATAGACTAATACCCAGATGTGTTTTTTTTTCCCTGGAATTCCAGTTAAGTTTGTATAATTGTTTTAATTGGAATCTCTCTTCTAATGAAATACCCCTCATATTAACATCTGACTTATAACTATTGATTTTAAAATAAGAGAGTCTCCCAAATTCTTTACAGAAGTTTATTTAAGTGTCTTAAGGATTGAGTAGAGTTCCAAACAAATCATCAGCATAGATGACTGTTTTATATTCTCTAAGACCACACTGCTCCTGGAGAAATGTTGGACGCACATATAGTAAACATTCCAAAGGAGAATAAAGAACCTTTGTAATGTAAAAACTTCCACCCCATCTCACTTCTTAACCCGGATATAAAAATGTAGTAAAAAATCCTGGCGGTAAGAATTAATACAATAATACACAAACTGATTGGAAAGGATCAAACCGGGTTTATTGTAGAGAGACAGGGAACTGAAAACACTAGGGCCCTCATTCAATTGCAATTTGGCCAATTGAATAGGGGTCTAAATAAGCACATAACATATTTTTTTAAAGAAGTTTTTAGTTAGTAAACATCTATCCAAAAGCAAGGTTTTCACTAACTAAAAACTTATTTAAAAAAAAGATGTTATGTGCTTATTTAGAGCACTATTCAATTGGCCAAATTGCAATTGAATGAGGGCCTAGGAGACTACTGAATATCATATCACATCTAAAGAGAAGTGGTACTCCCTCAGTATTAGTATCCCTGGATGCAGAGAAGGCCTTTGACATAGTCGGATGGAGATACATGGAAATGTTATTAGAAAGATATGTGTTAGGATCTTTTGGTTCTCGAGCTATAAAGGCACTCTATGTATCTCCCTCCGACTCTGTCAGAGGCCTTGGGTTCTTGTCGAGAAAATTTGAAATTTCAAATGGTACCCTCCAGGGTTGCCCTCTCTCACTGGGTATATTCTCCCTATTGTTAGAACCTCTTGCAATAGCTATTACAACTTTGGATGTTCTATTAGGATTAAAAATAGGATTGGTTGAACATAGATCCACCTTTTTTGCGGACAATATGGTAGTGTCCATGGAAAGTCCAATGTCTTATTTAGGAGCTCTTCAGGAAATCCTACAAGGGTTTGGAGAGGCTTCAAATTACAAGGTCAATGTTTCAAAATCTGAGGCACTGGCAATAAATTTGAATCCGCTATAGGTCCAAAATTTAGAAAAAGCATATGCCTATAAATGGAATGGTAAAATAAAACACTTATCTTTCAGCTAGACTTTAAACAATTATTGAATCACAACTATGAATTTTTTGTATAAAAATGTAAAAGCTGCTTTAGAAGCTTCGAAAGACAAGATGGTTTCTTGATCCGGTAGAATAGCAGCTACAAAAATGTGCTTGCTGCCGAAGATCACATACTTGACCCGTTGCATACTGGTATGGGTGCCTAGTTACAGGATTAAGAAAATGCAGAGTCTGATGGAAAACTATATACACAACAACAAAAAGAGTAGAATAAAAAAAAAATCTGGCCCTGAAATTCGAGCAAGGGGGTATGACGTATCCATTAATCCCAAATTTTCAACAAGCCATTTTAACCTTTCAAATATTGGTGGACGTACCCAGAAAATCGATACCAATGGATGCAGATAGAACATTTTGGTTTAAAAAGGGAAGATCTAACAATATTGTTATTTCAAAAAGGCGTGAAATTTAAAGAAAAAAGACAGGGCAAATTTTCGTGTCTAAAGCACTTTACATGGTGAACCAAATGAAATGATTCTTTCTTGCTAATACCTTTGCCCAGTCCAATAACGCGCTTGTTTTATTTCATATCTTTCAAGATCAAACCCACTTGGCCCCTGAGGTTAAAGAAATGGTGGTACTGTGCCTAATGACAGCTAAAGACCTTATAGTTTCTAGGTGGAAAAAAAATGCACCTCCGTCTTGGTCTGAATTAAAAGAGAACATTTCTAAAAAATCAATTACTAGAAATGAACGAAATAGAGGCAGAGATTGGTCCTCCACGAGCATCTAATTGGTCCTTATGGAATCATTTCTTATTAAAAGAATAACAAGGTTAAGCACACCTTTAAAACAAATACTGGTACAGAATAGCACCTCTCCCCCCTCCTCCCCTCATCCTGGATCGGAAGTATATTTTATGTTGTTTTATGTCGACAATTAAGAATCCTTGACAATATTTTGTGATATATGTTTGTTCTTGCTTTGTTTCTATTTTGCATAAAAAGAAATAAAAATATATATATAAAAAAAAATAATATATATATATATATATATATATATATATATATATATATATATATATATATTTGCTATATCATGAAAAGACAGGGTTCCCTGAAGAAAAGTCTGTTGCTGGGAAAGATTGAAGGCACAAAAAGAAGAGGACAGCAAAGGCAGAGATGGATAGAGGAAGTCACTGAAGCAATTAATGTGAGCTTGATGGAGCTCAGAGAGTCAGTGGCTGACAAATGTGCCTTTGTGCTGGGGTCCATAGGGTCACGCAGAGTTGGACATGACTGAACAATTAAGGAACAATAGCAGTCCATAGCAGGCCCAGCAGTACTTCTTCTGTCCCTACTAGCTGGGTGGGGATCCAGATCTTCACAAGCACACACCCCTTCCAGTATGTGCAAAGAGGGAACAGTCTTACAGGATGGTCCCCAATGTGCAGACCTCACTCGTCCTCCGGGCATGACAGCACATCATTCTGATGATGCCTAATAGTAAAGTCATACATTTGCCAAGCCAGGCTAAATCATAGTAATCATCCATTATCCCCTGCTACTTTATTAGGCCAGCAGAGGGGCTTGTTATCTGTAACTACAGCTAAAGGTCTTCCATACAGATAGAGCTGTAGCTTTTTCAAGGCCCACACCACAGCCAAACACTTCTTCGCTATCGCAACATATGCCACTTCCCTGGCAACCTGTTTTTGGATAAGATAGGAGATGGGGCGCTCTTCTCCTTGGTGATCAATCTGGCTAAGTACTGCTGCCAAGCAATATGTATAGGCATCAGTGTGGAAAATGAAGGGTCTTTGATAGTCCAGAGTAGCCAGGACTGGGAACAGGTCAGGGGGACTTTGAGTTTTTTAAAAGCTGTGTCACAGGCTGGGGTCTAAATCACGATGATGGGCATCTTCTTGTTGATGGCACTGTAATATTTGACAAATTTGTCACACTCTCACCCTGTTACACACATACCGCCTCATTAAATTGTGATTCAGACAGTTGAATAGGGCTCTATATAAGCGCAGAGCTTTTTTTTTTTACAGACAGTTTTAGTTAGTTAAGACCTTGTATTTGAATAGAAGTTCACTAACTAAAAACCTGAAAAAAAATATGCTTTGTGCTTATATAGAGCCCTATTCAATTGGCCAAATCACAATTTAATAAGGCTGATACTCAGCATGTGATATCACACACACTCACCCTGTTACACATTCATTCAGCCTGTCACACACACACACACACACACGCAGCCTGTCACACATATACACTTAGCCTGGAACACACACTCATCCTGTCATATGACACACACAGTCAGCCTGTCACACACATACTCAGCCTGTCACACTCTCACCCTGTTTCACACATACTCAGCATGTCATATCACACACACCCACACTGTTACACACATACTCAGCATGTCATATCACACACACTCACCCTGTTACACACATACTCAGCATGTCATATCACACACACTCACCCTGTTACACACATACTCAGCATGTCATATCACACACACTCAGCCTGGCACACACATACCTAGCCTGTCATATCACATACACTCAGCCTGGCACACACACATATGCTGCATGTCACATCACACACAATCAGCCTTTCACACACATACTCAGCCTGACTTATCAGACACATACACTCAGCCTGTCAAACACATACAGTCAACCTGGCACACACACAATCATCCTGTTATATGACACACCAAGTCAGCCTGTCACACACATACTCAACCTGTTACACACATACTCAGCATATCATATCACACACACTCAGCCTGGCACACACACTCATCCTGTCACACACACACACTCAGCCTGTCACACTCTCACCCTGTTACACACATACAGCCTTATCAAATTGCGATTCAGACAGTTGAATAGGGCTCTATATAAGCGCAGAGCATATTTTTTTTACAGACGGTTTTAGTTAGTGAAGATCTTGTTTTTGAATAGAAGTTCACTAACTAAAAACTTCTGAAAAAAAATATGCTTTGTGCTTATATATATCCCTATTCAATTGGCTGAATCACAATTTAATAAGGCTGATGCTCAGCATGTGATATCACACACACTCACAATGTTACACACATACTCAGCCTGTCATATCACACACACACACACACACTCAGCCTGCCACACAAATACTCAGCATGTCATATCAAACACACTCACCCTGTTACACATATACTCAGCCGGTCACACACACACACACTCACCCTGTCACACACATACTCAGCATGTCATATCACACACACTCAGCCTGTCACACACATACTCAGTGTGTCGCACACACAAACTCATCCTGTCATAGGACACACACACACTAAGCCTGTCACACACATACTCAGCATGTCATCTCCCACACACTCAGCCTGTCACACACATACTCAGCCTGTCACACACACTCATCCTGTCATCCTGTCACACAGTCAGCCTGTCACGCACACACACACTCACCCTGTTACACACATACACTCAGCCTGGCAGACACACACACTCATCCTGCCATATGACACACACAGTCATCCTGTCACACACATACTCAGCCTGTCACACTCTCACCCTGTTACACACATACTCGGCCTGTCATATCACACACACTCACCCTGTTACACACATACTCAGCATGTCATATCACACACACTTACCCTGTTACACACACATTCAGCCGGTCACATACACACACTCAGCCTGTCACACACATACACTAAGCCTGGCACACACACACACTCATCCTGTCAAATGACACACACAGCCAGCCTGTCACACACATAATCAGCCTATCACACACTCACCCTGTTACATACATACTCAGCATGTCATATCACACACACTCAGCCTGTCACACACATACTCAGCCTGGCACACACACTCATCCTGTCATATGACACACACAGTCAGCCTGTCACGCACACACACACTCACCCTGTTACACACATACACTCAGCCTAGCAGACAAACACACTCATCCTGTCACATGACACACACAGTCATCCTGTCACACACATACTCAGCCTGTCACACACTCACCCTGTTACACACATACTCAGCATGTCATATCACTCACACCCACACTATTACACACATACTCGGCCTGTCATATCATACACACTCACCCTGTTACACACATACTCAGCATGTCATATCACACACACTCAGCCTGTCACACACACATTCAGCCTGTCACACACACACACACACTCAGCCTGTCACACACACATTCAGCCTGTCACACACACACACTCAGCCTGTCACACACACATTCAGCCTGTCACACACACACACACTCAGCCTGTCACACACATACACTCAGCCTGGCACACACACACACACACACTCATCCTGTCATATGACACACACAGTCAGCCTGTCACATACATAATCAGCCTATCACACACTCACCCTGTTACATACATACTCAGCATGTCATATCACACACACTCAGCCTGTCACACAGATACTCAGCCTCACACACTCACCCTGTTACACACATACTCAGCATGTCATATCACACACACTCAGACTGTTACACACATACTCAGCCTGTCACATCACACAGTCACCATTACACACATACTCATATCACACACACTCAGCCTGTCACACACATACTCAGCATGTCATGCCAAACACACTCACCCTGTTACACATATACTCAGCCTGTCACACTCACCCTGTCACACACATACTCTGGATATCATATCACACACATGCAGCCTGTCACACACATACTCAGCCTGTCACACACACATACTTAGCCTGTCGTATGACACACACTCACCCTGTTGCACACATACTCAGCATGTCGTATCATATACACTCACACTGTTACACACATACTCAGCCTGTCATATCACACACTCACCGTTACACACATACTCATATCACACACACTCAGCCTGTCACACACATACTCAGCCTGTCATATCACACACACACACTCACCCTGTTACACACATACTCAGCCTGTCACACTCACCCTGTCACACACATACTCTGGATATCATATCACACACATGCAGCCTGTCACACACATACTTAGCCTGTCGTATGACACACACTCACCCTGTTGCACACATACTCAGCATGTCATATCATATACACTCACACAGTTACACACATACTCAGCCTGTCATATCACACACTCACCATTACACACACATACTCATATTACACACACTCAGCCTGTCACACACATACTCAGCCTGTCATATCACAGACACACACACACTCACCCTGTTACACACATACTCAGCCTGTCACACTCACCCTGTCACACACATACTCTGGATATCACACACACGCAGCCTGTCACACACACATTCTTAGCCTGTCATATGACACACACTCACCCTGTTGCACACATACTCAGCCTGTCACACACACTCATCCTGTTACACACATACTCAGCATGTCATATCACACACACTCACGCTGTTACACACATACTCAGCCTGTCATATCACACACACTTACCCAGTTACACACATACTCAGCCTGCCACACACACACACATCCTGTTATATGACACAAACACTCCGCCTGTCATATCACACAGCCACACACTCAGCCTGTCACACACATACACTGAGTGTGTCACACACACTCACCCTGGAGGATGGGCAGCCTGTGAGCAGATCAGATCAGCTCTTTCCCTGGCTCCTCCATGTGCTCGGAGGCTTGTTCTGGCACTGATCTGATCCTGCCCTGCTAGCAGGCTGTTAACCCCCCTGCTTCCCAGATCAAGCTCCTTACAAGCACAAGTATGGAAAAAAGATGTCTGAGGTGTTCCTCCACACAGCATTGTTTCTTCCTCCTGTGCCACCCCTACCAATATGACTCCCGGGATGGTCCGCCCCCTTGTTACGCTACTGTAGGCGACCCCTGCCAAATCATCATTTGACAAAGGGGTCGCGACCCCCAGGTTGAGAACCGCTGACCTAGGGACTAATGGAGGGCTCTGTCACAACTCAGGGGTGGGGGTCAGCCTTAAACCCCAAAACTCCTACCTTGAGCTACAGGAATTTTCCACGAGAATGTGAGGGTCAAGGGCTTCTTGTTAGTGGACAGTTATACCAGCAAGAGTATCAGGAACACATGATTATCAGAACTGGTACAATCTGGTTTTCAGTTGGCTTGAAAAGGTCAGGAAGACCAATCCTACCCACAGATCTCAGACAGTTTATTTATCCCCTTCTTCTAGGATAGCATCATCAGTCCAGGATGCAGATCTAATCCAGTTATTCAATACCCTTCTCATAGGATAGCAGCAGAGGCTCAGGATACAAAGTGATTAATAGCTTAGTAAAATAATAAGAAGCCTTCTATCCATTTCTTCTAGGATAGCACATCAGCTCAAAGTGATTATAGCCCATTTCTATGTGCTCCAGGGAGAGCATATCTTTATTTGTCAGTTCACCACTTTTTATACTATTCTTACATGTCAAACATAAAAGAACAATTACCTTAACAATTCAGGATGTACCTCTTTTGAAATACGCTAATTGTCCCCAGCGTGTCTAGGTGCAGAGAAGCCTACGTCCCCTGTAATCAGCTATATTCAGTCAAGATCTGGGCACAGCAGAAGTTGATAAGAAACTGTACGCTCTGGAGCCAGAATGTTTGAGTGGGTGTTTGAGGTCCAACCTGAGTAGGAGAATATTTTTATTAGCTTAATGCAATAGTTGCACCCTAAAACAAACTCTACACACATATAATGGTCCTAAAAATGGAAAATGGACCCAGAGTCCTATAGACACAAATTACCTGGTGGAAAGGGACCTTAGGAAAAACACATCACACATCATCAGCAAGTGTCTTTTCTAATGTTTTTCATTGCAATGGTCCACCTGGCCATGTGGCTAGTGTCCATTAGGGTTGAGTGGTCAAATCCAAAAAGTCCTATATTCCTGGGGAATGTAGCAATACACTTTTGGGCTCTGACAGACAGTTGGTTGTGAGGTCCAGGGTGAGTCCCACCCTGGCCCCAAAAAGTGAGCTGTGACAGGCTCAGTAACTTTTAGCTGGAGAATTTCGCTCAGCTTCTTTAGAATATTATCCTGCGCCACCTTGGTAACACTATAGAAGGGCTGCTTTAGGGGAGGACAGTCGATGGTAAGCACATTGTGTGTGGATAGAGCAGTGCAAACAGATAGGCTAGTCAACAATGTTGGTTAGCGGGCTTATAGGGAATGTAGCTGATCCTGTTGATTGTTCATTAGATACGTTAAGGTACACATTTATTCTGCCTGGTTGGAGGGGCTGGGCGCTTCCAGGAGGTCAGGCAGTTACCTTTCCTCTGGATCACTACCTGTAGCCATACAAACAGCCATACTAATGGCTTCTCTGTTCTGATAAATCTTTAGTCTATGTGAGCAGTTCTATGTACATGCCTGTGGGAATCTATTTTCACTCTGTAGGCAGCATCTCCTATCTTCCTAATGACTCCGTAGGTACCTTCCCACAAAGCTTGCAGCTTGATTTGGGGGTGAGGGACCAGCAAGAGTACAAGCTGTCCCTGCACCAATTCCCAGTTCTGTGTATCCTGGTCATATCTTTGCTATTGTTTACTTTGGGGTTACTGCATATGACAATGAACTACCACAGCAAGTGAGGCTACCCTTTCCCAAAAGGCTAATACACACACAAAAGCTTGAAGCTTTTTTTCCATCACATTAAATCTTTCACACAAGACATTAGTTTGAGGATGGTAAGAATTGTAACACAACTGCTGGATGCCACACAATTGCCACAATTGCTGGGTCAGATCTGCCATAAATTGAGTACCCCAATTAGACAGTATTTCACCAGTGAATCCTACCAAAGTAAAATCAAATCACAGTAATGGCAGTAATTTTGCCTAAGGCTACAACTTCAGGACCCCCGTGGCACCTAAATGTTAACCCCCACCATTGGGTAGCAATTAACTTGTTCTCTTGTTGTTGTCTATTACTCTTCTGCTAAGCTGCTGTCATCAGCATTGAGACAATGTAATCCCATTCCTCTTGATCTCTTATAACAGCTCTCAGAGAAACAGTCCAAAGGCCCCGGTCATTTCAAGCAATTTTTTAAATAAAACAGCAAAACAAGAAATGTAGCAAAGAAAATAAAAATCTACATATATGCGCTTACTGACTTTCAGGACACCCTGACTGCAACTCCATAGCTTGTCTGCCACCCATCACTCCAAATATTTCAGCGCAGTGACCCTTAATTTAGCAGTTCTGTTTTTACTGCACAGAAACTCCAACACACAGGGCCCTACTAAATTTGACAAATTGTAGTTCCTGAAGCCCATAAAGGAGCCCGCAAAAGTTACGGTTAAATTGGCCAACTTTAGCTATCCGCAAACGATCTGTGTGTTACAGGCTGAAAAACAACCTCGGTTGCCAAAATCGTAACTCCAAAGAAGCACTTGTGTTCAAACCCAAATAGGACCCGCAAAGGGTTAACACTGTAAAAGACAATACAAATACAGTACTGGATTTTAAAATATAGGGAAAGCAATGGAAGGCATTACAATTCACTGCACAACAATCCCCTAATAAAAAATAAGCATTTCATTTTTATTTTATTTTATCATATGTTGAAATGGTCATGCATATGCCAATATGAAAAGCCTTGCTGCAACATACAGTATGCTATTAAAGACACACTACTTGAATAAATTGCAACACAAAAACATGAAACTGCCTGTCATATTATCCCATTCTCACTCACAGAGACTCTTATGTAGACCCTGAAATATAAATATAATTGCATATACATCTCAATCATCACATCTATATTGGGAAAATAAATAGTGGCCAAATTACACAGCCACATCACATATATCAGGTATCAGGGGAACATTTTATATTTGGTTGTTCAGTACTTCAATCGTGTCCAACTCTCTGTGACCCTATGGAATGCAGCACATTTAGCTGTGCCTCTGTCTGTGCTTTTCTACAAGGTTTGCATCCCAAAGGTACTAGAGTGGGTTACCAGTTCCTTCTCCAGTGGACTGCAATTTGTCTGACCTCTCTGCTATGACCTGCCCACCTAGAGTGACCGTACATGGTATATCTCACAACTTCATGGAAGTACACAAGCCACTTTACCACTACAAGGTAGCAATCCAGAAAGGGACCAGGGGAACATACACCACACTAATCTACTGTAACCCATCAGGAATGGCCACAAAAAAACATGGAGGCTGTGCAGAGGCACATGGATCAACACCTCCATCAGGGATAATCTCTGCTACACGCATCCTGGAAAGTCCCACGCCATTACTGGTGCCCATGTGCCAAGATGTATACACATTATAATTTGGTGAAATCCCATAAAGTGTTTTGCTATCAATACATTTATATTATCACCTGTAATATTCTTATCAGGCCTTCAGGGGAATGTTGATACTCCACAATATCACAAATTGGACCTGTCATGTGTATTAAACCTATATTATTATATATTACATTATATATATATATATATATATATATATATATATGTATTACTTTATATATAATTATATTATTATAATTATATGTATTAATCTATGGCATAGTAAATATGGCTCATTAGTTTACTGATATAGGAATGTGACACAAATGTGATGTATGTGGATGTCCCAAAATCCCAACCATTGAATACACGCTGACAAGGTTAGAATGATATAACACATACAATTCATACATAGAGCACACTCAGAAATGTACAAGACTGTGCATTAATATCACGGGTGTGGTGTGGGCGGATCCAGGAAGGGCAAGAGGCTATTTGGCAACAAGGGACACCTAAAGAGTTAAATGTTATGCCTTATAATAAGGATAAAGCATAGCATCTACTAGGGTTACATGTGGTCATATCACCACAGTAACCATAACTGGATAACAAATAGGAACATCATATATCACTCCATTTCATAGACGTAACCATTAATGCGCATCATGCTCAATTAAACAGATGCAATAAATCATGGATCATGTGATACAAATCAATTCCACTCACAGTGTGTTTTCATACATTGATGAATAATCCCAAATAGATGATGAAAATCTGGAAAACAGAAAGAGGGAGGTTTGAGGAACAAGCAAAAGCTGTTATTCCAGTACAGTGCTCTGAATTCTAAAATAAAGCAATTAACATGAACGTCGTCTACAAGCAGTGATAACCATATTGATTTTGTCCTGTTCAATCAGCATTCCCGGAATATGTTGAGGATGTGTAAAACAACAAGGCATTCTTCACTGTGACCACAATCTTTCAGCAAAAAGTACTATCCCTATCTGCATGGGATAGTTGGGCCATACTAATATCACATCTCACTGGTATATGGGTGGTACCAAGGCCAGACAGATTACACTGTTCACATTACCCCTAAACACATACCCATTGATCTTGATGTCAAACAAATGTAATTATCCATTTTGTTTGTGGATTAAACCAAATACATGAATCTGCTTTCATAATGTTAACAGGATGACATGCATCATAAACGTTTGTATAACTACTGATTTGGATTAGCAGATCCTAACGGAACTGTGCTACTCTACAGCTTGGACTCACACCAGTCATGTCCATTAGTGAAGAGATATATAGTCATATATTGCATTTAAGATATATCTGCTGGGGTGAATGTCACTGATCAAATGCCTGATAGGCACTGGGTTGAGTGTTTACTCACATGATAGTATTGCACTGCTCAAAGATGAAGAACATGCCTTCATGGTCGTGAGATTGGGCTATTAACGCCTACAGAGATAAGAACAAGATATCAATAAGAACACTATTAGGATTGACTACAACACCTCATCTCAACAACAATCCACCCTGAACATCAATCAGTGAAATGTTAAACATAACTCAGTTACTAAGGAATGCTAGTTCCCAAGGTATTTTCTACCCAAATCAAGTTATTTAGTATATAACATGTTGGGATAAATTGACCACATCGAATAAAAATATTTTTTATTAGTCTTGGGTAACAACGACGAGATTAAAAACAATATAAAAAATCCTAGATTGGAACATGAAAGTTAAAAATAGGCTAATTTTGTGAGATAGGTTACCACATGATGTTTTTCTATAGCTCTTAATAGAGGGGTAATCTTATCTCTCCCACAGTAGTTGTGTGTGTTACTCTTATTAAACAGCTATCCAGCTTTTTTAATTGTTGTCTCCATTCACCATGTCTTTAAGTATCATATAGATTACTTTGTTCTTAAATTACTTTGTTCTTAAACTTAAATTGTAATTAATTGTCTGCACAAGGTTTCAACCTCATTGTAATTAAAGAGACAATCCCACATTAAATTCCATCAGTGGGGGCTAACCTACTACGGTACATAAAGTCTCTCTCTACATGCAACATAAATCTGCTCCAGAAATGGAATATCTCTCTATGTGCAGTATGGACCTGTTCTTAACCAGGTAATTTGCCTGGTATCAGGTCTGCCCAATGATAATCCCCCTTTTGGATGTGCACATTGCTTTAAAGTAAAAATAAAATAAGAGCATTAGTCTGCTCTAAAGCAGGAGGTCTGCCTATTGCAGGTCTGCCTAGTGAGAATCGCTCCTCACCTAAACCAACATTCAGACATTTGGCTAAATACAGGGAGGGTAGACACACAGGCTACACACAAACATACAGTGCTGCTATGAAACGAGATGCCAGCATGCCCCTTGTGTGAGGGCGAGCTACGTCATCAAAAGCCGACGCGTTTCAACGTCATCAGACGTCTTTCTCAAGGAAAAGCCCACACAGGCCGTCAGAGCCCTTTATAAACCATGCCATAGCCACGGGAACTGTATGACCTCATTTGGACATGCGCAGTAATGCCTTCACCGCCATCTATAGCTATATGGTGGTGTTATAATTCTTACAAAATTGATTGGTATTGCTATTTGTCAGAGTAGTAACGCTATAGAGTATAAGTATATTTAGATAGTGTATTTACCGTATATACTCGAGTATAAGCCGAGTTTTCCAGCCCTTTTTTAAGGCTAAAAAGGGCCCCTCGACTTATACTCGAGTCACTCTCCCCCCCGTGTCTCTCTACCCCCCGTGTCTCTCTACCCCCCTGTGTCTCTCTAATCCCCCATGTCTCTTTCCCTCCCCCTCCTCATACTCAACCCAACCTCCTCATTATAAACCTCCTCCTCATTCTCCCTCCTCAACTCCCTTCCTCAACCTAAACCCCCCTCCTCATTCTAACCCCCCCTAAATACCTCCCCCACTCCCCTCACTTACCTGTTTCTGCTCCGGCCTCCGCTACTTGACCCAGCGCGCATGTCACGTCACATGCGCGCTGCATCATTAGCATATACAGGGTGCCGGGGGGTTTAGGTTGAGGAGGGGTTTGAGGGGGGTTTTGGTTGAGGGGGGTTTAGGTTGAGGAGGGGGGTTGGGGTTGAGGGGGGTTGAGGGGGGAGGTTGAGGGGGGTTGAGGTTGAGGAGGGGGTTGAGGGGGGTTGAGGTTGAGGAGTGAGGTTGAGGGGGTTGAGGTTGAGGAGGGAGGTTGAGGATGGGGGGTTGAGGATGAGGATGGGGGGTTGAGGAGGGGGTTGAGGATGGGGGGGTTGAGGAGGGAGGATGAGGAGGGAGGTTGAGGAGGGGGTTGAGGATGACACATGCGCGCCGGGTCAAGGAGCGGAGGCTGGAGCAGAAGCAGGTAAGTGAGGGGAGAGGGGGAGGTATTTAGGGGGTTTTAGGTTGAGGAGGGGTTTGAGGGGGGTTTAGGTTGAGGGGGGTTTAGGTTGAGGAGGGGGGTTGGGTTTGAGGGGGGGTGAGGGGGGAGGCTGAGGGGGGTTGAGGTTGTGGAGGGGGATTGAGGATGAGGAGTGAGGTTGAGGGGGTTGAGGTTGAGGAGGGAGGTTGAGGATGGGGGGTTTAGGATGAGGATGGGGAGGTTGAGGAGGGGGTTGAGGATGGGGGGTTGATGAGGGAGGATGAGGAGGGAGGTTGAGGAGGGGATGGAGGATGAGGAGGGAGGTTGAGGGGGGGTTGAGGATGAGGAGGGAGGTTGAGGATGAGGAGGGAGGATTAGGAATGGGGTTGAGGAGAGTGATAAGGGAGGGGGGAAGAGACACAGGGAAGGGAGAGGTTGGAAGAGACACAGGGAAGGGAGAGGTTGGAAGAGACACAGGGAAGGGAGAGGGGAGAAGAGACACAAGGAAGGGAGAGGGGAGAATAGACACGGGAGAGAGAGGGGCACACAAGAGGGGGACACAGAGGGCACAAGAGGGACACAGGGGGCAGCACATTTCCCACCCTCGGCTTATACTCGAGTCACTCATTTTACCCATTATTTTGTGGTAAAATAGGTGCCTTGGCTTATTGCTTAGTGCTATCAATTCACCCTTAAGATAATATATCTCTACCGAGTGCTATTGAAATTAAAAGAAGCATGTGTGCAGTATGTGAAAAAAGGAATAAACCATTCCTCTAAACAAGTATAAAAAGTGAAATATATGACTCTAAGAGTGTAATGTTCCTTAACCTTATTAAGACTGGTATCCTAGTCTTTATATAAAAAATGTGAAGATTTTTAATTGATTTGATAATGTGAAAAATTACTCCTCATCAAGATAAGGAGAAATGTGGAAATTCCTTTTCCAATGTAATTTGGTCCTTTCTGATGGTTATATGTATATATACACCGTTTTGAGATATGCTGGTAAATCTTTATATGACTCAACAGCGTGTCTCTTACACTCTGTAGACATGAGTTTATAATCAAATGAAGGACGAGAAACTAAAATCCTCATTCAGTCCCTTAGGGGTTAATGCTTTAAGCTCATAAATCCATCGAGCTTCGTGTTGTAGGAGTGTTTTGTCTAAGTCCCCCTGTCTGGGACCTAAATGAACTCTTTAAAGCACTGTGAAAGTTAATACCTCACTTCTTCCTCTATGACAGCGCTTAACGTGGAATGCTATTGGAGTGTCAAGGTCTTTCTTGATGGAATAAACGTGTTCGCCAATGTGTCTACGTAGCTGCCGCCGCGTTTTTCCTAAGTAGATTTTATTACAAACACATGTAGCCACGTATATAACACTTGTAGAACACCAGTTTGAGAAATCATTGAGTATACACTTTTCTTCACTATGTGGATGCTCATAGGTTTTTGTGGGTTTAATGTATGATGAAAGATTCCCTGTTCCTGATACTATGGGTCTTCCTGGAATCGGTATTATTTTCTTATGTGCCTTCGGCAAGACATAAAAAGTGGAGATGCAAGGATATTTTGGCAAGAGGAATATACAATAATCTTTTCTTTTTTTGCATTTTCTAATATAGATTTTAATACTAATCTTTAATCAAATATGGGGTCTTTTGTTACTACCTCATAAATTGATTTATCTTCCAGAACCTTTTTGCACATCTTCGTTACCTGTTGCAGAAACACCAAAATGTTTGAAAACTCTTTCAAAACCGGAGTAAAGCAACTTTTATTTTTCCACGTTTTTTGCTGTGCCTCTGTATTTTCCAACTGGGTAGAAATATTTTATTCCAAAAGAGACATACAAAGTTTAAAGGTTTCAATATCTTCTTTGCTTATCCCCAACCTCATATGTTTCTTGTTTATTTTTGAAGAATTTTTGTAAGGACAGTTTTCGGGCAAAGAGGTTAATATCCTTAATATGTGTAAACTTTTCAGATCTTGATGTTGGAACAAACATCAATCCTTTTTGTAATACTGATTTGTGATCTTTATTAATAGTAGAATCTGAAAGATTGACTATTTTGAAAGTTTGATCTTTATCATACGAATCTTCTAGATCATCCTTTTAAATTTGTTGTTATTTTTTCTTTTGTCCCTCCTCTCCGGGCCTTTCATTGGAAATTGGCCTTCTTCTAAAAAACCTTCACTATTATACTTATTTGACATTCTGGTCTGTGAGAAATTCCTTGTGTTATATGTTTCTCTTCTATAGGGTATAACAGGCCATCTACCTCTAGTGTTTCGTGTAGATAATTCGTCTATGTCAGAATTATCATAGTCTGATGTATTTATTTCAGAATTTCTTTGTGGGGGGGCTGCTGTAGGAAACTTTTTAAAGATTCTATTTGTTTGTAAATCAGTTCTGTCTCTCAATAATTTTTTCTGTTTCCGATCCTTTATGTCTCTTTTGAATCTATCAATATTCTCATTAAGTTTTTTACATAATATTTCATACACTGTAGATTCATTTAGTTTATTAAATTCTTGCTGGCATAATATAATCTTAGGTTTTAATAGTTCTAAGTTCAGACCTGATACCAGGCAAATTACCTGGTTAAGAACAGGTCCATTCTGCACATAGAGAGAGATTCCATTTCTGGAGCAGATTGATGTTGCATGTAGAGAGAGACTTTATGTACCGTAGTAGGTTAGCCCCCACTGATGGAATTTAATGTGGGATTGTCTCCTTAATTACAAGGAGGTTGAAACATTATGCAGAAAATTAATTACAGTTTAAGTTTAAGAACAAAGTGATTTAAGAACAAAGTAATCTATATGATACTTAAAGACAGGGTGAATGGAGACAACAATTAAAAAAGCTGGACAGCTGTTTATTAAGAGTAACACACACAACTACTGTGGGAGAGAGAAGATTACCCCTCTATTAAGGGCTATAGAAAAACATCATGTGGTAACAGATCTCACAACATTAGCTTATTTTTAACTTTCATGTTCTAATCCGGGATTTTTTATATTGTTTTTAATCTCGCCGTTGTTACCCTAGATTAATACAAATTATCTTTATTCGATATTTGTGGTCAATTTATCCAAACATTTTACTGTATATACTAAATGTTAAACATAACCAGACATGTACACAGTCTGTAGCCAGGCAATAGTATGTCAACATTTATACCAATTAGTATTCATTGAGGAGTGGGGATGTGGAGGACATAGGGGATGGTCCTAATACCTAATCTTCCTCAGCACTGGGCCCCTACCTTCCATGCCCATGCACCCACCCCCTCTTTCACGTCTAGGTGTTTTTTGAGTGAGGGGTGCCACTATGTTGGGCGGCTGGGGATCACCTTCTGCTGGTGGTGAGGTCTGTGATGAGGAGACAGACGTCTCTGGCTGTTGCTGTATATTGTATTAGTTACTGCCTGTCCCTATTTGCATAGTCCTCATATCACTCCATCAGTCGGTTGTGCCTCCTCCCCTCAGAATGGAGTGATCTGTTGCGCACGAGGAGGGCGTTGGTGAGCTGAACCTGCCTTCGGAGTAATCGTAGCTTCTGAGTCCTTTGGGTGTTACGTCTCCTGTCAGTCCTGTGAAACCGGACCATAATTTCCCTCAATCAGGGGGGGCGATATTGATGGCAGAGGAGCCAATGTTGTTGGCAGAGGGGCCGGGATTAACGGCAGAGGGGTCTGGCTTGACAGCAGAGGGGCCGGTCTTGACGGCAGAGGGGTCAGTGGTGGAGGCCATGTTGGGGCACCCCATGGTGTGGTAGGCCAAGTTGGTGGACCCCATGATGTGGGAAGGGAAAGGAACAATATATGCTAGTTAGGTGGGAGGAGAGGTGCAGTGAGAAAATGACAAGAAAAACTGGTGTAACCATAGAGCTTGTAAGAGTGTAAAATGACCAAACCACTTCAGACCATTGCTGTCTGTGCATCTCCCTGCTTAAGCTTGAAAATAAATTGAAACTTCAGAAACGTCTGACTTTCGTCTCCTGCCTGATTCTTTTGCGAATGAGAGACAAGTTGGTAATAAGTTTTTTCCTAACACATTTGGCACCCGAACAGGGACCACAACATATGTCCATTATAACACCCAGAGGATCCCAGAATTCCAGGAGAGGAGTTTGACGACCGATTAAGGTCATCTAGGAACACAGGTCTGCAGAGCTGCCATGGTGAAAGTCTGTTTATAAATTGCATGGTCAAGGTCCTCTCATGGAGCCCTGGATTTTCGTAAGGAGTGACGATAATGACGTGGCTCAAATCAGAACCCCACCCAACTCGTCCATCATTCGGAATCTGGTAGGATTGTATTTTTTTATATAAGGGATTGTGATACCTAGGTAGATTCTGGGGGCGGATCTATAGGAAGATTGAGTTCATGTATAGTTCTCTCTGCACTTGAACAAGGGTGAGTAGCGAGTAAAAGGGACAGTAAAAATCAGTATAAGGCCTGTGAATGAATCAGTGAAAGTTTCACTGAGGTGATTCAATAGCCAGTGGGGCAGAGTGTATAGTGCACAGACATAGGTGTGTTTGAGGTTCTGAAAACCATAACGAAAGAAATAGAGAAAATGTTTAAACCATGGAGTATGTTTGGTAAAACAAGTAAAGGGCTTAGAGATGTCTTATTGAGGTGTTGGTATGTACATTCCATGAATGTGCAGAGAAATTGAAATGGGCAAGTAAAGTGTGTGTGAAGTGGACAATGCATTGTCATAAACCTAATGATTGTTTAAATGTTTATAGAAACAAAAGGGGATAATAGAGAGCTTTAAAATGTATATATAGAAGAAAGGTGCATTGTGACAAAATAGGGCTATACACATAGAAACAGAGATTGAAAATGACATACAAATGAAGAGTCAGTCAGTGAGGGACAGATAAAGAGTGTGGACCAGAAATATACACAGTGGGCCTCATTCAATTGCAATTTGGCCAATTGAATAGGGCTCTAAATAAGCACATAGCATATTTTTTTAAAGATGTTTTTAGTTAGTGAACATCTATCCAAAAGCAAGGTTTTTACTAACTAAAAACTTCTTTAAAAAATATATGCTATGTGCTTATTTAGAGCCCTATTCAATTGGCCAAATTGCAATTGAATGAGGCCCAGTGAGAGTAAGAAGTACATAGTGACATTGAGATGGATAGGTAAAAATTGTGTGCGTGTGAGAGAAAGAGAGATAGAGGTAAAAGGTAAATAGTGACACAAAGAGAGAGAGGTACATAGTGATATTAAGAAGGATAGAGAGAGATGTAGATAGTGACAAAAAGGGAGAAAAGTAGGTTAGAATATTATAAAGAGAGACAGAAAGTATTTTTTCAGAGCTATGGGTTCCAGTAAGGAGTAGATTTTTTTTAACTTTCAATTTTTTTAAGAAAACAACAGGAGATTAAAACAATTGCATGAATATTATGTAGAAAAAAAAATCTTACAGATAGGGTGCAATACAAAATGTAATAGTTATATAATAGAATTTAAAAAAAAGGATATGATAATATATTGCTTAAAGTTTATGTATTCCAACTCCTGAGCTTCCAATTTTTTTTTTTTATTATATTGGGGAAAAGTGAAAGAGAATAGAAAAATAGAGGAAGGAAATGGGAAAATGGGATGTGGAGGTAGGAACATTATAACACATTATAGAGGAACTAGGGGAAAGGAGTAAAAGTAATACAGATAATACTACAGAGAGGAGGAGATATATATATATGAAACTCATCATATAGCCCTAGTGTGATTTCTAATCGGACTGTTATAAAACAGAGCATAGTGATAATAAAATAGTAAAAGGGTTACTCTTTCACAACTGTGTGAGCACATATTCTGTAAAAACATATGTATAGGGGTATATATCATAACCGAAGCAGATTACTCCTTATGATACTAGCCAACCTAATATAGTTTAATATTGAGCTTATATCTTGCAGCTAGTAGCACTATCTCTATATAAACAATGACCTG
The DNA here is from genome assembly GCA_027410445.1 of Discoglossus pictus. NCBI lineage: Eukaryota > Metazoa > Chordata > Amphibia > Anura > Alytidae > Discoglossus > Discoglossus pictus. The sequence goes on from CM050163.1 coordinate 273,400,717, forward strand.
CTTACCGCCAAGTCAAAAGGTCCCTTTTCTATATCTCTCTGCTGCCTTTGACACAGTTGACCATCCACTTCTACTCCATATCCTCTCCTCTCGTGATTCATCATACCTACAAAATTGATCATTCAGTATCTCCTTCTCTGACACCTCTTCGTCTCCTTACGCGCTGTCTGTTGGCGTTTCCCAAGGATCAGTCTTAGGCCCCCTCCTCTTCTCCTTTTACACATCCTCACTTGGTACCCTTATAAACTCTTTTGGACCTCAGTATCGTCTCTATACAGATGACACCCAAATCTACCTCTCAGCACCAGATCTATCCCCCTCTCTTCTAACACATGTCTCCAACTGCCTCTCTAGCATATCCTCTTGGATGTCCACCCACCATCTCAAACTCAACATGTCTGAACTCCTTATCTTTCCTCCCTCTACCACAGTGTAAATTCCTCTCATCTCTCTCACTGTCAACAATGACATCATCACGCCCACCTCCCAAGCCCATTGGCTTGGGGTTCCACTGGACCCCGCTCTCTTTCATCCCACACATACAATCACTAACTAAATTCTCCATCTAAAAAACATCTCCAGAATTCAACACTATTTTACGCAAGACACAACTAAAATCCTAATACACTCTCTCATCATCTCTCGACTCGACTACTGCAACTCGCTTCTTGCTGGCCTACCCACCACCCGACTATCTCCACTTCAATCCATTATAAATGCCTCTGCTAGACTCATCTTCCGTACACAATGTTCAGTGTTGGTATTACCTCTCTGTCAATCACTCCACTGACTTCCCTTAGCCTCAAGAATAACATTTAAAATCATGACCCTAACTTTCAAAGCCCTCAACAATAGGGCACCCTTATACATTACTGGTCTCATCTCCAAATACTTCCCCACCCTCCCTCTTCGTTCTGCAAATTACCTTCTTCTTTCCACAACTCTTGTCACCTCATCTCACTCGCACCTTCAGGACTTTTCTTGTGCAGCCATTATTCTCTGGAACTCCTTGCCTCACTCCAGATTATCCTCCAACCTCAAAAGATTCAAAACTTCTCTAAAAACACAAATCTTTAAAGAAGTGTATCACCTTCCACCCTAACACACTCTCTCCTCTCTCTCCCTCCTTTTCCGCACACAATACCTTTAGGTTGTAAGTCTGCAAGTTTCAATCCAGCAGTGTGTTTTGGGGAAAGCACTATGGACACTATGGATTTGAGGCTCAAAGACAGGGCCCTCCTTGCTTTGCTATGTTTAATTTGTATGTATCTTTGTCTTGAACTTATCTTATGTACAGCGCTACGGAATATGTTGGTGCGTTATAAATAAACAATAATAATAATAATAAACTCAACTTTAAGAATTAGAGCCTGCCATTTCAGGTCCCCATAGTACTAGTGAGCCATCTTGTGTCCAAACACAGCTCAAGGGTCTGGCAGAGTCCCAGACCATATCTGCACAGGGTTGTAAAACATAACCTTTTTTCCCCCCAACTATGACACTGAGGAAAAGCAATAGAATACTGCAGGAGAAAGATGAACGCTATAGGGCACAGATAAAGGAATTGAGTGAAGACATCAAAAGACTGGAGCGAACATGTTTTTCTCTCTTTTGGATATCTGTTATTTTGTTATGAACTTCACAATAATCACAGTAAGTTTATACATCACATTAATCTCATGGAGTTTACACTATTGAGACAAAGTATTGATATACCACATGTTGTAAGAACATTTTTTACTTGCAATTCCTATTGTGAATGCAACATTGAAACAATTCAGCTTATAATGGACACATTGATATTTATGTAATCACTGATAACGTGTGTTACATGTTATACACTGAATTGAATTCTTCAGCTTTAACAGTGGAAGGTCTTGAACTGTTTGTTCATAAATATTGCACTTATTCTTATCAATAATGACTCATTTGTGCATCCACATGATATTTATATTGTTTATTCCATATGTTGATAAAGCAATTAAGCTATAACAGTGAATAAATCTTTTGATACTAATTTTCAAATATCACCACCTATTTTTATCAGTCATAATTCAGAGAATTCAGAGAATGTATCAAATGTAAAAAGTCTTGAAACTTGAATATTGAGGCAAATCTAAACAGGTCCTTAGTACATATGTAAATCGTAAATAGAACCAGAAATTATATAAAAAAATAAATAAAAAAGGTGGTTTGATACCTAAAATATAGCAAACTATTGTATTCATGGAATAGTCATGTTTTTTTTAATAGTATTTCATTTATACAATAGCATCAAAAACCTTATGATTAATGATAATTGCTCCTTTGAGCTCCAAGTATAAACAAGTTATTTTCTCACAGAACTTGAAAACTGTATATTGTTATGTCCTTTTACCAGTGCCCCTGTCCCTGTGCCTTTGTACATCTGTTTTCCCCTGATTAATCAACTGCCTCATATCCTGAAGACAGCTGCCGAAACCATTCCGAAATGAAGCAGGAGACACTGTCCCTGTAAAATTCAACAATGGTATTTATGTAAAATGGGTAAATCCAGGGAGAGCATACAGAAAGAGGTTAAAAAAATGAAACAGGAGAAACCTCCCAAAAACCTCAGTATCCAACCACTATGGTGTACAGTTCTATAGAATGGGAGGTGCCCAGTGTAGAAAGTGACAAAGAGGAAGAGAGAATATCAGACAAGGAAAGTCAAGTGAACTGCAGATGGGGAGGCAGTAAGTTAGGAACGAAGGATAAAGAAAGTAAAGGGATTGAAGCAGAAGAGGGAAGTGAAAGTGAAGATGAAGGGCCAAGAGCTAGAGGCTTTGATAGGCAGTCAGCCAGAAGTGTTAGGAATAGACCCAGGGGGCCAGGAGAGAGAGAGAAAGGTTAGGGTATTGAAGCAAGAAACAGAAAGATTATGGAAGGAGCAAGAATATGAAAGGGAAGGAGTGAGGATTTTGCAAAGTGAAAATAGATGAAAAATGTGAGAGCATAACAAGGAAGTGCAACAGCAGATAAGAGAAAATAAAAAATGATTATGCGAAGACAAGGTACACTACACAACAGGACTCAGGAAAGAGAAAGAAGTGGGAGGTCATTGGGTTCAGCCTGGTAACACAAAAACAACGTTAATAAACCCCATATTTATTAAAGGGCCCATTACTGTCCTGATAGCAAATGATGTACCCTTGGGCCACAGAGATCTTGAGGGCTTAATAAAAAGCTTGCCAAAGCTTGCCAACACCTTGCCAAGGGATGTCAGAAGTTGGTAGCTGCTTTTGAAGCCCAGACAGCTGGGGTTGCCCTAGCTGAAGGGGATTTGAAAGTTTTACTGTATAAAATCATTTCATTTCAATTTTTTTTTTAGACCACATTTTGTAGTGCCGTAGGGGGGAATGTAAGAGATAAATATCCATGTATTATAAATACATATAAGAAAACCGTATTTGCTAACCTTAGGATTTGTAAACCTAGAGAGGAGTTTAAGGGGTCAAATATTGCTTCAGCTTTTGGATAATGTTTAGCAAGTTTAACAAATTACATAGTCCTGTGGTCACAGGTACAAGATTATATATTAATATTGTGTTTATACATTGTGTTTATAGATAGTAACTCTAGAAAAACGGGAAGGGAAAGGAACAATATATGCTAGTTAGGTGGGAGGAGAGGTGCAGTGAGAAAATGACAAAAAAAACTGGTGTAACCATAGAGCTTGTATGAACATTGGTATACAAATCTGTAAGAGTGTAAAATGACCAGACCACTTCAGACCATTGCTGTTTGTGCGTCTCCCTGCTTAAGCTTGAAAATAATTAAAAACCTAAGAGACGCCTGACTTTCGTCTCCTGACTGATTCTTTTGGGAATGAGAGACAAGTTGGTAACAAGATTTTCCCTAACACAGGTGGCAGTGGTGAGCGTGATGATAGCTGGGGCCAGGGCCACGGCATCAGTGTAGATGTTGTTTGCTCGCTCCATGACATGCCTGGTGGGGGGGGGCTGAAACGGCTGTGCAAGGCCAGGTGATGCATGTGGGGGCCCAGTGACTGAATCCCACTCTGGAGATAAGGGTGAACATCTAAAATCTGATGGGCCCTGCTTCTGTTGATGGTCCCAGGCCCTCTCAAATGTTTGGGCCTTCTTCATCCACCACTTGCAGGAGTGGATTTGGTTCCACCTCTACATAATTGACAGCTATGTGTTTTCCATATCCTTGACATCACGTTCACCTGTAATTGGCTGTGGTGCTTGTGCTACGCAGCTCAACATCGGCCTGCATCATGAGCATTGTGAATCAGGGCTCATATGAATACATGTAATCCTGCTGCTGCCGGCCATCTGCATGCCATTCGGATACATGCTCTGCTGGATCTGCTGTGCAGTGTGTGAGACTGACCAATCTGTGACATATTCCCAGCAATGGTTGTAAAAATGCAGATGAGACATGATCCAGGCTAGGCCAGTACATGACACGCACATGCAGTCCTATAGAGTATGAATCCACATATGCCGCAGTGTGCACACCCATACAAGTACTCTCTTTTGCATGTCAAATCAATCTTGATCTATTTGGCAACTACTACTCAGAACCAGTTTTAACTGCAGGTATTGGACAGACATTGCATTGATAACAATATCTTTGCTTCCTGGATTTACATGGTTATTGCTGCACCATATATCTTTAGTTATAACCAGAGAGCTTACAATGCTATTGTATGTCAGTTATCTATGTGTGTGGGGATCATGTGTGTGCATATGAGGGTGTGATGGTGTATATTATACTCACATTGCATGGTTCTTGCCACACCCATGTCCACCTGTCCTGGAAGGCCCACTACTGGCTTGATCCACTCCTTCAGGTTCTGCTCCCATGCGTAGAATGTAATGTTGGCTGGTGGTACACAACTGGTTGCACAGGCTGCTCTTGCCTCCTGCCATCGTTCTCTTCACCTTCAGCCGGCTGTAGTAATACCTGTGTTTAACAGACTTCACATCCCTTTGGGTAAAACCCATTGCAGAAACAGCTGAAGCTACCTCACTGAAGGCACATGTTTTTTTGGCTAGGCCTCACATCCCTCCCACCATGTATTATGCTATAGAGCAGTGGTGGCGAACCTGTGGCACGCCGTGCCCCTTCTGTGGGCACGCGGCCATAGGTCGCCGGCAGCTTGCTGGGCCTGCTCATCGTGCGCGAGCACGGCGCCTGAGCGCTCTCCCGTCACTGAGGAGGGCTGTGCTAGCGTGCGCGCGCGCGGAGGCAAGGGGAAGGTAAGAGATATGGGGCAGGGGAGAGACAAGCGGTAGGGGAGAGACAAGGGAGAGGGGGAGAGAGAAGAGGGTTGAGACAAGGGGGAGGGAGAAGGGGAGAGACAAGAGTGGAGGGAGAGACAATGGTGTAGGGAGCCAATGGGGAGTTGGACAGATAAGGGAGAAGGGGAGAGACAATGGAGAAGGGGCAGACAAGGGGAAGTGGAGAGACAAGAGGGGAAAGAGAAGGGGGAAGACAGTGGAGAATGGGAAAGAGAAGTGTGGGGGAGAGATAGAAGGGTGTGGGAGACAAGGGAGAATAAGAGAGACAAGGTTGGGTCAAACAAGGGGGTAGAGAGAGCAGGGTGGGAGAGACCAGGGGGAGAGACAAGGGTAATGGGAGACACAAGGGGAAGGGGAGAGACAAGGGGGGAGAGTGAATGGTGGGAGAGACAAGGGTGGGGGAGAGATAAGCGGAGAGAGAGGGAGAGAAGAGGGAGGGAGGGAGGAAGAAAGGAGAGCAGAGAGAAGGGAGGATGGAGAGAAAGAAAATAGGGAGAGGCAGAAGGGAAAGGGAGAAGTAAGAGAGTGAGATGGGAGAGAAGGTAGAGGCACATGAGAGGAAGGGAGAGGAGAGAGAAAGGAAGAGGGAGATGCAAAAGGGAGAGGTAGAGAAGGGAGAGTGAGAGAAGGGAGGAGTGAGAGAGAGGGGAGAGGCAAAAGTGAGAGGTAGAGAATGGAAAGAAAGGAGGAGGAAGAGACACAGGGAAGGAAAGAGACAAGGGGGGGTAGAGGCAAGTGAGAAAACAGAGACAATTGTGAGCGGTACAAGAGAGGAGAAATAAGGGTGGGAGAGAGAGAAGGATGGAGGGAAGAGACAAGGGAGAAGGGGAGATACAGGGGTGGTGGGAGACAAGGAGGAAGGGGAGAGACAAGGGGAGGGGAGAGAGAAGGGTGTATGATCCAAGGGGGGAGAGATGCTTAGAGTTTGCGGCTTAGTTTTCTTTGTATGCAAATCTGGCTCAGTGCTGGTCTTTTTCATATTAAAAAATAAAGTTGTTTAACTTGACGTCATTTCCATAATTCACAGAATATTTCTGTATTCCCGCCAGTGGCCAAGAGCTGTATCTGCAAAACAATGTGTTTGTACCTCAGAGATGGGAATAAAGTTTTAAAGAGTTTTGTAATCCGGGCACGCTCCCCACAGCATTGCGCGGGAGGACTGAGGAAAGGCGAGGCGAACCGAGGCATAGCTAGAGCTACTAACCACCACCGACTGTGTCCCCCCCCTCCTTCACCAAAGGTAAGAAGAAGGGAGGGGGGGATAAATAAAAATAATTTGATTTTATGATAGGAATAAAAAAAAAATTCTTCCTTTACACACATCACCCCCCCCACTCTCTCATACAGCACCCCCCACTCTCTCATACAGCACCCCCCACTCTCTCATACAGCACCCCCCCACTCTCATACAGCACCCCCTACCCACTCACAAACACATACACTGCACCCCTCAATGCAGTGTGTGTATTTATCAGTCTATATGTGTGTACTCAGCTGCGTGTGTGTGTGTACTCAGCTGCGTCAGTATTCAGGTTTAATTGCCATGTTGGCACTTAGAGGGAAAAAAAGTTGGCATGTATTGCGGTTTGGGCACTCGGGCTCAAAAAGGTTCGCCATCACTGCTATAGAGGCCATGGATTTCCCTGAGGATGATCGTCATCTTCTCTTGGCCCTGTACTTTGCCTCAGCTTCTTGCACTTACAATTGTGTGTGGGATCCCTGGCCTCCCTTCTCTCTCACTGGGGCTGGTTCCTTATCCTCACTAAATGCCCCCCCCCCCCCCCCCGGGGTCAGGCACCTACTCCACACCTACAGCTGGGGGCAAATCCCTACCCTGCTACCTCTTCTCCCTGAACTGCTTCCTCCTTCTCTCCCTCTCTCCATACCTCTACCTTTCCACCTCTCCTCCTCCAGTGTTCCACTCTCCTCCCTCCACTCCTCTCTCTCCTCCTCTCCTCACTCTCCTCCTCCCCTCCTTTACCCACCTGGAAATTATGAAATAAATCTAAGTATAAATCAATGTAATATATATAGGTGTATGTGTATGAGGTCAAACAAGAATGTGTGTATTATGGGTTTGGATTGGAACTGCGGCCCGGTTCTAGTCCAGCCCACTAACAGCTTACGGCCGGGTGAAGGTTTATGGTCATGAGGTTTCAGCCCTGTAATTGCGGCCTTGTTCAATTTAATTATTGGTAACCACAGGAAAGATCAAGCCTGCAGACTTACGGGCTGTATGAAGGATTGGAATTTTTTGAGGCCCACAGTCTTTTCCCTGTGGTTTAAATATAATACAAATCCGTTACCTTATACTTTCAGTGCCTCTCTCAATTTCTTTGCTGTCTTTGTTGTATGCTGAATCGGCTCCTCTCAGTTCCTGCTTAAAGGTTTGCTCACAAACCCTTCTGTCAGTCCCCACGTGTTTTCAGCTCCACTAGTTCTAAGTTGCTCTGGTTCTCAGCTGCAATTCCTCTGTCTGAAAATCCTCTGTCTTCATTAGCCTCTCTCTTTCTCTTAGGCCAAGCTACACTTGAGGCCTAAATAGGGCTGTTGCATTCTCTCAGGTGCAACCTATTTACAGTTGCCTTTTTACATCAACCTGCTCTGGATTGAGCAAATGGTTTTATCTAGCCTCAGGCTCATGTACGTGCCTTCTATTAATCTCAATCCAGCTTTGTCACAATGTATATATATATATATATATATATATATATATATAATATATAATATATATATATATATATATATATATATATATAATATATATATATATATATATATAGTGGGGGGGGAGTATTTGATCCCCTGCTGATTTTGAACGTTTGTCCACTGACAAAGAAATGATCAGTCTATAATTTTAGTGGTAGGTGTATTTTAGCATTGAGAGACCGAATAAAAAAAAATAATAGAAAAACGCATGTCAAAAAAGTTATAAATTGCTTTGCAGGTCAGTGAGGGAAATAAGTATTTGATACTGTATTAATCAGCAAGATTTCTGGCTCCCAGGTGTCTTTTATACAGGTAAAAAAGAGAGTGCTCCTAATCTCAGCTCGTTACCGGTATAAAAGACAACTGTCCACAAAAGCAATCAATCAATCAGATTCCAAACTTTCCACTATGACCAAGACCAAAGAGCTGTCCAAGGATGTCAGGGACAAGATTGTAGACCTACACAAGGCTGGAATGGGCTACAAGACCATCGTGAAGCAGCTTGGTGAGAAGGTGACAATAGTTGGTGCGATTATTCGCAAATGGAAGAAACACAAAATAACTGCCAGTCTCCCTCGGTCTAATGCTCCATGCAAGATCTCACATCGTGGAGATTCAATGATCATGAGAACGGTGAGGAATCAGACCAGAACTACACAGGAGGATCTTGGTAATGATCTCAAGGCAGCTGGGACCATAGTCACCAAGAAAACAATAGGTAACACACTATGCAGTGAGAGACTGAAATCCTGCAGTGCCCGCAAGGTCCCCTTGCTCACGAAAGCAAGTGTACAGGCCTGTCTGAAGTTTGCCAATGAACATCTGAAATGATTCAGAGGAGAAAGGGGTGAAAGTGTTGTGGACAGATGATACCAAAATCGAGCTCTTTGGCATCAACTCAACTCGCTTTGTTTGGGGGAGGAGGAATGCTGCCTATAACCCCAGGAACACCATCCCCACCGTCAAACATGGAGGTGGAAACATTATGCTTGGAAGTGTTTTTCTGCTAAGGGGACAGGACAACAGCACCGCATCAAAGGGACGATGAACGGGGCCATGTACCGTCAAATCTTGGGTGAGAATCTCCTTCCCTCAATCAGGCCATTGAAAATGGGTCGTGGATTGGTATTCCAGCATGACAAAGACGCAAAACACACAGCCAAGAACACCACCCCCACCGTCAAACATGGAGGTGGGAACATTATGCTTTGGAAGTGTTTTTCTGCTAATGGGACAGGACAACTGCACCGCATCAAAGGGATGATGGACGGGGCCATGTACCGTCAAATCTTGGGTGAGAATCTCCTTCCCTCAATCAGGCCATTGAAAATGGGTCGTGGATTGGTATTCCAGCATGACAATGACGCAAAACACACAGCCAAAGGAGTGGCTCAAGAAGAAGCACATTAAGGTCCTGGAGTGGCCTAGCCTGTCTCCAGACCTTAATCCCATAGAAAATCTGTGGAGGGAGCTGAAGGTTCGACCTTTCCCCCCCACTGTATATATATATATATATATATATATATATATATATATATATATATAAAAAGGTATATATATATTTATATATATTTATATATAATGTGATTGTTTGCCCCCTAGAGGATGGTGCCAAGTAAAAAAGAGTAAAGAGTTCTTGACAGGAGTGACGGAGTTAACTCCTGAAGACCTACTAATTGTGCAGGTGCAGTTTCTCTTTAAAGCCTGGAAAGCAGACATGGAAAGGGTTGGCTGATTGGGCTCTGGCTGTTGTGTACTGCTGCTGCAAGAAGCCAGAGCAAGTCGCAAGAGAGGATCTTGCTGGCTGATCATGTGTGGACCTACCATTTGAACTTTGGAAAACAAACCTGGAGGAAATCTTGTTTCACTGTGGCTGCCAGATTTGGATGACAGAAAGAAGTGTGTGCTGTCTTGAAGTCGTTGGACTAACAGAGCGGTAGCAACTACACCGTCAGGAGGTGAAGCTACAAAAGCACCAAGTAAGTGAATGACAGACTGAGGAGGATTCCCAGGCAGAGTAGCCTAAAAAGAGACGAGGTCTATGCCAGTGAGGAGCCTGGGAGTGCAACTAACAAGAGAACGTTGTTAGCTGTTTGGACTGCTATAAGAGAAGCTTGTGTGAAAGTTTGCTCACACAAATAACAAGGTAAATCTGCTGTTGAAATGTACCAGACTGATTATGCCTCAGGGAATTTGCTGAGTGTGGAACTGACAGAGGCCCTGTTTAAAGGTACCAGACTGATTATGCCTCAGGGAAGTTGCTGAGTGTGGAACTGACAGAGGCCCTGTTTGAAGGTACCAGACTGATTATGCCCCAGGGAAGTTGCTGAGTGTGGAACTGACAGAGGCCCTGTTTGAAGGTACCAGACTGATTATGCCCCAGGGAAGTTGCTGAGTGTGGAACTGACAGAGGCCCTGTTTGAAGGTACCTGACTGATTATGCCCCAGGGAAGTTGCTGAGTGTTTGACCGGTACATGTGCAATAATTTAATACTGCCGTATCAAAGGGTCCCTGGGGTGAAGCATACGGGAGAGACGGGCGGGCCCTATGCTTCATGCGTGGCTACTGATGTAGAAACGTGGAAAAGACTACCGATATACAAGAGACTGTTTGTATCCTGGCCACAAGGTGGCAATCTTTCAATACCCAGAGACTATTTTTAACCTGGCCACAAGGTGACAAATTATAAGGATTAAAAGACTGTCTTTGTCCTTGCCACTAGGTGGCGCTATTCCTACGAAATTACTCCTTCCCAAGTACAACGGAGTGGGAGCTCCGTCCTGAAGACACCGGGGTGTAGTCTTTTTTGGCCCTGTTGCAGGTAAGCTGCACAGGTATAGTCAGGGCGTTCCTGTGTCACAGTCAGTTCGTATATGTAGATGTTTATTTTCGTTATTTAAGCAGAGTTACTGCTCCTGTTGTTTTTTTTTATTTCATAATAAACATGTTTGCTGCCTCACCAGAAGGTATCCGTTTCTAACTCAAGAAAGCACAGCTCTACACAGCCATCCTGGTCACAATAATATATATATATATATATATATATATATATATATTGACAGAGCTATGCCAGGGATGTGTATGAGCTCCCGTCCCCCAGGAGTTGTGAAAGAGTTACTAAAACAGTTTGATTAGCTCCAGCTGATCATACCTGACGGAAAACTGCTGCTGGGAAATCAGTGAGGTTTTATATGCAATCCAGCCTAGCAGTGTGAAGAGGCTGGGTGTAAGGCCTGAAGGTTTTGTTTGTGCCTAAGGCTTTGGAAGGCTGTGAAAGAGAGTGTGCAAAGTTTATTTGGAACAGAAGGCAAATTCACAGAAGAAAGGTGTTCATTGCAGCTGAGAAAAGACCAGTGTGTACAGTCGTGAAAAGGGAAGAAGTGTCGATACTGGCACAGACAGAGATACAGTTGCATAGAGCTGATGACTTTGCCTCTAAAGTATACACTCCAGTGATTGTAAACAAAGTATTGGACTGTTTGCTTTGTTTTTTCTACATCCAGGTTTAGCTGTATGGGAGCTCTGATAGTTAGGGAACTGTCATAGTACAGGTAGTGCTCTGGTGGCAGCTAGACCTGTTATTTATCATGATTTTTTTTGGTGTTTCATTTTATAATACTGGTGAATGTAATATGTTTGTCTTGGCTTCGCGAACAAAGATTTAAAAGGGATGTTGTCAACATCTGCGGACTCTCTGGTGGCTGAGGAGGCCAATGCGGGACAGGCAGACTCGACCTCAGGGGTTACACATGGAGGCTTGCTCTGGTTTGGGTGCTTCAGTGACATGATTTTTCCTCTGTCTCCTTTTGTCCCCAAGACCACCCCTGCGTGCTCTCTCGAAAGAGGAGACAACCTGCTGAATGGTGCTTTTCCAGGCCTTTCATTCTGATTATGGTCAATGTGAGAGGCAACAAGGAATTGTTTCAACAAGTCCTCCTCTGTCACGATTTCTAGTGGTGATCTCACCATATACTGTAACACATATTTTGGAAGCCGATCACCCTTCATCCTAGAGATGTGTCCTGCCCAGCGCAACTGTGTCTTCAACAGCATGGCCTCAATGCCTATTGCTCCTGACGGTTCTTGGACTTCAGTGTTGGTGACGTGGTCATTCCAGTCGGTGTTGAGGATGGTGCGGAGGCAGCGTTGATGCGTTCAAGAAGTTGTAAGTGATGGCGGTAGGTAACCCACAACTCAGACCTGTACAGTAGGGTGGTCAAAACAACAGCTCTGTACACATTGACCTTGCTATATTTATTCAGATATTTGTTGGTTTAAACTTTTTTATATAACCTGTCAATCTTAGTGTCTGACGAGATGATGAAACCCAGGTATGTGAACTAGTGAACTGTTTTCAGCTCAGACTCGCCCATAGTGATGCAAAGAGGACAGTAATTGATCTGAGGTTTGGGCTGGTGGAGACCTTCCGTCTTCTTCAGACTAACTTCTAGACTGAAGAGATCAGCAGCCTAGGTGAAGCAAAATGTCAATCGCAGCTGAGTTGTCGCCTTATGGGAAACAAGGGCAGCGTTGTTGAGTGAAAGTAGCTCTCAAATTAGTCATTAAATTGTATTGGTGTGGGCCTTTAGTCACCTCATGTTGAAAAGACTGCCACAGGTGTGGTATCGTATGTAGACCCCATCCTCATGCCATTACTTATTGGGAAGGGCTCCAACAGGTTGTTGCTGTGCCTGACATAGCCACGCTGGTCTTCAATTATCTGGATGATCGTGTTGAGGAACTTGGGATGACATCCTATACATTCCAGGATTTGCCACAGACCCTTCCTGCTCACGTTGTCGAACGCTTTGGTAAGGTCGACAAAAGTCAACATAATACATCAACAAGTGGTAAAGACTTTCACAAGGTCCTTATGGCGTTTATAATACCCCTTTCATTTAACTGACTATATGTCTAATGTCCATCAGGGCCCAGTGGTCAGACCAAAGGTCCTAGTGTCCTGAGGATTGTGAAATGCCCATTTTGTAATGTGACCTACTGGACTTGTCATACCTGTACCCACATTTACCTCAATTCCGATGTGTATTCCGAATCACTATCACCTAGAAAAATGGAATACCATTCATCTACATACAGCAAGTGTCAGTGAAAAAAGTAAATAATATGAGACAGTACTGGAATGTTCTATGTGGAGGAAAAAGAGAGGGAGGAGAAAAAATTGATGGATATGCACAAGTAATTAGTAAGGTTTACATTTTACATAGTAATTGTTACAAAGTAATTGAAGTTGAAAAAAATACTTTAGTCCATCAAGTTCAACCTTTTTAGATCTCTCTGATCTGCAATATGCAGATTAGTTGTTAATTTATCCAGAGGAAGGCAAACAGAAAAAAAAAACACTGAAACATTGCCAATTGTCTGACCCCAGATACTGGCAATCGGAGTCCTTCCTGGATCAATACTCCCTCTCTCTAATTATTCAGGATAACCCTTAATGCCCTTTTTACTCAAAAATATATCCAACCCCTTTTTAATGTTATCTATAGAATCCGCTGTTACCACCTCCTTTGGTAGAGAATTCCACAGTTTAACCACCCTTACTGCTTCCACCCCTATCAAACTGTGTTCGATTTCAAGTCAGGGAAGCAAGAGGTCACACCACCCTGAAGCCGTGCATTCTGGTCAGTACTGGGCCTGGTCAGTACAGGCATCGGAGACCACCTAGGAATACCAGGAGCTGAATGCTGTGGCCCACTGGAGAAGGAACTCTGAACACATTCCAGCATCACTGCCATAAATATCAAGCGGATAAGCATGACCATAGACATAAAGATGTTCTGTTATGGTCCATGAGGTCACGTAGAATCAGAAACTACTGAACAATGCAAAAAACTGTGAAGAACCCTTCTCTTTCTTTAAGGTGGAATCTTTTTACTTATAACCTCAATTGATGCCCTCTTGTCAGCTGAAAACCTCTTGGAACAAAAAGTTCACTTGACATATCCCCTCTTAGACTCCTTTTTTCTAGAGAAAATAGGTTTAATGTGGTTAGTCTTTCTTCATAAATTATTAGTTTTGTTGCCCTTCTCTGTACATTTTCCAGCTCTAAAATTTTATTTTATGGTGTGCTCCATATTCCAAATGAGGGCATACTAGGAATTTGTATAGTAGCAGAATTGTATTTGTTTCCCTGGCTTCTATACCCTTCTTAATACATGATAATATTGTACTTGCCTTTGCAGCTGCTGCTTGGCATTGAGAACTGTTACGTAGGTGGTTGTCCACAAGTACTTCCAAATCCCTTTCTATATCTCATACCCCTAAATTTCCTCATGTCATACTGTAAATACAAACAAATTTCATGTGCAGTAATAACTTTAGATGCAGAAAATGCCTTTGATAGGCTAAATATAATATAATATGTCCCTAGTATTACAAAAATATGGCCTAGATAATTTATGTCAAAAGTCCGATGGGCTTGAATTACCACCAAGCCCGTAACTCGTTATTCAAGCTCGTCGGACATAAATTAAACTTGAAATCAAGTATTGTATTGTGGTGATGTGCCAGCTTGAGAATGTTGTGCCTTTAATCCTCATGTCACCCATTGTGTACCCATCATTTACAGTGCTTTACAGTGCTGTGTTGAATTTATATTTGCATTTACATTTCTCCAAGATTGCGGCCTTGAAAACACGAGTTACGGCCTTGCGACCGCGATCCTGTTCAAGCACAGATGTGCCTACGGCCAATTGTATGGTTTGCGGCGCCGCCCATGTGAATTCCAGCATAAACGTAGCGCTACACGGGGCCGTAAGCCTGAGCCGGCAGCAAGGAATCGCATACTTGCCGCTGTTTTACGGCACAGATTAGAATGAGGCCCTATGTAAACAACAACGCTCTCAATAACATATTTGCTCGGAGTGTTCTCAAGTCAGGAACCTTTAGGGTTCATGATTTGAATATATCTCCAATATTTGTAACAAAATTATTAACACATCATGTGAAATGGTTTTGTTTCATATTTTTCCTGAGAATTTAAATTTTGATGAGAAGGCTTTTATCACCCAAGTAGTTTTAGTGGCCAAATGATTTATCGTAAATAATTGGAAACAAGTTAATGTTTCATCATTAAATGAAGTTATAGCAGCTTTGAGCAAGAATAGAGAATTAGAAAAAGATATTGATAATCTGGGTATAAATCTTTCTGTTGTAAATAAGTGTGTTATCTGGGTTAAGCATTCTCATTTAGCTTCCTAATGTGCAGAAGACCTTTATGCCTCATTATCTGATGGATTGAATGATATTTGCATTTTGTTGTATGTATGTTTGCTGAACAATTTTATGTGTTCTTTTCTTATGTACCGTATATACTCGAGTATAAGCTGAGTTTTTCAGCCCTTTTTTTAAGGCTAAAAAGGGCCCCCTCAGCTTATACTCGAGTCACTCTCCCCCCGAGTCTCTCTAACCCCCCCCCGTGTCTCTCTAATTCCCCCCTTGTGTCTCTCTACCCCCCGTGTCTCTCTAACCCCCCTGTGTCTCTTTCCCTCCCCCTCCTCATCGTCAACCCCCCCACATTCTACCCCCCCCCCCTCACTTACCTTCTCCGGCCTCCGCTCCTTCCGGGTCTTGACGTGGTGCGCATGTGAAGTCACGGCATTAGCATATACCGGGTGCCGGCACCCAGTATATGCTAATACGTGGCACGCATGTCACGTCACATGCGCGCCGGGTCAAGAAGGAGCGGAGGCCGGAGCAGGTAAGTGAGGGGAGGGGGGGGGGGGGGATTTAGAGGGGTAGTATAAGGGGGGGGGTTAGAATGAGGAGGGGGGTTTAGAATGAGGAGGGAGGTTGAGGAGGGGGTTGAGGATGGGGGGTTGAGGTTGAGGAGGGAGGTTGAGGATGGGGGGTTGAGGAGGGAGGTTGAGGAGGGGGTTGAGGATGAGGAGGGGGGTTGAGGATGAGGAGGGGGGCTGAGGATGAGGAGGGGGGCTGAGGATGAGGAGGGGGGCTGAGGATGAGGAGGGGGGCTGAGGATGAGGAGGGGGGCTGAGGATGAGGAGGGGACCTGAGGATGAGGAGGAGGGAGGTTAAGGAGGGAAGTTGAGGATGAGGAGGGAGGTTGAGGAGGGAGGTTGAGGATGAGGAGGGAGGATGAGAAGTGGTTGAGGATGGGGAGGTTGAGAAGGGGGGGTTGAGGTTGAGGAGGGGGATGAGAAGGGGGCCTTAGGATGAGGAGGGGGGCGGAGGTTGAGGAGGGAGGTTGAGGATGAGGAGGGAGGTAGAGGTTGAGGAGGGAGGTAGAGGTTGAGGAGGGAGGTAGAGGTTGAGGAGGGAGGTAGAGGTTGAGGAGGGGGTTGAGGATGAGGAGGGAGGTAGAGGTTGAGGAGGGAGGTAGAGGTTGAGGAGGGGGTTGAGGATGGGGGTAGAGGTTGAGGAGGGGGTTGAGGATGGGGGGGTTGAGGTTGAGGAGGGGGCTGAGGATGAGGAGGGGGGCTGAGGATGAGGAGGGGGGCTGAGGATGAGGAGGGAGGTTGAGGAGGGGGTTGAGGATGAGGAGGGATGATGAGGAGGGAGGTTGAGGATGAGGAGGGGGGAAGAGACACAGGGAAGGGAGAGGGGGGAAGAGACACAGGGAAGGGAGAGGGGAGAAGAGACACGGGAGACAGAGGGGGACACAGAAGGCACAAGAGGGACACAGGGGGCAGCAC
Source organism: Discoglossus pictus (assembly GCA_027410445.1). Taxonomy (NCBI): domain Eukaryota; kingdom Metazoa; phylum Chordata; class Amphibia; order Anura; family Alytidae; genus Discoglossus; species Discoglossus pictus. Next base: position 273,417,390 of record CM050163.1, read on the forward strand.
ATTTTCCACCCTCGGCTTATACTCGAGTCACACATTTTACCCAGTATTTTGTGGTAAAATAGGTGCCTCGGCTTATACTCGGGTCGGCTTATACACGAGTATATACGATATGTATAATTTGTTTGTAAAATGAATAAAGTTAGAGAGATACTTAGAAAAGGGAAGAGACCTGCTTCAGATCACAAAACAATTATTAAAGAAGGGGTTTGTCTAACAGTCAGCTTGGCTCCTGGCCAACAGGGGGTAATCAGCGAGGAAGACATCATTTGATAGACAGCTCCTCCACGTGGCCCAGGGTATGGACTGTGGGGATTAGTTTACCCTATGTTTATCTAAAATAGAGATGTCGTGGACAGTTCGCCCGCGGACTATTCACGGCCATTTTGGCTTGTTCGCGCTCGCAACAGACGGTGGACACATGCGCTTTTCAGTTCGCCCCCTATTCTTTATCATTGAGGAAACTTTGACCCTATACCTCACAGTCAGCAGACACATTCCAGCCAATCAGCAGCATACACTCCCTTCCAGAGCCTTCCATCTGAAGGACTACATTCATTTTAGAATCATTCTGAAGCTGCATTCGTTGTGAGAGGACAGATAGTGTAGCTGCTGGAGATTTAATAGGGAAATAGATAGCCAGGCTGTGTATTTAGCTTCCACTACAGACCTGAAGGACTCATCTGATATCTGCTGCAAGGACAGCAACCCAAAAAGCCCTTTTTAGGGCTAGAACATCATTTATTTTATTTTATCATTTTTTTCTGTGTAATCTAATTGCATATGCCTGCCTGCCAGCGTGTGTGTGTGTGACAGGCTAACATCTAACCGCTTATATTGTGCTTATTTTCACTACTCATACCTGGTGGTGTACCATACATTGAAAACACCCCTTTTTTCCTTTAATCGAATTTCAGTTGCCTGCCTGTGTCAGGCTCACAGCTTATATTGTGCTCAGTGAAATAAAACAACACTTTTTTGACTGTAATAGATTGAATAACAATTGCCTGCCTACAGGCGTGTGTGTGAAGCCTATTGCATCTACTCTGACAACTTTTGCCAGTGCACAGTGATACGTCATATCTGGTGCAACCGTAGTGTACAGTGACATAAAACAACACTTTTTTGACTGTAATCGATTGAATATCAGTTGCCTGCCTACAGGCGTGTGTGTGAGGCCTACAGCGCCTACTCTTCCAACTTTTGCCAGTGCACAGTAACACTCATATCTGGTGGCACCTTAGATTGCACGCGCAGTGCCCCAAATTTGAAGTAGGAGGTCCGACCAAGCATCTTTTTCCATCTCCCTGTTCCAAAAATCAATGCCATATACACGTCCCCTAATAGTGGACATAACAGGGATTAAACCGATAGGAATAGTACTACTTAACAGTACACACCTTATAATAACGCAGACAGAGGCAATGCAGAGAGAGGAGTCTGAAGAAGAGGAGTCAGAGGAGGAAGGTGGCTTTGAGGAGGTGGAAGACCAAACACAGCAGGCATCCCAGGGGGCTTGTTGTCACCTTTCGGGGACCCTTGGTGGCTGGGTGGAGGAAGAGACCGTCAATGACATCAGTGAGGACAAGGAACGGGGCATGGCTAGCTTGGTATCCAACCTTGTGCAAATGGGGAGTTTGCGGTTGTGCAAAGGGACTGTTTGCGGTTGTTTGCGGTGCATTAAACGGGGAGATTGGTCTGTTACTGTGAAGCGGGTGTAACCCTTACACTACCTGATCGATACAACATCATACCTGATGTTTTAAAGCATGGTATTCCAAACAATTTAGGAATGTTAGGTGATTTATGCCCTTTATGGCTTAAAACCAGACTCTGCATCAACTATGTAATTTTTTCGTGGGAGTTTTGCCATGGATCCCCCTCCGGCATGCCACAGTCCAGGTGTTAGTCCCCTTGAAACAACTTTCCCATCACTATTGTGGCCAGAAAGAGTCCCTGTGGGTTTTGAAATTCGCCTGCCCATTGAAGTCTATGGCGGTTCGCCCGTTCAAGAACATTTGATGAAGTTCACGTCTGCGGTTCACGAACCGAAAATTTGATGGTCGTGACATCACTAATCTAAAATTGTGGCTCGCTTCGATTGGTTCCTTTTTTTAATTAAAGTTATGCTCTGTTTTTCTATACATAAATGCAATGTATGTATCATTCATAATTCTACAGGGTAGGCTTTTATTATTTTAATTAGCTTGCTTGTATTCTGATTTCCTTGCTGGGTACTATCTTAAGGGATCATTGTCTTCTCCTATATTCCTGGGTCCTGATGACTTCCTGAGCTGAATAAGCAGGCTGGGTGCTGAGATACCTAAAACGTCATCATCTAGAGGTTGTAAATGTTAGCTAAAGAACGAGGGTTTAGAGTGTACATATTCCCCTCACTCTTGGTTGTGACAGCTGGTAGTAGATGATGGGATCTCGTGCAGAAACCAGCTGCATGGAAATTATATCCCCAGAGTAGGCAGACATTTTCTTCAGGCTTGGAGAAGACAGGGAGGAGGGGATCAGGGTAAAAAAAAGGAGCTGACCAACTGGGCAGTGCAGAGTTGTTCAAGTAGGATGGATGCAGGAGAATGTCGGGGAATGATCCTTCTAAATCAATGGTTGGCATTCCTGAGACTAGGGCAGGGCAATGAGCTATAAGAATGGCTGGTGAAACTAGTATGGACAGAGATTGTCCTGGAAGATCAATATGACCTGGTAAGGCCTAAAGACTAAAAAATGGCAGACAAACCTGTTTGCTAAGAGGTGTCAAGAACTGGGACAACAACCAGGGTGACAGGAGTCTACTTTGCTTGGAAGGAGCCCTGTCAGTCACACAGGCATGAAGAAGACATAGGAGGCTACCAGGAGGCATTGAGAGCCTGTAAAATGATGGTTTTTGTCTTATAGAGCCCTAAAAGGTTTACAGGGGGCATAGGACTGGTTGCCAGACCCCTACCAACCAGGATGTATTGACGGGAATAATTATGCTCTTATGCTCAAGGGTCTGGGGAGAGGATGTTATGGACTCTGATAAGAATTATGTAGTTGTGAGTTTACTGGGTCAGTCTGAGCTAATACTGGTGGCCTGCCAGACAGAGAGTGGGACCAAATCATTCTTTCAAACACTAACCCTAGAGCAGTTAAGGGAACATAAATATCTTGAAAACCTAGCTTTAGGGCTGGCTCTTGTGCCCTTCCCCACAGCCACAGCAGTGGCAGCCTCCATGTTGTGGATGACCTGTACAGAGGCTTCCACGCCAGAGAAAAAGGGGTCAGTAACAACTGATTGTGGTCCAAAGACAGGGCCAAGCTACATTTTTCTTTGAATTTTAGGTCTTAGAATCATTGTGAGCCCATACCATCAGGAATATAGTATGGGACTCAGATTGTGATATCAGGTCCAGTGGAGGGCCTGGGGGCACCATGCTCCAAGGTTCTGAGAGGAACCTGAACTGGATTGTAAACCAGCAATGGGAATCCAGCTGATAATGACAGGGAGCAAGCACAAGGGGCAGGAACAGGGATGAGCGCTGGGATCCTGCCAGACCAAAACCAGAGGGACCAGCCAAACCAAATTGTCCTGAGCAACACAGCTAAAAGCAGGGTGGTATGAGAGAAAGGGGCCTTTTGCCAAACTTCAGGCCAAATGGCAGCCATGCTCACCAACCCTTGGATGTGAGGATAATTGACTGAGCCCCAGTGGTGTTGCTGAGCTAATTAAGCAGCTAACCCAGATCAGAGCAAAGGAGCAGGGGAAGACCCTGACAATGAGCACCCTGACCCTAGACCAAGGAGAAGAATGGTACTACATCCAAATGATGGTCCCAGATGAGGAGGAACAATTTCAGACCTGGAGAAGGGGGTATGGTTGTTATTACTGTACTGGGATAGGACCCTCCACAGTTTCTACTAGCTTGGAGGAATTAAAGTCATGGCATTACAAATAGGAGTCCCCGAGGACACTTTCGTCAGCAAATTGGCACAAGGTCTCCCCTTCTGCAGCCACAGAAGGATGAGGAGGGATTACTGAAACATGATGCGTCCCTTGGAATTACACCTCTCAGCAGAGGCTGAGAGGACAAGTAAGAGCAATCATCCAACAGGTTAATTCTCTAGACTACACTAGTAAGAAGGAGGGAGAAGTTGTCATGCCCAGGGGGACCACTGCACTGTAGAGCTGTCAAAATGTTATGGGCCCGGGGCTGGCAATAATTAGTGTGACGTTATATAGTAACATGTAATCTTTCCCCATTATAAAGTATTGTGTCATGGCCACATGGACGTCAGGACTATTGCAACCATGATGGCATGGCTAGGGTTAAATATGGTTCATTGTTTCTATATTGCTAGGAAATATTTCCCTCATGTATATAATAACCTGTGTAAGAGTTGACTGTGATGATTGGTTCATCCTAAATGGGTAAAGTATTTAATAGGGAAATTAGTAATCAAGTAAAATCCAGGAAAAAAACGCTGGTAATATATTAAAAAGAGAAAGTGTGTCATTCCTCAAATTATTTTCAATAAATGGCAAAAAATGTCACTGTCCCACAATATTCTGGGATTTAAATAGTGACAAATTTGACTTGACGGATAAATATAATAAATTGAAAAGATAGAACCTATTATTTATGAGGTAGTGGTATCAGTAGTATCTTTGATACATTTAATGCATCCCTCATATGCAAAATATTTGCTAATCATAGGTATGCAATAGATCAATTTTATTATAATATATAGGGATATAACACACCTATTATAAAAATAGTGCACTAAATACAAAAATTGTTTAAAAAAAAAAGAGACAAAAAACAGGGAAAGGAATGGTGCATGTAAATACGCTGTACTAGACTATATACAAGGTGTGGTGTATCACCAAATTAATATATATAAATATTACACAAGGTTCGTCTACATTAAAAGGTATTTATTAAAAGGCAACAACACAATACTATAAAATGCATCACAAACACACAGCCCAGACCCACGGAGCAACACCCTTTTTTTAAATCTATCTACCTATATATATAATAATTCCCTTCCCCAAACGCTTGATCTTACCCACGGTTAGACCATTGCCATCAGTACACCATCAACCATCACCAACACCATCCAGCAAGAAAACAGGAAACAGCACCAGTTTCCTGCCTGGATATATCCTTAGTTGAGATGATGTAATTTACATCACATCCTGTCCATGAGCAATTGTGGGAGGGAAGTAAAGATTCTCAGCCCTCCTACAAAGGCCTGTTTGAGGAAGTCCTGAATTACCATTCAAGGAAGACAAGTTACCACACAAGGGAGAACATTTTTTATATATATGTTTGTCTCTGAAAATGTATGTATGGCACTTTTGGCATCATTAAACCATAACCCAATGTTTGGTTTTACTATTTTAAGTGCAGAAAAGCAGAGACACTGTGTCTCTGCTTTTCTGTCTCTGCTTTTCTGCACTGCTGGTGACTTGCTTTGTACTAGAGATCAGGGCACAATGCTGCCTGTGCTTGATTTGAAGCAATGAGCCTGTCTGTCACACACAGCATCACCCAATCAGAACGACTGAGAGGGAGCTGAAGCTGTGGGACCTTTCGGGGATCACCCAATCAGAATGACTGTTAGAAGCTGAAGCTGTGGAGACCCATTGGGGCATAAATCAGATAATCACTGACACTGCCCCAGCCAATTAGGACTGCTAAATTGAGGTATGCAGTGCATACTGGGAGATGTAGTTTAGTGAGGGCTGCCATTCTAATAGATCTGTTCAGGACTGGGTGGGTAGTCTCAGTCTGTCTGTTATTCTCCCTCTCTGTGTTTCTTCTTCTATGTGACTCTCTTATTCTCTCTGTGTGACTTGTACTCTCTCATTTTGACTGTCTCTTGCCCCATGTACCATGCATCTAGATAGATAGGTAGGTAGGTATAGGCTAGTAGTTTTGTCATGACAGTTTGCTTTTGATACTGAAAAAATGGTTTATTTGTAGTGCAAAAAACATTTGTAAGTATATAGTTTATAATAAAAAAGTTTATTGGGGAAAAAACAACAACTCCTGTCTCGTCTATACGTCCTGATCTAACATGTTTTATATCTATTCTATTTAATGATTGCATGTCATCAAGAAAATGTAAGCAGAACCAGCACCAACTCACCCTCATCAAGAAAATACGTACATAAAGTGACAGGAAAGAAAAAAAATCAAGTAAGTGGGTGTAGTATGTGTCAGTGGGCAGGGCCTACAGTGGTAACATGCTGTGAAGGGGAGGAGTTTCTACTTTTAGGCAGAGCCAACTTAAGGGGAGGGAAAGGTCTCTGCCTTCCGCCCCACCAACTTGAAAAGTTACCAGCTACCACTGGTTGTTCCTTTAAGCTAAAGCAGAAGGGTTCGGGGTATACATGATCTCCTTACCCCTGGGTCATGACATTTGCCCACTGTAACTCAATGTATACAATGGAATTAGATAGACATGTCAATCACAGACTATCTCTCAACAGGAAGCTCCTGAAAGACAATATGTGAATGGCTAGTATGTCTAGTACTATAAAGTAACAGGGGGCAGACCTTTGTAGGGACATTGGTTCAATGGAAGGTTTTACAACTCTATCAGTCGATAACCACTGAAATATTTCTAGGGGTGGGTCAAATAAAATCTAAATTCTCTGCACCATAAATATTTTAATATAAGTTGGAAAATGCATATAAACAAGTACATATATTCACACAGAAACACCTATATTTAAAGAAAATTACACTGTAGTATACTGTATATGTATAAAAGGACCACTGTAAGAAAGTTTTTTTAAGAGGCATACTGACCATGTAGGCGATATGCCAAAGTATGAGAACTAAGCATGTTACAAAAAAGCATACAAAAAAAAAAACAGAAAAATATTTATTTAAAAATATATATTTTTCTTTAATGTGCTCCCATTTGCAACTCTGGTCAAGTACTAAATTCCACCTTCGTTGCTGAGTTATTCTACAAGACTTCTATGTAAATTACTGTTCCTCCAGGATATGTGAGAGAGTCCTGAAACAGTCATGCACGTCCCCCCCCCCCCCCCCCTTATAAATGTATATAGGAGATCTTTAGAATGATTCAGAGGCAAATAAGGAATGTAGTGCTTGATCATGGCTGCAAGTGGAGTCCCAGGGAATAAAACTATGTATTTATATATATATATATATATATATATATATATATAGTAAAAACATTGTACATCAGTGTTCACATTTGAATGTCTTAAGCAAGTTAAAATACCTGTCTCCATCTCAGAACTCAGAGAAAAACAGTTATTACACTGAATTCTGGGAAGTTGAGCTGGGACATTTAAATGTGTCCACAAATGCCTCGCTCCTTAATCGATAGCCATTTTCAAAGTTAGCTTCCTTTAAGCTTATGCATGCTGTATTACATAGCTTTAGGCTGGATTTTACACAAGCTGAGTATCCTATCCATGTACAGCTGTTTCAAGCTTACCTGCTATCATCAGCATAGAGCAGGATCTCAGGTTGTGGACCTTATGAGTAGGTAATTCACCACAACAATAATTTATAATATGGTGGGCAAAAGAGCGATAGAAGCCCTCCACCGTACAGTAGTACAGTAAATAAATAGTACATCTGTGTTCACATTTTAATGTCTAAAACAAGTTAAAAAACCTGCACTCTGGGAAGCTGAGCTGGGACATGCAAATGCGCACACAAATGCCTCGCTCTTCAATCCATAGCCATTATCAAACATGGCTTCCTTTAAGCTTATGCCTGCTGTATTACACAGCTTTAATACAAAGCCAAGGCTGCATATACTTAATTTTTTTAAATAATATGCTCAATTTGTATTCCTTGGTAATCTAACTACCAATTTTCTTAAAGTGGTCCTTTAATAGTAATGAATGACTGCAGCAGAAAGTTCTCTTTACAGGAATATAACCAACATGCTTTCCCAAGAATTCAAAATAACCATTAACTAAAAAACCTTGAAAATATATAAATAATCAATAATAACTGTTCAATTCTTGCATTTCCTGTGTGAATTTGAATTCCAGTGATATTATTGAATCCATTATATCTATAAAAGCACTAATGTATTCTGTTCCACCATGCCTGAAAGTAGAATCCTGCAGGGATAATTATGTTACTCTCAGGACGCATGAAGGGTGATTGCAGTGCTTGACAAGGATTGAAAAATGTGTTAATCTGCCATTTATCAAATAAATAACCTGTGTGTGTAAGCACTAATTACATTTCTCTTAAGACCTCTTATCCACAGATAAAGCAATGGCAACTGTTAAAAAAGAAACTGTTGTGAATGCAGAAAGTGTGGTAGCAAGTTCAGGATATTTATAGTGAGGTTATGGTTTTATACCTAAATATCATATGGAGGAAAGCTTCAGATATTCAAGAATGGTTTTAATATAGTAAGTATTTAGGTCCAATGCTGCCCTACATCCATTTAGATTTTCATGCTCCCTATACTCAAATTCCCCTTCTGGATTGCTACCTTGTCATGGTGAAGGGGCTTGTGTACATCAATGAACCTGTGAGTTATACCACGTAGGGTCACTTAAGATGGGCAGGTCATAGCAGAGAGGTCAGACAAATCATGGTCCATTGGAGAAGGAACTGGCAACCCACCCCAGCATCATTTGCCAAGAAAAACATATGGATAAGCACAACCAGAAACACAGACAGGTGTGCCTGCTGTGCTGCATCAATATGGTCACTGAGAGTTGAACACAACAGAAGGACTAAACAACAACAACATATTTACTCTGCCTCAAAGCTGTGTGTCCTCTTCTTGCTCCACAAGCAATCAGCACTAGAGTGAGCAACAGGAAATATGGAAGTAAAATGCTGAATGAGTGACAGGCGATTAACCTATGTGGAAATGAAGTGGAACATGAGAAATTGGTATAAAAATGTGTTCATTTGTGGGAGGTTGTTATTCTATGCCAAGAACTTTGGTTGAGCACTTAAACTGACCTCTGCAGCTGAAAAAAGGGAGGGGAGGGGTACAGGATGTGTGGTGAGTGAAGTTGAATGATAGAGGATACCTAAGTAGTAGGGTAGGGTATAAGGTATGATAGACTGTAGATCTGTGATTCCAGACCATCTCCTCCAGGACCTCTTGATAGGTCATTATTTAGGTGTAACACTGAGTGAATGCAAGGTGATGCAATTAGTGTTCAACAGGCATTGGAGCCTCTAATTGCATATATTCCCAGACTGTTACATCTTAATCATGGCCTGTCTGGGCTGTCTGAGAAAATGCTCTGGAATCAGTGCTCTAGAATGTCAGCTCTCAGCGAACTTGTCTCTTTCTGTATCAACATGATTAAAGGACCACAGTAGTGCATTTACAAGAATAGATCATATGTTTGTTGTACATAAGTTATTAAAACAGTATGCATCCACTATAATAGTTATCAGTTGTGAGTAACACCTGTGTGATGCTTTCTGCACAGGCATTACGCAAAAGTTGATTGCCCCACATTCGCTAGGAAATGTGTAGTTGCGCATGCGCAGTGGCTCCATATTTGAGCATGCATGAGAGAGCCAGGCAACAGAGGGAGCGGGACAGAGACGGAGGGGGAAAGAGGGAGGGAGAGAAAGAAGAGGCAGAGAGAAAAGTAAGCACATGCGCAGTTGCCCCATATTTGAGCATGCACTGCAGAGCCACGCAAGAGAGGGAGGGGGAGAGAGAGACGGAAGGGGAGAGAGGGAGGAGGGAGAGAGTGGGAGAGAGGAGGCATAGAGGGAGAGGAAGGGAGAGAGTGGGAGTGAGAGAGAAGGGGCACAAGGAGAGAGAGAGGGAGGGAGATGGAAGGGGAGAGAGAGGGAGGGAGAAGGACAGAGAGGAAGAGAGGCAAAGAGAGAGGGAGAGAGAGAGGGAGGAAGGGGGTGAGAGAGAGGGAGGGAGACAGAGGGAGAGAGGGAAGGGAACAGAGAGAGAGCACACACACACAAAAAGAGGGCACAGAGAGAGGGAGAGAGGTTGCACAGAGAGAGAGAGATGGTACACATGAGTCACATGAGCTTATGGAGCTTGGAAGCATGTTGGGCTCATGTAACTGGTCCTACCCCATGACATCATTAGCTCCACCACTGTCTATACAGCTATAACAGCTCTACTGTAACATGCTTGCAGCTGCCCCATAGATCCGGTCTAGTGACAGAGCATGAACCATCATAACCATGTCCCCCTTTACTGAGCATGCTCAGTCTGAAGCACAACCAAGACTGGTCAGAATGTTAGTCCAGCACACAGGAAGAGTTGGTCACACCTGATAGACATGGGTAGGAGAGCATGTATAGTTCTGCTTGAGGTGAAAACAAACAGTTTAAAAACTAAGAAAAATGTTAGCTTTCATTTATTTTAAAGTGTGTACTGTTTCTAATAGCATATGCACAGACATATGAGCTTTACTTGTAAATGCACTACAATGGCCCTTTACATTTTTATTATATGTTACGCCTTTACTGTCATGCCATGTATTTATTGTACTCTGTATATACCCTTGTATATACTGTAATGATGCATAAAATGTTTGTACTTTTTAAATACATATTAAATATAACCAGTGAATGTCGTAAGGAAACATACAGTAAGGAAATTCAACAATGCTTGGGATGTACTCTGGACTATGCTAAGGATTAGCTGAGCCTGAACATTTTAGTCAGAATAATGGGCATACTAGATGATCTATTCATTATTATCCACTGATTAATAATACACTTTGCTACGACTAATGAATACATTTTTCTTTGATGAAACAGAATTGTTCCTTGTAGTATTGGTCACAGGTTATCTCTCTCCCTCCTTTCCATCTCTCTCTCCTCCCATGCCTGCATGTCTCTCTCCGTCCTTTTCGTCTCTCTCCTCTCTCTTCTTCCTTGCTGTCTCTCTCCTCTCTCTTCTTCCTTGCTGTCTCTCTCCTCCTTTACCCTGCTTGTCTCTCTTCTCCCCTGCCTGCCCATTTCTCTCCTTCCATTCCTGCCCATTTCTCTCCTCCCTTGCCCTGTCTGTCTGTCTCTCACCTTCCCTGCCCTGTCTCTTTCCTTCCTCTCCCCAACTGTCAAATCCCTAGCTCTGCGAGCAGAAGTCGGCAGCGCGCATATGACAAGCACGCTTCTGTGTGTGCTCGCATGCGTCTGCGCAAATGCATCGGGGCGCATTCGTCAGGTGCCCTACAGTCGGGGTGCCATTTAAGGGCACTTTCTGTCCTGATTTTCACTGATTTCCATTCCAGCTCAATATCCCTGTGATCACGTCAATTATTACTCAGTCGGAATGTGCAATTGCATTTTTCCGGTTTAACACAAGATCACAAAGATATTGAGCTGGGATGGAAATCGGTGAAAATCATGACAGAAAGTGCCCTTAAATATATGTGTAACACAATAAAAAATTATAAAATACACATTTGCATATTTATTTATTTCTGAATTTTGGGCTCCAAATATAGGGGTCTGCTTATACATGGGGGCGTCTTATTGACGTAAAAATACAGTAAATGTAATTTTAAATTTCCTGACGATTTGCAAGCTTGAGACTGTTGTGCAATTAATTCTAATGTCTATCATTGCTTTCCCTGTTATTTACAGTGCAGTATTGATATTTTATTTGCATTTACAGTACTACGAATAGGTGTTTAACCCCCTTGCAGGTCCTCTCTAGCACTCGTAGGATTTTCTCCTTCATTTGCCTTTTACAAGTGTGAAAACATTTGCGGGTTTGGGGAAATGGAGCAGTTGAATAGCGATTTGCGATTTTAGCCTTGCAAAAGTGAGAGAACAAAGGCTTCTGGAGGCTGTAAGTTAAGAGTTTAACCATCGCCATTTTTTCAAGCCCGTAACTCGGAAGCTGCTTCGAGCCCACAAAAAGACGCCAATTGAACAGCTAATTAGCTTGCAACCTCACTTACGGGCCTCCGGATCTAACGAAAGCTCAATTTAATATGGCCTTTATTCTCTTGAACGTGTGGGACACTTAAGCATTGTATTTTCCCACTACAGTAATCACCTATTTACATTGTTAATTAGTTCTGAAGGTATCAGCGTATGTTGGAAAACTGTAGAAGTGGAATAATTCATAATTGTAATGTATTAATTGACATAATATAATAAAAGTTAGAACTTTATTGATTCAGGAGTAACATATTTTATAACGCTGCTTATAAAAAATCACTGGTGGACAGTTTTACAACATTAAGAGTCAGCAATATAGCTTAACAAAGCACCATAGGAACAAGGCTTTATTAGCCCAAACTGGAGTGGCTACCAATAGCTAAATACAACTTGGAGCTGCTGCTATGTACTGCCTTAAAATGAACAGTGTATTATAAAGAGGAGTGTGGAAGACCTGTGTCCTTCAAGGGGATCCTCCTTTCTGGAAGGCATATAGCCCCACAAGCAAGCTAATGAGCCCTAAAGTATAAAGACCAGGATGTCTAAACCAGGCTAGACATTGGACTAAAGGAGCTTTAAAAATACTGAATTCACACTAGCTGAAAACATAAGTAGTCTGTAAAAAGTTATTATCAAAAAGTGCAACATATAATATCTCCACAGAGGGAGTAAAATGGCAATACTCTATGTTAGACCTTTGTAAGCAGCAACAAATTATTTCCCAAAAAGTGCAACGTATAATAACTTGATATCTCTACACAAGGAGTGAATGGCAATATAATATGCTAAAACCGGCCATTGTGATTGAACTCAAACAATTTAAAAATCTTCATTCACACATTTAATAACAAAATAAAATAAAAAAAAACAGCCTTATTGAAACCCCAATACTGAATATCATTACTGTTAGCTCACTGCCTAACCAAGGTAAGCAAAAGTCCACTATGGGAATAGAAATATTGTTTGGGGAAATAGTCTAACAAGCCCGGATACGGGCAGCGTATAATATAAACTCTATTTGGACCTGTCGGACATTTTTCCTGCATTATCATCAGCATTGTCAAATGTCGGCTTGAATTAAGAAAATGTTGCGGCAGTCCAAGGTTTTTATACCTCACTTCCTGTTATTTGTACCTTTTTTGACTGATTAAGAGTTATTTACCATTATACCTGAGAGAGGAACACACCGCCCATTCACCTGATCTCTACATATGGGAGATTGCAATGAACTCTACTTAGTATTTGAGGAAATAATTTTGAAACTCATTAATAAACACATAGCCTTCAGAAATGCACCATAGGAAAACCCTTTATTAAGTCCCAAGGGCCTCTGTGTTGTCTCAAGTTATAGATTCACTTGCTTTCCTTTTTATCGCGAGCCCCACGATGTGCGCCTTCTGCGCTCATCATGAGACCCTCTACTTTACGGGCCTTACCCTGCGGCGCTCATCGCAAGCCCCTGAATGAGTGCCTTCAGGGGTCATTGCAGCAAACTCGCACTACCACAACTATATATGTGGTTACATGTGAACATACTGTGAACTACATAGAGCAGAGCTCTCCAAATGTACAGTAAGTAAATTAACCAAGCAGGAGAAAAATCATAATTAGGCACCAAATTTAAACATTTCCAAAATTTAGTATAGAATATTCATAGAAATTTGTTTTCCAATAAACAATCTCTTAACTTTCAGGTTTAAATGTAAAGGAAGCATTATAATAAAGTACTATTTATTCATATCTTGAGTTCAAATATATAAAATGCATAAGAGCTTAAATTTCTTTACTAATAAAATATCTTACTTTAAAGAATGCTGTCAGGTAATACACAAATATATTGTCATATAGAATACTGATTAGTCTTCATCAATATAGAGCTTTGTTAAATATGTTGCTACATACTAATACAGGTCTTACTATAAAAGAACCATTTTTCATTATTCATTTATTTTTGTATTAGTTTAATTTATGACGTTGTTTCGTTATTCAAGGGAACTTATTTATAGTTTTCCAAGAGATTGGGTTTACCAAAATAGTAATTTCAATATCTCTTATTTTATATAGTATGTCAAAATCTCCACTGAGCTCTACTAAAAAAGACTTAATTTAGTTTGAGTCTTTATCTTGAATGATAACTAGCATATATTTTTTTTATTTATCATCACCAATCCCACTTCATTCATACCACCAGTTTAAATAGTTTCTAATTCATTCAATACAGCCTTATTATTTTGGACCCAAAACATTTATTAATAATCATACAATATCACAGGAATGATATACACTAAATTCACAATTATAGTATGCATGTAGTCTAACAAATTATCATTTATAAAAAAAAAAAATTGCTATTTTAGTTTTATCTAATGAGCAATATTCATAATTCATTAGCACTTGTTGATCCCCATTCTAGGTCGCAATCTTTTTGTTGTAAAAGGGCTTGTGTATCTCAGTGAAGCTGTGAGCTATACCATGTAAGGTCACCCAATGTGTGCAGGTCATAGCAGAAAGGTCAGACAAATAGTGATCCACTGGAGAAAGAACTGAAAACCCACTACAGTATCTTTGCCATGAAACCCTTATGGATAAGTACGACCAGAAACATGTCACTGTCATGGTGCGGTCCTTAGGGTCACAGAGAGTCTGAGACATCTGAAAGACTGAACAAAAAATACTTATTGATCAATATATTTTGTATATATCACTTATATAGTTGTGGTGTGTGTAATGTTGATGTCATCAAGGGGGCATGGCCATGACATCATTGGGGTGTGGCCTAAAATCTGGTTAACAGAAGCCGCCAGACATTTGCATACCAGAGACAGCAAAGTGAATAAGAGAGAGTGGGAGGGAGAGAAGTACAGAGCAAGAGAGACAGGTACAGAGAGCGACAGGTACAGAGAAAGAGACAGGTACAGACAGAGAGAGAAAGGTACACAGAGAGATAGAGAGGCAGGTACACAGTGAGAGAGAGACAGGTACAGAGAGAGAGAGAGAGACAGAGAGGGAGGGGTACAGAGAGAGAGAGAGAGAGAATTACAGAGCAAGAGCGCACATAGACAGAGAGTGCGCACTCAGACTGCGCACACAGAGCGAGAGAGAGAGCGCACAGAGAGTGCAGAGAGTGCACAGACAGAGAGTGCAGAGAGAGCACAGACAGAGAGCACACAGACAGCGTGCACATACAGAGAGTGCACACAGACAGAGAGAACAGAGTGCACAGAAAGGGAGCGCACAAAGAGAGAGTGCACAAACAGAGAGCGAGAGAGAGTGCACAGAGCATGCAGATAGAGAGAGCACACAGCCAGAGAGAGACAGAGAAAGAGTGCACAGATAGAGAGTGCACAGAGAGAGAACACAGAGAGAGAGAGCACACAGACAGAGAGCAGAGACAGAGAGCGCACAGACAGTGCACACACAGATCGACACAGAGAGGGAAGGGTATAGAGAGAGAGAGTGCACACACGGACAGAGAGAGCACACACAGACAGTGCACACAGAGTGCACACAGAGGGTGAGAGAGAGTGCACAGAGAGCGCACAGTGATTTACAGAGCAAGACTGCATAGAATTACAGAGCAAGAGTGCACACAAGCAGAGAGGACGCAGAAAACAGTGTATGATATCTTTTTGGTTAAATAACCTTATCATACCAATTCTGTTTTATTTTATTTGTAATGTTTTGTTTATTCATGTTGAAAAAACACTATAATATTGTACCAGTTATCCTTCCAGGCCATCCCCAGCACATATGATGGCCATGGTGAAAATGAGTAAACAATTATGAAAATCTTGTCACAATATTTCTAGGCCTCTAAGAAAGAAACAAAATAAGAGTTGGTTTACATTATGAGTTACGACTAGATTTTAGAGCTTTATTAGTAAATGTATATTGACAGTAGCAATTTCCTTTTAAATATACAAACTGTTGCAAGATAAATTAAGTAATGTCTTATTACTTATAAAGACATAATTAGTAGTATTTTTTTTTTTAAATAAAATTTTTATTGAAAGGGATACAAAGTAAGGACAGGCATTAGGTACATTAACACATAAGATTTTCTATAAACATATATACCTCGTGGTCAAATTACTAGCATCTCCTTCCAAGTTTTTATTTTTAACTTTTCCCATTATTAAATAGTTCTTTAGGTCCTATAATTTAAGCAAGGGAAGCATGAACAAACAGAACTTATTTACATAGAAACTGAAACTTTAGGTAAACAAACATGTAAATAACTATGGAGATAAGGGAGGAATCCCTAGCTCAGGTTTAGTTTATACAGTTATGATGCATACATTCACCTCCTGTGTTGCGTTCCAGGCGAACCAGTCAAATCAGAGCCTCCAGGACCAGACTTCGAGTCTCCTCCACTCCAAGCCTTTTTTTGGCCTAGTTCTGTTTTGCTTTTGTTATAGTGCTATCAGTGAGCCCATCAGGGCAAAGGGAAACCTAACGAAGACTCTAGCCAAGGCCTCCAGGTTTCTTGGAACTGAGCCAAAGTATCTAGAATAGCAGATGTTAACTTTTCATTTATTGCTATGTAATTTATTTTTTTAATAACCTCTTGCACGCTTAGCTTTTCTGACTTCCATTGGCTGGCTATGTGTACTTTGGTAGCGGCGGCCATTATCTGGAATAGCCTATTCTGTGTTTTTGATAAACTAGAGAGTTTAACCCCTAGTAGGCAGGATTCCATAGTGGCTGTGACTCTTATACCAAATAACTTTGTTGCCATTAATGCTATCCTTTCCCATAAGTCATGGACTTTCTGACATAGCCACCAGGTATGGGCGTGGTCTCCTATCTGTGAACAGCCCCTAAAGCAGTTACTACTCACTCTGGGATCATATTTGTTGAGTTTGTCTGGGGTGCAATATATTCTCTGGAGAACTTTTATAGATGTCTCTATGTGCGAGCAGTTACTTGTTGCCCTGCGTAGGTTGGAGAATGATTTCTGCCATTTTTTCCAATCCCATTCACCTCCTAGCTCCCTTTCCCACTTACAGATATATGATGGTTTTTCTGTATTATTTGATTTAGTGAATGTGTCATATAAAGTGCCTAGTATTCCTTTCGTTAAAGGCAGAGTTTTGCAGATTACCGAGAACCAGGAGGATTTCGGGGGTCCAAATTTTTTAAATGCTTCACAGGCCCAGCTTCTTATTTTTAGATAGTTATAGTGTTCCCCTGGGGGGAGGGTATGTCTTTCTTCGAACTGTCTCAGGGTCATCAAATGATTCCCGTTAAACCAGGAGCCCAACTTATCTAGTTCTCTGGAAGCCCACCAATGTTTTGACATAATACTCATGGAAGCCCAGATATCTTGTGAAGAAAGGACCGACCAAAGGGGAGATGTACCTATGCCCAGTTTGTTCTTAGATCTGGCCCATTTCCAAGTTGTTAAATTTAGGTTTATTATGGGGTTTGGGTGAGTTCTTATCGGGGCCATTTCTTCAGGAACCCAAATTAGTGTGTCCCAGCTTTGTTGTTGCATTTGCTGTTGTTCCAAGAAGGCCCAACTCGGCTGATGTCTGACTGAATGTATTAGTGGTAGTTGGGATAGCCTGGCCGCTTTAAAATAGTTTCGCAGGTTTGGGCAAGATAGTCCCCCATCTTTGCTATGTCTAAACATTACTTTCTTGGGGATGCGGGATTTTCTGTTGTTCCATATGTATCTAAAGATGTTGGACTGGAACCGGTCTAAGTCCTGTAAGGAGATTGGTATAGGGAGCGTACGGAAGAGATATAGAATCCTTGGAAGGATGTTCATTTTAACTGCCGCTATTCGGCCGGTCCAGGAGAGAGGGCAAGTCCTCCATCTAAACAAATCTTCGTTTAGTTTTTTGTACATGGGGGGGTAATTGGCCTTATATAACTCGGAAATTTTAGGTGTGATGTTGACCCCCAAGTATTTTATGTGCTTGGTGGGCCACGCAAAGGAAAATAGGGATTTCAAATGATCTATGTCGCCCTGTGCCATGTCTACACTCAGAGCTTCCGATTTCCCTAAGTTCAGTCTAAGCCCTGACACCCTACCGAACTTGTCAAGAGTTGACATCAGTGCCGGAATGGAGGCCCCGGGATTTGTTAGGGTGCATAGGATATCGTCTGCAAAGAATGAGCATTTGTAGTGCTGCAGCCCCACCTGAAGCCCTTGGATTTCCCTATCCGCTCTAATGAGTTGCGCTAGGGGTTCCATGACTATGGCGAACAGTAGGGGTGAGAGTGGGCATCCCTGTCTCGTTCCTCTCTGTATGCTAATTTGAGCTCTGTGATCGCCTGGCAACCTCAAGAAGGCTGTTGGTGCTTCGTAATATGTGCGGAGTAAGGTGATAAACCGGCCCCTAAAACCAAATTTGTCCAGGGTTTTAAACAGAAACGGCCATTCAACTGTGTCGAAGGCTTTCTCTATATCTAGAGCTAGCAGGCACATTGGAGAGTTGTTTTTCCGCGCTAGGTATTGGATGTTAAGGATACGTCTGACATTGTCCCCTGCCTGTCTATGGGGTATAAACCCGCCTGATCTTTGTGGATAATTTCTGGCAGGAACTTGGAGATTCGAGTTGCCATTATTTTGGCCATTAGTTTGACATCCCCATTCAGTAAGGATATGGGACGGTAGTTCTTCACCTCCAAGCTATCCCTACCTTCTTTTGGTATGACTACCAGTTCCGCTTGATTTAGCTCCGGGGGCATTTTTTCCCCTCTCATGATAGCATTAAATAGGGATGTCAGGTAGGGGTTTAATAGGATTTCAAATTTTTTATAGTATTGGTTGGAATAGCCGTCTGGCCCTGGGGATTTACCTATCTTAAGGCTATGAATTGCTGTTCTCACCTCTTCTTGTGAGATATCTAGGTTAAGACTATTTACTTGTTGTTCACTTAATGAGGGGAGATCTATGGTACTTAGAAAGGAGTCAAGGTCCAACCCCTCTGCCAGTTTCCCAGACGAGTAGATCTGCTGGTAAAAGGTTTGGAACTGCTTCTGTATATCCCTAGGGCTGCAGGAGATTAAGCCATCTGGCTTCCTGATTTGGGTCACTCTAGACTGGATCTCTTTAGCTTTCAGCCTCCTAGCCAGCATTCTGTCTGGTTTGTTAGCTTTCCAATAATATAAGTGCCTAGTCCTCCTCATAGCCTTCTCTGTATGGGCAGAGAGTACTCCATCTAGTTCTATCCTGACTTTGTTGATTTGGTCACGGATCTTTGTGGAGGGACAGTTTTGATTGAGTTTTTCTAGGTTGTTGAGGGTGGTTGTTAAATCCTCCTCTTTCCGTCTGAGTGCCTTACGGTGCTGTGCTGATAGTTTGATGCAGCAGCCCCTTATATAAGCCTTATGGGCTACCCAAATCCAGCCTACTCCTGTATCAGGAGAATCATTCAGCTCGAAGTACTGCCTAATGTCTCCCGCTAGGGATGCTAAGCTGCTGGGGTCTGACAGAAGGTGTTCGTCGATCCTCCAGCTCCTAAATGGGGATAGGTTAGGGCCTAACGTTAATTTAATAGCTACTATTGCGTGATCAGACCAGGGGCAGGGGACAATGTCTGATTCTTGGATATTATCAAAAAGTAGTGAGCTTGTTAGGAATGTGTCAATCCTCGAGTAAGTGCCGTGCGTGGGCGAGTAGTATGTGTATTCCTTATTATCCGGGTGTAAGCCTCTCCAGGCATCCACTAAGCCCATTTTGGCCATTAGCTGCTTAATTTGGCTCCGTTTTTTTGAGAAGCTAGAGTCCTGGGCGTGTCCTGATCTGTCTAATGCTGGATCTAGGGTCAGATTGAAATCCCCCCCAATCACCAGTTTGCCTAGGTCTAGTGTGTCTAACTCTCTTAGCGTGTTAATCAGGGTTTGGTGTGGTGAGTTTGTGGGGGAGTATAGGGAAAGTAGGGAGATTCTTTGGCCTGAGACTAAGCCGGTGACCAGAACATAATTCCTCTCTTTGTCTATTCTAGTATGTTCCGGGGTGAATGGGAAGTGCTTATGTATCAGGATAGCTGCCCCTGCCCTCTTCGTTGACTGAGTGGCCATGTACACTGTCGGGTATTCCCCATGCAGATATTTTGGTTTACTCTCGTGTGTGAAATGAGTCTCCTGCATGAAGATAACCGAGGGCCTCAATCTTTTGTATTGCCTAAAGGCTTTCCTCCTCTTAAAGGGGGAGTTAAAACCCTTAACATTGTGAGTTATGAATGTGTACTGTGAGCTACTCATTGTGTTTTGGTGGATAGGAGTGCATGGTCTGCCTGGCTACCTTTTATTCCTTGTCCGACGTCCATTCCTTGGTGGCCGGGGGCGGGTGGAGGCTTGGAGGGGGGATTCTGGTGCTGGAGACTCCGTCCGCTGTTAGGCCAGAGGGAAGCAGAAAGACACAACATTAGATTTACAATTGACCAAGTTCCTTCAGTCCCACAGGCTCCTCTAATCTCCTGAAAGCTAGTCCCCTGAGTTAGGCTTTGTTGACTGCATAAACCTCGACTACTGTCAGCTGGGAATTTGTAGTTTTCCGCATACATTTTTATCAGTGGTGATCTTTCTGGACTTAGAGATAATTTGCTAATTGCTCCCTGGGAGCTTACTCGCTTCTCTATCAAGTCTAGTGGTATCCTCTCCTCAAAAATAATAACTATTAACCTCAACAACATTTTAACTATCTGAAGTAAATTAGGATGCCTTCCGTCTATTTCGGGCATCTGGCTTTAACAGGCCCTTCATTAGAGGCCTCGACTAACATCTGACCTAACTAAAGTCATCAGTGCCTATTCTACCCTCACTAAAGCAGGTCAGAGAAGTCCCATAAATGAATGAGAAAACAAAGACTCAAAACAACTTCCTGTTGGTGGGTTGCCTTCACTCCGATCGCGATGGTATCAGGCCTTCTGAAGTCGGGCCCGGGCCTCCTCTGTGCTGAGTACTCAGCCCGCCTTGGCTCCTGCGGGGCAAGTTTTTGTCTCTGGGACTCCTGGGGGGAGGCGGGTCTTCCTTCGGTCGCTGTGACCCTACCACAGTCCACTGTTTTTTCGGGATGGGAGGAGGAGGGGGGAAGTTGTGTTCCTCTGCTGGAAGGTCCGCTGGGCAGAGACGAATGTGGCGCAGTACTGCGAGGCAGTCTTCCAAGTTGCGGGTGGTGTGTGATGTACCTTGGTAGCTGAAGGTGAGGGCAAAGGGGAAGTTCCACCGGTATTGGAGCTTGTTCTGTTGCAGAATCGCCAGTGCAGGCTTCATCTGTCTCCTTCTGTCTAGTGTGTTGGGGGACAGGTCTGCATACACTTGCAGGTTGGAGTTATCTGGTCCTTTGACTGCCTGCTTCTTCCTTGTTTCTGCTAAGAGTAGGTCTCTGGCTTGTTGTCTCACGAATCTCACCACAACATCCTTAGGGGTCTCTGGGTTTCTCGCCCCTCCTAGTGCTCTGTGGGCTCGTTCAATTTCGAGGACGCCCTCTGGGTGATCGGGTAGTATTGAAGTGAAGGTGTCTTTTAAGTACCCTGTCAGGTCTTGTGTAGTCCTTGGGATCCCCCGTACTCTGACGTTATGGCGGCGGGATCGATTCTCTAGATCTTCAATCTTATCGTTCAGCTCCATGATGTTATACGAGTTCTGGTCTATGGCAGACCTGTCATGTTGCTGCGCTTCTCCCATCTGATCCACCATCTCCTCCAGAAGTTGGGTCCTCTGCCCCAGTTCTTTCAGGTCATTTCTTAAGGGTTCTAGTGCCTTGGTTAGAAGCTGTTCTATCGTTGCAATGGCCCTAGGCGATAGGTCTATATGTTGTTTTGACCTCTTGGGTATCTCCTCCTGATCAGATGATTCAGAGTGGTCTGAAGCTGAATCCAGTGGAGATGGCGGCTTTGTTGTTTTGGGTGTGAAGTGCTCTCGGATGCCCTTTGCGGAGGAGTTCTTTCTACTTTTCTTCATTTCTGAAGATGGAGATGTGCGTGTTACAGGAGCTGTAGTATTTTTCCCCTTGCTTTCTCTGCTATCAGTTCCCTCAGGAGTGCGTAGCTGTAGAGTTTGTTTGGTTGGTGCGGCCAGAAGCTGTGTTCTCGTGTAAGATCGGTCGTTGTAGCTTGTTAGTCAAGGCCTCCTGTCAGGCTTCAATCACATCTCTTGGCTCAGTGCTTCATATCGGTCTTTGCAGGCTCCGCCAGGAGCAACTGGAAGGGGGCTTTCAGGCTGGTTGCCTTGGCCCACATCAACATCAGATTTACTGAGTGGCCACAGGGTGGCAGCAAAGGCTCTCTGTAGCAATGTTCATGCAGATCTTCACAGGATTTCACAAAAAATTAACTGCAGGGTTGTCTGAGGTTGTTAAGTCAGGGTGTAGAAATGTCACTGTGTGGAACCCAGGGGGTGGCAGGATCCTCTTCCTTAGTAAAGTTGCAGTGACTTCTTGCCCGGTAGAGCTCAGTGCAGGGTCTGGTGTTGTCAGGGTTAAAGTTTCAGACTAGATATTAGATGCTGCTTTCCTTTAGTGCAATGAACTTTCACAGTGTGAGAGGCAAGACCCAGTATGGGGTGTCCAGAGGGGTTAGCTCTTCCTGGGGGTTGAAGTCTTGGGTGTAGGTCAGCTGGGATCTGTCTGTGTCTGTTCCCCTTCCACCATGAGGTGCCACAAAATGGCGGCCGTGGATTCGCGGGCTTTACCTCTCCCCCTTCTTCTTTGTATTGGTGGCTGCTATGCAGCCCAGCCTTCTCTCTCTCAGGGGGGTTTTAGGGTGTGTGGGATCCCCCTGCTGCCCCTCGGTTGTCTGGGTAGATGTTATGGGCCCCCGGTATCTGTAGAGGGAGTTCTCCCTCTGGCTAGGCCTGCTTTGGCCTGTCAAGATGGCGGCCCAGTGCTTCCTGGTCTCTCCCCGCAGCCCCTGGCAGATCCAGCCTACCTTGACTTCTTGTTGTGCCTCCGTGCTGCCCCTGGCCGGCCTGAGTCTCCTCTTGTTGTGTTGTGCTGGGGGAGCAGGCAGAGCAGGCACGCAGGACGCTGCAGCTGCTGAGGTCAGAGTGCTCCTGCACTCTCCTGGAGCCTCGTTCCGGTAGTCGGGGCGACTATCTGGGGGCCCGACGGCTTCCCCTGGTGCCCCCTGATGTTATTGGGGGTGTCACAGGGGGTTTACAGGGCAATATTGCCCAAATGTCAGTTAACTCTGACGGAGCTCTCCCCTCACACGTCCTGCTGGTAAGGACGCTAGCTCCGCCTCCAATTAGTAGTATTTTCACTGTTCTAATGATATTTTTTGCTGCTTTAGCATGAGTACAAAATAATGGTTCATTTTATCTTTTACAAGTATTTAATATGTTTATTAGCTTTGCATGATTTACATTATCACTTAATTAATTTTAGTTTATATCACCCCTTGTTTATTATAGAGTTATTCATATTTTAAATTTATGTTACAGTTAGGGAAATTTTAGGATAGGTGTATATGATATGAGGTTGTCTAGTTAAAAGATGTATGGAAATTTCTTGTATGTTTGGATTTTTTGTCACACTTGTCTAAACCAGAAGAAGATGACAGCGAGTGCATGCCTGTAAAGATAAAGAAAAGACAAGCGTGCCCTGATATATGATGAGAGAAAGTATCTACCAAGTACCTATGGTGATGACAGCAGATAACAACAGATACAGAGTTTGCTGACTAGAGACTCCTTATACAGGAACACCAGGAACTACCTACACTGATAAAACCAGGAGAATGAGTACCTGTTAAAATCATCAAAAGGAAAAACTGGATGTTTTTTGTTTTGTTGACTACCCTGACAGCTATAAAACTGCAAGGGGTGCCTCTATCGGCACCTTTCTGAGAACCTAACTGCTAATCTAAATAACCCTGCACCTGTCTGCTACACAAGATCTGGCTACAAAGGAGAGTGAAATCAATAGTGCCACTTGTCTCAAACTCAGTGAAGATACTGCCGTATTCAGACAGATTAGAGGGGCCTTGGAGAAGCAGGAAGGGATCCCCAGAATGATGCCCTAATACAGACTGGGACAACCCTTCAGAAGTCCAAGATGGTGTGGGATGGGAAAAACCATATTAATCTTGATCCGTATCACTGCCATTATAGTAATACCTATCCTGATTTGGGAGAATATAAAAAAAAAACAGATTAAGGGACAAATCCACAAAGGCCTTGACCCGGTCTAAAAGATCCACCCTAAGTGGCAGCTTGACGACATAGTCTACATCGACTCCATTGGAGTAGCCCATGCACTACCAGATGAGTTCAAGGCCAGAAATTAAATTACAGCAGGATTTGAATCCATGTTCACCTGGTGGGTGACAATCAATACGAATGTTTTTTTGTTTTTTTTTATAATTTTATTTTCGTTTCCAAATTTAATAACATTACAAAATTTACAAACATTAAAATCAAACATCAAAACATCACAGTTACAAACAATCAGACAAAGGAAAGAAAGAAGAAAGAAGAGAAAAAAAAAAAACTCCACATTAATGGAACAGTAACTGAGCTTGAATAATTCAGGATACGTCATAAGAAATAAAGTTTTTCAGAGTATCAATACATGTTAAAATTCAATTCTAAGGAGGAGAGGAGCAAGAGGTCTTTTAAAGGATTCATAGGATTATTTACCTCTATCTTTCTTAAGTAGCTTACTGTGTCTTCCAGAGAGACCATTATAAACTGTTTTTTTTTTACGGACAGTGTGAAAGTGTTGAGTACTCCAATTCTATTTGTTTATTTCTCTCTACAATGGTCACAAGTTCAGTCCAAGTCGGTAGAGATTGTTTTTTCCATACTCTGACTATAAGCCACTTGGCCGCCATTAAAATATTTATAATCACATTACTTTGTCTATAATTAATTTTACTCTGAAAAAAAAAAAATAATACAATCTCAGGGTTTATTTCCAGATGGAAATTAATTATTTTTGATATATACATTAGACACAATATCCAAAATTCCTTGATATAGGTACAATTCCATCACATATGTTCATGAGTTCCTATTTGGTTTCCACATCTCCAACAATAACCATGGTTTTTTGTGGGGCAATTTTTTTTAATTTAATTGGAGTCATATACCATCACTGCACTGTTTAAAATATGTTTCTCTTAAGGACAAATTCATTATACTTTTCTCTGTTATTAGGGATGCTTTATACCACTGGGTTGTAGACCATATTACCCCAAAGTTTTCTTCCCATTTTTGCATCCTTTCTGTTTTTTCTATTTCTAGTCGAGATTTTATTATTTTATGATATCTTGATATTGTACTTTTCTTATCAATGTCATTTAAAGATTTTTCAAATTGGGTCAATTCTCTATTAGGTAATTTTCCATAGTCTGTATTTATTTTCGATGTATATAAAATATCATAAAGCAACCATTTTGTAGATGGTATTTGATATTCATCCGATATTATTTTAAATAATTTCAGTATTTGTCCCTGAAATAAATCCTTGAGAGTTTTTATGCCCCATTTCTCCCAAGATATATTTAAGAACGGAGTTAGCTCCAGTGACAATTTATGTATTGGAGTATTTGGGTCTGGAAAATTTACCAATTATTTTTTTTATTGTAGTTGAACCACCATTTTATTAAGCTTTTGGGAATAAGTGGTAGTTTATTAAGAATCTTGTTATCTATCTTCTTATCCCAGAATATTTATTGTAAATTGATGTTTTTAACTAACTCATTCTCTATAAGTAAAAATTTAGGTTTATTTTATTTTATGGTAAATTTTGAAAGATGAACCAAATTAATGGCATTAGAATATTGAATAATGTTTGGTCTGCCAAGTCTCCTCTAGAAAAGGTTCTCGAGATAATTTCTTGTTTAATACGTGATCTTTTATTTCTATATATAAATTTATCCAGTATTTTTTGAAAATGTTTTACATTTTTAATTGAAATCTTTAAAGGGAGACTTCTTAAAATATATGTTATTTTGGGGAGAATATTCATTTTAAATAGTGACATTCTTCCCAAACAAAATAAAAATCTCTCCAACTTGCTAATATAGAGGAGACCTGAAAGAATAACTTACCCAAATTGTCTTGAACCGTGTTATTTAGGTTTTGATTGAATATTATACCTAAATGTGTTATTTGAATATTTCTCCAATTATACGGGAATCTTTCTTTTAATTCGAGTTTATCTTTATCAGGTATATTAGAGTATAACACTTAACGCTGAAGTAAATTAAGTATTGAGTTGATTGGACTTGAGACTGTAACCAATAAGTCATCAGCAAAGATGGTAACTTTATTTATAATAGAGCCAATAACTATACCTTTTATTTGTTTACAGCTTCTGATCATTTCATGTAACGGTTCTATAATTAAAGGCAAATATAAGTGGTGACATAGGGCAACCCTGTCTGGTACCATTTCTCAAATCAAACACATGGGTTTTAAAGCCAACTCCTGTTATATATGCATTAGCTTCTGTATAAAGTGTTTTATCGCATGTGATCCAAACAGTCCAAAACCATATTTATCTAACACTAAATGTATGAAATCCCAATTCACTCTATCAAATGCTTTTCAGCATCAAATGATAGAGCTACTAATGGTATTTTCCTTTTATTGGCAAAATCAATTATATTCAGAAGTTTTGAAGTATTATCAGTTGATTGACTAGAATTAATAAAGCCTGTTTGATCTTTGTTAATTAAATCATTTAGTATTGGATTTAGCCGAGCAGCAAGTATACTAGCATAAATCTTAATATCTGTATTGATAAGTGATATTGGGCTATAGTTACAACATTGTGAATGGTCTTTATCGGGTTTCGGAATAACAGTTATTGCTGCCTCTAGTGTTTCTACTGGTGCTTTGCCATTTATTTTAATTTCATTATACATTTTTTTTTATGTTTTACTATAGAAGAGGAAAATATTTTATAATATATATTCCGGAATCTATCTGGACCTGGCGATTTCCCAATTTTCAAAGATTTTATGCTTTGATAAATTTCCTCTTCTGTAATGTTGGTTTCCAATTCTTTTAATTGTGCTTCTGATATCTTTGGTAGTTTTTTTTTTTTTTTTTAGATATTATTCAATTTGTTTAATTGTAGGCTTCTGGAAGCCTTCTGTTTGTTCAAGATTATATGAAGTTTTATAATATTGAAGAAAAGATTTCCCTATGTCTATTGGATTTCTGTGAATTAAGCCCTTATCATCATGTATCATATGAATTATTTTCCTTTAATTTGTTTAGTAATTAATTTCCCCAGTTTGTTACCTAAATGATATTGCTTTAACTGATATAACCAGATTAAATTATCGTTTTTTTCTTGTTGGATCTTTTTAATTGCTAGTTGCATTTTAGATATTTTCAAAGTAGTATTATTTGTTGGTGACAATTTATTTTTTTGTTGTAATTGTGTAAGTTTGATGAGTAGATCTCTATATGAGGTCTCTTTATGTTTTGTTCTATATTTGGACCACGCACAAAGGACACCTCTCACGTATGCCTTGTGAGTGTTCCAAAGCAATAATTGTGATGATACAGAATTTAAATTAGTCTCAAAAAAAGCTTCTATTTCTATTTTCAATTTTCCCTATCTACCAATGCTTTAAAAAAAGTTAAATCTATATTACGTGATTTATTGTACTGTGTTCTATAACCCTCTTCTACTACCATTGTTATTAGTGCATGGTCCAACCATGTTATTGGGCTAATCTCAATTTTTTTGATTTTATTTAGTAAATTCAAATTCACTAAAAAGTAATACAATCTTGTATAAGTTTTATATTTATTAGATAAATATGTATATTCTTTATCAAGTGGGTATAGTACCCTCCAACCATCATACAGTTTGTGATTCAATAGAGTTTCTTTAAATTTATTTGCATTATTTATCATCATTTTATCTGGTTCTGGCTTTACCATTGATCGTCTATCCACAGATGGATCTAAACAGATATTTAAATCACCACATATAACCAAATTACCTTTTTTAATATCACTAGTATGTTTTATTATTTTATTTAAAAATCTATATTGATTCTTATTAGGAGCATAGATGCTCACTATTGTTTAGGGTTGATCATTTATTGTACCTATCCAAATTATATAGCAACCTCCTATGTCTTTTTCTATAAATTCTTCAACTATTTTGTTTCTATTATTGAAAAATATGCAAACGCCTCTTGACTTGGTTTTATAATTGGAAAACAATTTTATATTGTACCTTTTATCTGATAACTTAGGAATATTTGTATCTTTAAGATGAGTCTCCTGTACACATATAACATCAGCATTTAGTTCATGGAAATAATTCATGACCATTGCTCTTTTAGATGGATTATTCAACCCATTCGCATTCTGAGATATAAATTTAAGTCCCATAATATTCTAGTTGTTTTGATTCATTACCTCTTACTCCTCTCCTCCACTTGACATCCATATTATCAAAAGTTTCCACATTTCCTATGTAAAGCATAAGACATTTCATAGTTACATTATATATAATTGTTGTCATAACTCAAGTTGGCCACTAGTTGTGCCTACCAGGAGGGACTGTTATATACCAATAGCCGCCATCTTGGGGCTGGTATAGCATCCACAGTTGGTGCCATATGGAGAGTAAGAGTTCTGGGTTTAGGAGACCCACTGTATATTGTGTTATGGGTTATAATATGTTAGTATTATATTGTATATTGTATTATGGAGTGATAGCTATGTTTTAATTAGTCAACCCTCCCCCATTGTACAAACTCTCAGTCAGGAGTTGGCCATATGGTCCTTAGTGTAAACAAAGGAGATAGCAGAACAAAGAGATTTGCCAGACAGCCAGGCACCGTAGGACAATGGTATAGTATGGGGTTTCCCAACCACAAGCCCAGGGGCATAGTCCAGGAGCTAATACAGGATGTGTCCAGTCTGAGACCAAAATGAACTAGTAGCCACGCCTGGGGGAGCCCCTGGGGGAGGAGACTAATAAGTTCCCACAAATTACTCCTGTGAGAATGGCCAGAGGGGAATGAGGGTTTGACTAAGAGTAGCCACTCCCTCCACTGTGTGTGAGAGAGGTGTTAAATATGTTTGTTTCAATAAAATCGGTGTTCATAATTTTCATCAAGACGTGGCGTGTAGATGTATTATTTATCCGGAGACACATGCTTGCAGTAAGATTCGTCAGACTTACTGTCAATATTGCTCAGTCTAACCCAAGGCTGAGACATGATGTTCCTGTTATCAAAGCTACCTAGGTCCAGAGTCACCCAAATCCGGTTAACAGACCCCAGCCAGAGAGTGGGTTGTGATAATTGTCCTTAACATTTCTTTGACTAAGGCAAAAAGGACAGTTCCAGTTATATAAAACAAAATAAACTTAAATAAAAAAACAAACACATAAATACAATTTAAAATAGTATTGTGGTAGCAAAGTAATTATATTTGCTACCATTTTTGTAGTTTCAATCTGGTCGTCGGTAAAACCATACACATTTTTGTTTACTGATGAACTATAAATGTCTTTCTATCTTTCTTATTATTCATCAAATGTTAATATCATAGGTAGGTGAGAGGGTATAAATAAGAATGTTGACTGGATAAATTACATCTACTATAACCAACAAAGATTTATGAACTATACAAGATATGCGGTACAGGGTTTGAACATCTAGATAAAAAAAGATGGATGATGTGGCAAAACCGCATGGCCCTTGACATGCTTCTAGCAAAAGAAAGAGTTGTTTGTAAAATGTTTGGCACTGCCTGCTGCACCTTCATACCTAACAATATGCCACCCCAGAGGGGACGGTTACCAAAGCCCTGGAAGGATTGACTGCCATGTCAAATGAACTAACAGAAAATTCAGAGATGGAAAACCCATTCGCTAGCTGACTTCAGTCGTGGTTCGGAAGATGGAAAGGCATAGCCTTCTCTGTGATGACTTCAATCGGTGTCATGTTCGCCTGTGCAAAGGGGCTGGTACAGATATGTATTGACACGACCATTACCCAGAAAGAATACCTTTGCAATTCTATGCCGCACGCTTGCATAAGGACATGGAAGAAGAGGAATACGAGGATCATATGTAAAGAATAGAGAAAGGTCAAACACGTCTAAAGCTAGTCAGCTAGTCAAGGTCTATATGTCTGAGTAAAAACAGAAACAATCTGACCTAGCTAGTATACATTCTAATTCCTCAAATACCTTAGTACCAATGAAATGGTAGTTTTCTGAAAAATCAATGTCCTCTCATGTACAGGAAAGTCCATCAGATCATCCTTTCACGATTCCTTCTTGGGTCATAGAACACCTGTCTATGTCATCTGAGTTGCAGATCGCAGCGGGTCTGAGTCTGGCAGCTGCACATGGGTTTCCTCCAAGCGCTATCCTTAGTTGGCGTCTGACGTCATCACTGAGCATCCGACTCGTATACTAGCTAGGTCAGATTGTTTCTGTTTTTACACAGACATATAGACCTTTGGTCAGTCTGATAAGTGGTGGGTTCTATCTTCCAACAACCACAACATAGTTAAACAGGGCTACATGGCTAATCATAATTTATTCCCACTACCTGTGTCTTATTAATGTTTTTTTTATTTTCTGATGTGCACACTAAATTGGTATTAAGTGATTACTGTATTGTTTCTCACCCATTACCATATACACTTAGTCACAATGCATTGTATTTTGCCTGTACTATCCACAATTATATAATAGATAGTGGGTCATGTCACCTATTTGCTCCATATCTGACTGCTTCACTGCTCACTGACTGACCGTTTCACTGTTTTTACTTTGAAATGTTATTTTACCTTACATGTACTATAGTTTATTAATTTACTCAATAAAAGTTACTTTTTATCTATTATTTTCTTTGTCCCTGTGATTTATTCTTTACTCCAATACTCCATTATATTACAATTGCCAAATATATGGTTACTGATTATCTTTTGACGTGTGTGTCCTTCCTGTATTTTTTACATATGTTATTTACTCACACGCGGCTTGGTCAATATCAGGCCTGTGCATATTGAATTGAGCATTTGCAATATTACATAGGACCAACGCTAAGCTATTTTTTATTATCTGTCAATCTACCCCATTTCTAAATTCAAATACGAGAATCATGCCTAAAATCAAGGTCCATCCCCATTAAGGACATATGCAAACTCTTGCTCATTGACATTATAATACGCTAATACATATATCTGCTGCAAAAGAAAAAAGATGTAAAGACCTGTCTGAAAGCTATATACTCCTTATCTTCTGTCTGAAAATCTGCATATGATGGCATATTGCTTTGACCAGAGAATCTCCCATCCAGAAGCAAGTGATCCACCTTTCTATCGTTTACCGTATGGCCAAAAAAGGGCCTAACTAAGTGTAATGTGTAAGACTACGCTTGTATAAAGTTATTTTGAGCATATGTTTTCACTGTTTTGTCATTTTTCCCTTTTCTGCTCTTTCCTATACCTGTTTTTTTTTTTGATGTTCTTTGGCTTCTAACATTTCTGCACCTTGTTCTATCACCTTGCTCGGATCTTTCACATACTAACATCTGATAAGGAATAGTAATTAGGGAATAAAATAATTATCATGCATACACTCTGGGTTATTAGTAATAATCACTACAACCTTTATTGGTTATCATCTAAATGCCTCATAAGACAATAAGTATAAAGGGAAATTAATTATATGGCCTAGGTATTGGTAATTGGTTGAAGAATTAAGTAAAGCCAGTTTCTCTGCATTAACCATTGTATTTTTTACATATCCTGACGTTTATATCTATGCCACTGCTATCTGGACTATCTCACATATAATACCATCTGTTGATGTTTTTCATCCTCCCCATTGGACTTTTTCCTTGTTATATGGATTTCGTCAAACAGGTGCTCACTTGTTTTCGTGGATCTATTGCATTACCATCAAGATTTCATCTTTTCTTGCTCCCGCTTTATAATCACTTATTGTAAAGCTTTTATTCCACAGACTATAATATCTGGACTGTGAAACATCTGCTATGGATCCCATTTTTTAAAGATTCTTCATATTATTACACAAATTATATTGGATTTATAAACTTGCGATTTTCTAATGAATTTTGATGTTCTATGTATAAGTATGTATTCTTTTGAAATGTATTAAGGTAAAAGGTGCAAAGGACTCTGTGAGATAAGATCTAATATCTCCATGTTGTGGGAAACTCACTGACTGTTAAAGAGACCAAGAGTCTCTTTCGATAACAGTCTCAAGATCTTACTTCTACTTCCTAATAAGTTTAGCTTTTTATTGTTTAGCTATATGTGTGAAATTTATATTGAGATTATACCCTCTCAAACTTGTATTCTTTCCTTTTGATGACAATTTTCATTGTCATAGGGGGGAGTGTTGGAGAAATTATACAAATATTCTTCCCTTAGCGTATATATATATACTGTATATATATATATATATATATATATATATATATATATATATATATATATATATATATATATATATATATATACATACAATTAGCACTCTTTCCAGTTAGTGTGATATTTGGCTGGGATATAAGCATTAAACCAGTAGTTTTCCATTGTAAGGCATTAGTTATGAAATAGTTAAATATATCTAACCCATGACTTTGCAGTTTCATTTACAGACAGTACACAGATTTTTATACATAATAATCACTCATCCTCAAGGCCTAATAACTTCTATGTACTGAGCACAAGTGTGTCATATAAAGTAGATGTACGCACAGATATCAGCAAAGTATGTGTCATATTCTTATTGGATGTTATATGTAAATTAGCTACTTGCCCGTCAAAAATATCAGGATTAAAATAGTAAGGCTGGCAATGCTGTTTGCCAGACACTGTGAAGCTTTTGCTCCTCTGAGCACCTTCAGCGCTCATTTTGAGCCTCTTCCCTGTGTGTACTTCAACTTTCTTGCTTTGCACTGATCAACTTCGAAGCTTAACGTGAGCCCCATGCTGAGCTCTCCCTTTTCCTGTGTCTCTTCTCCCCTCACCCTACCCTGTTTCTCATACACCCCCCTCACCCTCCCCTGTGCCTCATAACCCCCTCGCCCTCCATGTGTGTCTCCCTCTCCTGTTGCTGCCCCCTCTCCCTCCCCTTTCTCTTTCCCCTGTCCCTTACCCTGTGTCTCTTTGCCCTCTCTCCCTTCCTCTGTGTCTCTTCCCCCCTCCCACGTGTCTCACCCCTCCCCTGTGTCTCTTCCCCTTCCCCTGTGTCTCTTCCCCCCTCTCCCTCACCTGTCTCTCTTTCCACTCTCTCCCTTTTCCTGTGTCTCTTCCCCCATCTCCCATCCCATGTGTCTCTTCTCCCCTCCCCTGTGTCTCTTCCCCCCTCCCCTGTGACTCTCCCCCTTCCCCTGTGACTCTCCCCCTCCCCTGTGTCTCTTTCCCCTCTCCCTCCCCTGTGTCTCATATACCCCTCTCCCTCCCCTGTGTCTCATACCCCCCTTGCGTCTCCTCCCCCCCATGTGTCTCATAACCTCCCCCTTGCTCTCCCCTGTTTCTCATAACCTCCCCCTCGCTCTCCCCTGTGTCTCATACCCCCTCCTGTGTCTCTTCCCCCCTCCCCGGTGTCTCTTCTCCCCTCTCCATCCCCCTACAAAGACATGGAAGCCATGCTTCATTTGGTCAGAAAGGACTATGATCTATCTTTTGAACCACTGGACCAATTTATATGATTTGGACATATGGTTGTATTTGGAGTATGCTGATTCTGAAAAAAAAAGTTATGTGAATGTGATGCATACTTTTAAAGTTATGAATAATGTGGAAAAATTTGTAGAAATGTGTTACAGATTCTGACCACCCCCCATCTATGAGTGGTGAGTCAGTAAGGTAGGTAGTTGAGAGCAAAGGTTATCTACATGCACAACAGGGGAGATAGCAGAACAAAGAGAGTTTCCAGACATACAGGCTCCATAACCCTATGGGGTCTACAGGTTTGCCCCCACAGGTCCAGGCAGCCACACCTAGTGGGCGGACCTGGGAGGAGTCTCATGTTTTCCACGGTGTGACGCTATGTGATTGGCCAGAGGCCATTAGGGGCTGACCTCAGGTAGCCCCTCCCTTTACTGTGTATGTGAAATGGTTTAATATGTCTTGTAATTAATAAAGAAGGGAGTTGACTGCTTTGACCCTCAAACACAGAGCTTATGTCTCGTTCTTGGGGGGATTCATGGTATGCTGTTACAGACTGACTGCCAGGAGTGTAAGCATCTTGCAGTGCTTTTCCTGTTCAGCTGCTAGCAGCTATTCGTGAGGTTCCAGTTCCAGGCTTGGAGCATTTTCCCCTTGGATCCAGTTTGGGGGAATGGGTGACCTGCAGTAGCTGTCCCTATATCACTGGACAGGCAGATCAACTTAAACGGCCTTGGCACCCCCTTATATGTGTGGGGGTACCGTTACAATAAGTTATTGTTCTAATATTAGAAATCAAAGGAACAAAAATACACTAAAATGATTGTGTCCCATGTGAGAAGTTTGAAAATAATTTATTTATAGTAAGATTTGACATAGTTAGAGGCATTTTAGTTAGCATTGCTTGTATAACAATTAAAGCCCCTGTGGCTGAATATATAATGAGGATGGAATCTCAGCTAGAGTACTGCTTCATGTGTGCAGCCAGTCAGAGTAATGGAACTATGCTGATTCAGTCACTAGAAGGATAATGCAGCTGCAAGGTTCTAGTCAAAGAGTCACTTATCTATCCTAATTTGCATGGAACTCTCTGCTGCCTTCGGCCACTCTCTTCTTAATCAAATTCTCCACTCAGTTGGCACCCGTAACACAGCTGTCTCATGGATTACATCCTATCTAGGAAATCAAATGTTTGGTGTCTCCTTCTCTTTCAATTCTTCTTCCCCACTGTCTCATACTGTTGGCATGCCCCAAGGTTCAGTCCTCAGCCCCCTCCTCTTCTTAATTTATATATCCTCCCTTCAAGAGATTTAAGAGATGTAACTTTTTTTGTGATGTGATGTGATGTACCAATATGGTTGATTGCTACCTTCCTGCATAATGTAGAGGTATATAAAACCTGTTGCTTTAAAATTCAAAGCTGTTGCTTTAAAATTTCAGTCTAGTACATAGCTAGTCATTCTAAACCAAATTGTATTGTTTTGCAGTTCCTACCAAAATGTAACTTTTTTCATGTAACTAATTTTCTAATTCTGTTGGTAGTCCACGAAGATTTATAAAAAAATGATGTCCTCACTAACCCTGAATAAAATGTGTATTATGCAAATTTGCATGTTTTTACTAGTTCTTATTGGATTTCTGTTATGTTATAAAGTTTTGAATCTCTTGCATGGGATTCAAGTGCTGCATTCTCCAAGGAGGCACGTTCTAATAAAAAAGCCAGTTGTTTTTAGAACCTGGAATAGTGATTGCTTTTTTTTTGAGTGATTTGAGCTGGTTGAGAGTATTTGTATTGGATTTTTCCAAACATTTTTGGGGGCTCATCTGGTATTGGCAATAAACACTCTCAAGGTGATCCAGTGATCTCAGCTCCTACATATTGATTGTCCATGGTCAAATAAACAAAATAAGCAGAGCCTCTTTATTTTTGCTAGTAAGTGTTAGTTAAGCTGTAAAATACCAAGATTGCTTGAAGAGGTGAAGACCCAATCTCAAATTGGCTAAAATGTTGTTCTCTCCCAGGTTACACTCAGGTAAACAGTCTATATTTTAAGAAATATATATGAATGGAAAATGTATGAACTTAGAATCTAAGAAGGGGCAAAGCTGAGGAAAGAAGTGATTAAGGAGGTGGGTATACACGTGTTCCACATTGGTAAGACTATGCAAAACTGCGGAAGTATTTTTGTATTTATGTACTATTCTTGGCTTAGGAAGATGTTCTGAGGTTAACAGAACCTTTTTTGAGAGTATAATCAGGATCAATAAACTGTAAATCTGATATAAGGAAAGTACTACTTATTCAGTAAGTTAAATTGAAGTTATAAGTCTCGGAAATCCGACATTAGGAAGGTTGGTGGTTAACAAGATAGGTTCTCTGAAATAATTGCAATGATGCAGCACCGCTAAATTGTTTTTGATTTGATTCTGTAAAATCACTTGATTGAGTTTTGCTGAACAGATAGTGTAATCTAAGAAAGGTTGAATGACCTTGGTAGTTTAGGATGCAGAGCAAAAAATGTGTTCAAGCAGTGAATGAAAACCCCCCAAGCATTTCATGTTTTTAAAAAGAAAAAACATTTTGTTGTTAAAAAAACATATTAAAGTTGATTGTAAATTAAATGTTAATTGTGCAATCAGTGAAGCAGTTGGTATATATTTCCAATTATAATTAAGATATGAACTTTGGTTGATATATTTTTTTTATTGTCCAGTAAAAAGAATTACAGCTTGCTTTGTTACTGTCATGGGTTCGATCCAAGGATACTGTTTTCAAGGACTGAGACATGCATGTTGTTATGTTATCAGTCCACCCTAACTTTGTTTGCTAAGTATTTAATTTTTTGAACTGTCATCGTTCCTTTAAAACTGTCAGTAAAAAATAAAAAAAATGTTTTCTGTCTTAAAGGGAAGGGTACTTTGGCGCTAATAACCGCATTGTGCAGCACAGACAGCAGCTAGACTGAATGGTAGTGAGATAAGATGCTGGAAGGTTGGCAATGGTATCTGAAGCCATGCAGACTGCAGTGCATCCGACAGCTGCTGAAGACTATGTGGTGGAAGGTCCATACGGCAAACATGGTGATTGAGGTGGTCCCACAGGTGCTATGTCCTGAAGATAATTAAGTTGAATTGAGGGATTTCCTTACAGAAAAGCTGATGCAGTCACTGTTCCTGTCCAGGAAGTATTTCCCAGATTTGGGGTATGTGCAAACCTTCAATCAGACAATGGTACTCAATATGTAAATGATATCATGACTTAATTGTGTTAGTTGCTATATATAAAGCAAAAATAATTTGTGTCTATGAAAATAGAATTGGCAAAATGATATAAGCAGGAAAAACTGGATGTATTATTTACCTCTAGCACATAGAGAAACTCTTGCAATTATATTAACTAATGTGACTCTTCATGAGATGTTAACAGGTCACCCTATGCCCACACCTACCAATTGGCCTCCATATGCAATTCCATCTGTTAATATTTTGATTTTGTAAACTGCAAACCTATTTAAAGTGTTAAGCTGTTACTATAAGAACTATATTTAACAGGTCCATGGAACTAAGGCTTAAACTGTCATACCACCACTCCAGTGGGTTCCAGCTTGATCTCTCCAGGTAATTTTGTCTACATAAAAGATTCAAACTTAAGTGGAATTCCCTAAAAAGGGAAGAACCTTTCCAGGTAATTCTTGCTACACCTACTGCAGTTAAAGTAGCAGTTCAGTTTAAACATCCAATTCCTGAAATCCCGAAGGATGCTGGTGACTGGTGGCATTCTAATAATTGGTACTATGCTTACAGTGTATGCCATCCATGGGGAGTTACGCCCATTCCACCACAATTTCACAACACACTTTCTCAGAAAAACTAGAGAAGTTATACCTCCTCAGCTTGACAGCACTACATCTTTTTGGCATGTTAATAAATTCTTACATTTAGTAATAATGTATGCTCACTCTTTTATTATAACTAAATGTTGGATTTATTTTCATATTACTGGTTCAAGTACCACTGGTATGCCCTATACCATTATTACTCATGAGATTCTCACTGCACTTTGCACATCCACACCCTACTCCTTTTACAAATGGGTTACTATTGCCACCTATGTTTCTTCTTTTAAACAGACATTTGATCGTACTAGCAACTGACACTGGCTACAAATTTCACTGGATATAATTGCATTAAAGCAGTAGGTCCTGGTAAATTTGCAGGTCAATCTACCTGTACTAACATGACTATACTTTATAACCAAACTTCCATCCACAACTAGCAGTACTTCTCTTAGTTACTTTGCCATGTTTTCTGGTGCTGGATCAGACTATCCTCTAATCCACCTATCTAACTGGAACACTTGTACTAATAGTAATAAGAAAGTAAACAAATGAACACCTGCAAAATTAAAGATCTCACTGCTCACCACAACCCCACCTACACAACATGGAATCTATTATATTTGTGAAAAATGGGCTAATCGTTGTCTACCCCCTAATTTGGTTGGTACCTGTTATTTAGGTGCTGTTTTTGCCTGCTATTTAAAATACTACTATCCCACCATATGGTCAGCCCCCAAAATGTAAGGTCTATATCTAACAGGCTAAATGATAAGACTCGTAGATGAGTCAAGGGGAGGGACTCATTATGGATTGGAGTTGAGAAAAACAATTGATGGGGTGGCCAGCAAGGAGCGAGTTGCAATAGTTGAGGCAAGATATGATGAGACAATGTATTAGAATTTGAGTTGTGTCTTGTGTAAGATAGTTTGGATATTTTATTTAGGTGAAAAAGATATTTTTTGTTTCTATGTGAGGAGTGAGAGAGAGGGCAGGGTCCAGTAGAACCCCAAGATAACAGGCCTGGGAGGTTAGAGTGATAATGGCATTGTCAACAATCAGTCTTTGACATGTTGAGTTTGAGTTGATGTTGAGACATCCTGGAAGATATGCTTGAGAGTTAGTTTGCAACTTGTGCTAGAAGAAGGGGATAGATCTGGTGCTGAGAGGTAGACTTGAGTGCCATCTGCATATAGATGATACTGAAATCCATAAGATTGTATTAGGGTACCAAGGGAGGATGTATAGATGGTGAAGAGGAGGGAGTCCAAGACTAAATATTCATGTATGCCAGTCAGAGGACAAGGCGAAGAAGAGTTGCCAGAGAGGGAGACTTCTAGGTATTGTGTAAACCATGAGAGAGCTGTATCATGGATGCCAAAAGAGTGGAGTGTTTGGATTAGAAGAGGGTGGTCAACTGTGTCAAAGGCAGTAGAAAGGTCCAGAAAAAATAGAATAGAGAAACGACCCTTTAATGGGAAGGGAGCTGGAGGAATTAAATTGGGCAAGTCGATCAAGCAGTTTTGAAGCCAGGGGAAATGGAGAGATAGGACAATAGTTAGATGGAGAAGATAAGTCAGATGAGGATTTCTTAATAATGAGTTTAATTATGAAATGCTTTATATAGAATTGAAACTTGCCAGTGTGTAGGGAAAGGTTGAATAGACGTGCGAGAGCTGGTATAAGTGTGGTAGAGAGGGGACGGATTAGCTGTGATGGAATAGGATCATGTGAACAAGTAGTAGAGCGAGATGTTGATAGGAGAGACTCCATCCTCAGCTGTTGCTTTAAAAAAAATATATATATTTTTCTAAAACTATTTTGGCAGTTATGATGTTCAAAGGGCCAGAGAGGCAAAATAGCAGAAACCTGAATTTTACTGCTGTAAGTAAAACATAAAACCATTACAAGGGCTTTCCTCTTTAAACTTAAAATATATGCAGTCTGATAAAAACCTTACCATTGACTTGAATGTGGGGAAACTTCTGCAAACTAACTGGTTATGGGCAGTCTGTTGTACATGTAAATACAGAAATAATTTTATTTTATTTCTCAGTGACAAATGCACATATTTCAAAAAAACTAAATCACCATGCTTTTAGTATTAACAAAATATTATTAAATCCAATGCAATGTCATATTAATAATAGAGTGATTATATATTTATAACTAATAATGATATTTATAACTGCACTGACATAATAATTGCAAATATACAGTAAATGCACTGTTATATCAAAGGATCTATGTGGTCAATTCATTCTATATAGAAAAAAAATCACAACCTTTTAACTTTTACATGCAATTATTATTTACTAAAGAAATGCATTTTTTCTTTCTGTTGTCTGTTATATTCTCAGGTAGCTGTGTCCTTGTAAACTAATGTTACCTTTTACCTGCTGAGATCACTGACAGTTGTAACTGCCACAGACAGACACTTCCTGTCAATATCCTCACACTTCAGGAAGTGATCTGCTGAAACCAAATTGGCAGATTCCACAGCAGCATAATTCTTTTATCATATGAATCTGTATAATACTTTCTCAGGAGGCGGTGTGCAGATAGATGCAATGTCAGTGCAGTGATATAAAAATCAGATTCATATTTAATGCTTTACAGTAACACATACATCTTTAATTATAAATATATATATATATAAATATGTATATATATATATATATATATATATATATATATATATATATATACAGCAATTGTTTCACATATAGTGGGCTAAAGAGTGATAGAAGCCCTGCACCGTAGTACAAACAATAAATAGTACATTATTAGTTCCATTTGAATATCTAAAAAATAAGTTAATAAACGTATTTCCTGCTCAACTTTCTCAGAAATACAGTTGATGCACTGCACTCTGGGAAAACTGGGCAATGACAATGGCGGGAATAAAATTCTAAGGCTGGCAATGGTTTTGAACCCTTTATCACCTTCAGTGCTCATTGCAAGCCTCTCCCCCCTTGTACATCTTTCCTGTTTTGCAATGATTATGTTCTGCGCGCATCGCCTTTTTGCAAGGCTCTCTCGCTCATCGCGTAGCACTCAGTGAGCTCCTCTGGCGCTCACGGCAAGCCTTTCCTCTCGCCTACGTGCGTTGATGGCTCGCCTCGCTTTGCAAGTGCATTACCAACATCGCAAACGTTCCCAACACTGATAACTATTATAGTGACTAGCGAACTGCCCGTCAAAAAATGACGGCAATGAAATTGTAAGTGAGCTAATGCTGTTTGGTGTCTAATAATGAAATATATAATACAATTAATAAATGAATATACTTTACCTATTTTGAAGCATTGTGTTGAAGAGCTGGCAATCTGTTTTGATGTTAATGGTGTGGAACTGCTGTGTAAACGTGATGAATGTGTGCAGTGTAATAGTGTGCGTGCGCGAGACGAAACCATTAGCGTAGTTGTGTACTTCCGCATTGGCGTAAAATGGCGGGTAATGTGTGGTATGCGTCTTAGCAGAATATCCGTAGGTCGTTTGTGGTATTTTGCGAGTTTCTTGTGGTGTTTTGCGTGTTTAGAGTACTGTAGCCTCGTTTTCGTTTTGTTCGGCGGCTATTTTTTCTGTTGCTTCGAGAATTTTTTAGTGTCTAAACTCCTTTTATTTTTATTTAAATGAAGGTGTGACTTGCTTTTTTGAGGTCCTGGATGCTCCCTCTTGCTGTAGGTAAGCTTTTTATGTATGTGTTGTGTATATTTCTTGTGTTTTACAATTTTTTATGTTCACGGCTTGCGTCCGATTTTATGGTGTTTGCGTTTGTAGCCTCGTTTTTGTTTTTTTCGGCGGCCATTTTTTCTGTCGCTTAGCGAATTTTTTATTGTCTAAACTCTTTTATTTGGAGTGAAATCAAGGTGTAAGTTTGTTTTTTGAGGTCCTGGACGCTCCCTCTTGCTGTAGGTAAGCTTTTTATGTGCTGTGTGTATTTATTGTGTTTTGAATTTTGTAATGTTCGCGAGTTGCGTCCGAGTGTTGCGAGGTCGTAATGTGTGTTGTGTCGCGTATGTTGTTTGCGTTGCGAGGTAAAGTTTGCAAGGGTCGTAGTTGGTGTGTCGTGTTGTTTGCGTTGCGACGTAAAGTTTGCAAGGGTCGTAGTTGGTGTGTCGTGTTGTTTGCGTTGCGACGTCAAGTTTGCGAGGATCGCAGTTGCTGGAGCCCGCAAGCGTTAGCAACAACTCGCATGCTCACAACTATATATGTGATACCTATATACATATATATATTATATATAATTATTTATATATATATATATATTTATATATAAAAATGAATGCTAGGTCAGTACATTCCTATTACTTGCAGATGCCTATATGAGTGCTAATCAATATGCTATGAACACCGTATGTCTATCAGTTCCAAGTCAAATTACTGGCTGCCTTCACTGACAGACCCTCACATTTCCACTGTTGATATCCCTCCCTCCTCACTCATTGGTGCACATGTCACCCCCTGGAATCCTGGGACAGCTCGCGGGAGCGCGCTCGCAGTGCCCGCCGTGACGTCACGCTCGATTCCCTCCCACCTGGGCAGCTGCGCGACGTCAAGTCCATAGCGGGAGCGCGCATCCTGAGGAGGAGGAGGAGGGAAGATGGCGACCTCAAACAATCCGCGGAAATTCAGTGAGAAAATTGCTCTGCACAACCAGAAGCAGGCAGAGGAGACAGCGGCCTTCGAGGAGGTGATGAAGGATCTGAGCATCACTCGGGCGGCGCGGGTAAGAGAGCTGCTGGAGGTGCAGAGGGAGGAGGAGGCTGCACGGCCAGAGGAGGTGGAGAAGGACACCTGCACTGGGAGACAGCGGGGGAGGCTGGGGATCAGCAAGGCCTGGGGGGCAGAACTGACAGCAGGCCGAGCTCAGCCTGCACCACATGTGTAATCACTGACAGGAGGCTATGTGTGCATTAGAGTGTGTCATGTCATCAAGTTGTACAGTTGTGCCATGCAATAACATGGGAGACACGAGTTCATAACAACTATAAATGTGTATACAGCTTCTATGTGATACACAGGGCTTTCACCTTACAGGATATGGTCCATTGTCATATATGGAGTGGTGAGGGGAGTCATCTATGTATATACAGCATCACACTGTCACATTAGCACTGACAGCAGGCACAGCCCAGCCTGCATCACATGTGTAAACACTGACAGTGCAGCCTAATGATCAGCAACTTCATACATTGCATGAAGCTCTCACATTAAGGAATATGATTCATTGACATTATGCATATATATATATATATATATATATATATATATATATATATATATATATATATATATTTATATATATATATATAATAAATAAGTTATCACTATATACTGCAATACTAACATATAAAAAAAACAATACGTTCTTGATGTACTATGTATTATGACTAAGGTGAGAGCTTCCCACTAGGAACCTCTCCTCTTGCTGTGCTGCATCTTTTTAGTGTGACAAATATTAATATTACCCATTCAATATCATAGTTATTATTGTAGTGTAAACTCTACCTACACATCCATACACAACACCTTACATAGGCAGAGCTGGCACGCCAATAACACACCTCTTATGTTGCGACATACTGAAATCCTGTCCTGTTGGGAACCATTGCTAGTGAGAAACTTCTGTTACTATATCACAAGTAAATGGGGCAGCTCAGAGAAGACTTGTGTTAAGTGTCATGGATTTAATGTGATGTGCTGTGTAAATGATTTATGTGGCTAAATCGTTCTCTGTTGCTTTATAATCCAGGCCAGGCTCTTGTTTCTTGTGCTTCCCATCACTGTTATGCTCTACATAATTTGCTGTCTGTCCCTTTTTTTAATTTGTACTTATCATAAAACTCTTCAGGCACAGTAACTTTCATTGGTTATAACATTCCTGCCCTCAATATGTTAGTAACACAAATTGTGATTTATGACATTAAAATCTGTTCTGTTAATAAAACCTTCCAGGCAGGGACCCAATACCTGTCAGGTTTCACTTTCTTGTGTGTTTAGTGTCACTGGTGTGCCAGGGGTCATGTTACATAGACTGTGGAAAAATGCCACTCTAGAGCTGTGTTGTGCTTTCTTACATTTTAAGTATAGTTTCAATGCCATGGATATAAAAATATGTTTGTGTGCAAATATATATATATATATATATATATATATATATATATATATATATATATATATATATATATATATATGTGGCAAGTCATCCCAGGCCTGACAAGCCTTACTTATCTTTTTCTTGAGGCATCCTACACTTTTTTCTTTTATTAGTATTTTGCTTGTGGTCGTGATATGTACTGCAATTAATATGTTGGGAAAGAGGAGGAGGAGGATTGGATCCTTAAAAAAAAGTGTCAATCGCATATTTAGAAGTGTAGATTTAATACAGAGGTTATTTGTTTAAACATTTGCATTATAATGTTCAGTGATTCAATTGTGTACATGGAGTTCAAGAGTGTAAAATTTGGCAGAACTATGAAGGATTATATATATATATATATATATATATATATATATAATCTGCCACTTCCCTCTGCATCCCCTGTCCACATACCTTCTGGTATGGCCAGACTTTTCCTAACATTACAGTCTGAAAAGAGCAGGGAGAGTTGCTTTCTTGCTCATTTCTTCTTTCATTCAATACTTAGTCATGTAAGTTTCATGAATGCATCTGATAGAAGAGAATCAGTAGTGTATTAAGTGATTATTTTTTTTTGCATGAAAAATACCAAAACAAACTCACCCTGATG
Source organism: Discoglossus pictus (assembly GCA_027410445.1). Taxonomy (NCBI): domain Eukaryota; kingdom Metazoa; phylum Chordata; class Amphibia; order Anura; family Alytidae; genus Discoglossus; species Discoglossus pictus. Next base: position 273,461,477 of record CM050163.1, read on the forward strand.
TTTGCTAAATCTTTTGAGTTTGCAGAATCTGATTTTGTGAGTTAACACCCCTAGAAATCCCTGCTAAAATTAGCATCAAATTCTATCATTTGTTTTGGCCAATCACAGGCAGCTAATGCATTTGTATCCATCTGTAAAGCCAGTTTGTGCACTTAAGAATTGGGAAGTAAGGCGGAGCAAAGGCATTGCTCCGTAGATCTCTGCATTGTAAATCCGTACCCAAATGCCGTGTTTCTGTTGTTAGGTACACTGTGCCTATGTAAGCAGCTCTGGGGGTGTGGAAAACAAGTTTGATTTTTAAATAAAAGTAATCTGTGTGTGTATAGAATGACTCAATGTAATGTGTGTTTCTGATATAAGCAGCATGTTTTAGATTAGAGAGGTAAAAACAGAAAATTCAATATACCTTTAAGTATCTCACAAAAGCTTAAGAGATAGGACAGAGCTTTAGAGCACTGTTCTCCCTGCTCTTTTGAAACTATGCAGTACAAGCAGGGGACTAAGTTAAGCTCCGCCCCCACATAGTAAATGATTGACACATCCAGTGCATGCACTTATAAATAGGCACTTTGTTATCCAGTCCAATTTAACTTAAGATTGATTCTCAGTAGAGGATATGTTGGTCATAGTACAACACAAGAAGGGTGCAGTGATCTGGGGCAAATTGCACCCAACATTACAAGGCTTACAATAATTCTAGATCATGTTATGAAGAGTTAGTGTAGCTTTGTGATTGGTGCCTATAAAACATTTTCCAAATAGTTGTTACACAGCAAACCCATACAGTTATGTACAAATTACTTTCCATGTGTATCTTGTACAGAGCTCCTTCTCTCACCTCCAGCAGAGCTACTTGCGTCTCTCCGCCTTCCCTGGGATCTGTTGCTCAACTCTGCATATCAGAGATGCTCTGGGAATTTGAGAGCGGGGCCATAACACTCGCACACACTACACAGTGGTGTCTGGGATATAGGAGATGCTCTGGGGATTTGAGAATGGGGCCATAACACTCACACACACTACACAGTGGCTATAGGAGATGCTCTGGGGATTTAAGAGCGGGGCCATAACACTACACAGTGGTGTCTGGGATATAGGAGATGCTCTGGGGATTTGACAGCGGGCCCATAACACTCACACACACACTACACAGTGGTGTCTGGGATATAGGAGATGCTCTGGGGATTTGAGAGCGGGCCCATAACACTCACACACACACTACACAGTGGTGTCTGGGATATAGGAGATGCTCTGGGAATTTGAGAGCGGGGCCATAACACTCGCACACACTACACAGTGGTGTCTGGGATATAGGAGATGCTCTGGGGATTTGAGAATGGGGCCATAACACTCACACACACTACACAGTGGCTATAGGAGATGCTCTGGGGATTTAAGAGCGGGGCCATAACACTACACAGTGGTGTCTGGGATATAGGAGATGCTCTGGGGATTTGACAGCGGGCCCATAACACTCACACACACACTACACAGTGGTGTCTGGGATATAGGAGATGCTCTGGGGATTTGAGAATGGGGCCATAACACTCACACACACTACACAGTGGCTATAGGAGATGCTCTGGGGATTTAAGAGCGGGGCCATAACACTACACAGTGGTGTCTGGGATATAGGAGATGCTCTGGGGATTTGACAGCGGGCCCATAACACTCACACACACACACTACACAGTGGTGTCTGGGATATAGGAGATGCTCTGGGGATTTGAGAATGGGGCCATAACACTCACACACACTACACAGTGGCTATAGGAGATGCTCTGGGGATTTAAGAGCGGGGCCATAACACTACACAGTGGTGTCTGGGATATAGGAGATGCTCTGGGGATTTGACAGCGGGCCCATAACACTCACACACACACTACACAGTGGTGTCTGGGATATAGGAGATGCTCTGGGGATTTGAGAGCGGGCCCATAACACTCACACACACACTACACAGTGGTGTCTGGGATATAGGAGATGCTCTGGGAATTTGAGAGCGGGGCCATAACACTCGCACACACTACACAGTGGTGTCTGGGATATAGGAGATGCTCTGGGGATTTGAGAATGGGGCCATAACACTCACACACACTACACAGTGGCTATAGGAGATGCTCTAGGGATTTAAGAGCGGGGCCATAACACTACACAGTGGTGTCTGGGATATAGGAGATGCTCTGGGGATTTGACAGCGGGCCCATAACACTCACACACACACTACACAGTGGTGTCTGGGATATAGGAGATGCTCTGGGGATTTGAGAGCGGGGCCATAACACTCACACACACACTACACAGTGGTGTCTGGGATATAGGAGATGCTCTGGGGATTTGAGAGCGGGGCCATAACACTCACACACACACTACACAGTGGCTATAGGAGATGCTCTGGGGATTTGAGAGCGGGGCCATAACACTCACACACACACTACACAGTGGTGTCTGGGATATAGGAGATGCTCTGGGGATTTGAGAGCGGGGCCATAACACTCACACACACTACACAGTGGTATCCAGCATATAGGAAATATTTTTGTTTATGATTCTTAGTTTATTACATACTTTTAAGATTTTAATCCACTATAATAGTTGTTGTAATTGTGAGTTTTGTTGGTAACGCCTTTGGCACTCATTGCATGTGCAATAAGTGCCAAAGGCACTCATCGCAAGGCCCGCAACTTAGATGGGGGGAAGAGACTCGCAAAGAGTGCCGAAGGCACTCATTGCGAGGCCCGCGATGAGCGCTGAAGGCCTTTGGTGTTCATTGCCATGCTCGTAATGAGTGCCAAAGGCGCTCATCGCAAGCCTCACAAAGGAGGCTTCCACCTAGTTACGGGCATGAAAAAAAGCCTGTTACTCAAAAACTGTTAGGAGACCGCCAAAAGATGCCAATTGAATAGAACATTAGCTGCCAACCGTATGGGCTCCCTCCCTCCCTGCAATGATCACAAGGCCCGCAAGTTAGAGGGGGCCTGGGGTAGCCTCCCATTGTGTGGCAAACAGCATTGCCAGGCTTCAAATTTTATTGCCGTCATTTTTGAGGGGCAAATTGCTAGTATTTCAATAAATAGAATTTCATAACCCAGTTTGAAGAGTACATTTTTAGCACTGTATGTATTTCACCTGAAAGATTAGTTTTATAGATTTCATTGGGTTGTGCAGATTTTGCAGTTATAGGATATCTCAAAATACTTTTTATTGCCCATAATCTCATAGTTGTTCCTTTTTTTATGTCTGCTAGTTTATTTTTCTCTTTATAGAAATATTTGACAAATCCTGGAAGCCTGGGACTAACAGGAGCTAGCAACAACCATTTAAGAGCCAAAAATTTGATTATTTTATCGATACAGTGCCTTGCAAAAGTATTCACCCCACTTGATTTTTTACCTATTTTGTTACATTACAGCCTTAAGTTCAATGTTTTGTTAATCTAAATTTTATGTGATGGATCGGAACACAATAGTCTAAGTTGGTGACGTGAAATGAGAAAAATATATACATGAAACTATTTTTTAGAAATAGAAAATAGGCATGTGCGTATGTATTTACCCCCTTTGTTATGAAGCCCATAAAAAGCTCTGGTGCAACCAATTACCTTCAGAAGTCACATAATTAGTGAAATAATGTCCACCCGTGTGCAGTCTAAGTGTCACACGATCTGTCATTACATATACACACACCTTTTTTGAAAGGCCCCAGAGGCTGCAACACCTAAGCAAGAGGCACCGCTAAACAAACACTTACATGAAGACCAAGGAACTCTCCAAACAAGTAAGGGGCAATGTTGTTGAGAAGTACAAGTCAGGGTTAGGTTATAAAAAACAATATCCAAATCTTTGATGATCCCCAGAAGCACCATCAAATCTATCATAACAAAATGGAAAGAACATGGCACAACAGCAAACCTGCTAAGAGACGCCCACCCACCAAAACTCACGGACCGGGCAAGGAGGGCATTAATCAGAGGGGCAGCACAGAGACCTAAGGTAACCCTGGAGGAGCTGCAGAGTTCCACAGCAGAGACTGGAGTATCTGTACATAGGACGACAATAAGCCGTACGCTCCATACAGTTGGGCTTTATGGCAGAGTGGCCAGAAGAAAGCCATTACTCTCTGCAAAAAACAAAATGGCACATTTTAAGTTTGCGTAAAGGCATATGGGAGACTCCCAAAATGTATGGAGGAAGGTGCTCTGGTCTGATGAGAGTAAAATTGAACTTTTCGGCCATCAAAGAAAACGCTATGTCTGGCGCAAACCGAACACCTCACATCACCCAAAGAACACCATCCCCACAGTGAAACATTTTTCAGCAGCTGGGACTGGGAAACTGGTCAGAGTTGAGGGAAAGATGGATGGTGCTAAATACAGGGATATTCTTGAGCAAAACCTGTACCACTCTGTGCGTGATTTGAGGCTAGGACGGAGGTTCACCTTCCAGCAGGACAATGACCCCATACACACTGCGAAAGCAACACTTGAGTGGTTTAAGGGGAAACATGTCAAGTTGTGGGCTTGTTCTGTAAATAAAATGACGCAAATCCTCAAGCAATCCATGTTAATTCCATAATGTGAGGCAACAGAACACGAAAAATGCTCCTTAAAAAGGGTTTGGTGGCTCCTCACTAACCTGGCTGGCTCCTTTATTTCATATATAAATGTGCCATTTTCTGATATATAGGGAATGTGGCTAATTTCCAGTTTCCAAGATTCCTATTTTCACTCAATTTAATATAAGAAAACAGTATTGTTGCTCTTTTGATACTTAGACAGAAACGGTTCTTTGCTTTGCATATCTTCCCTTTTACCTTTTTTTTTTGTTTAAATGATTGTTATTATTCTGATCAGTAGTTAATGTTTTGCATAAGATTTTGTCATTATGCTTATACATTAAGATACTGTCACTGATCCAAAATGGGTTGATGGCTCTGCTCTTAGTTTACAGTCTGGAAGCAGATGGTATTTCTCATCAGTATATTTATTAATTTCAGAGAGAACAGTTGATTTTTATAATGTGGTATGCACATTTTACATTGCGAGTGCATTTTTGCTATCATGATCATGGTTTTTGGTTTAGGCCTCCTCCTTTCAGTCATGGAACTCGTTGTAAATCTGCTTCCCTAGCCAGTCCCCTATCTTTCTTACACAGTCTTTTTCTTTCCATTCCATCTCTTTCTACTTTTTAAGTGCCTCCAGGCGGTCTATTCTTCCACCTTGCACCCCACTTTCTGTGGGATAGGGACTAGGATTGTGTATAGAATACCTGGATCACATTTGTATATTGCAGTCTAGTCTTGTCTATTTGGTTGTGAGACTGTTCCAAGCAACAAACCACAACCTCACTATCAGCTGTAGATTTCCATTATGCAGATAGAAACCCTATGTTAGGAAAAGTGTTAGGAAAGTGATCTGCAGAAACCAACCTGGCAGAATAATTGCATATAAGATGTAGTAACTTAAAGTCTGTAATATTTTGTTCTTACATTCTGAAAATGTTCTTTATTTTCACGTGTCATTTTTTAAGAGTTAATTTGAAATATAGCACTCCATTGGTCCTTTAAAATAATACGGAGTACGCCAATATTAAATTGTAGCCAAAAGTGAAACGTTTCTGTAGCTCAATCACGTTCATTTTTGATGTTTCAATATCGATGGAGATAGGAAGTTTTGTGAAGGCACTGAAAAAAAAAAAACAGATTTTCTTTATTTTTAAGACCAGACATTAATTGTAGATGGGTAGGATGTTGCAATCACATTCTCCTCTCCAGTGTCAATCTTCATTGTAGGCAGATCTTGGTCTGAATCTGGAAAGCTGGCTTATCTTTTTCAGGCTTCCATTGCATTATTAAAATGTTATATTTTTCAAATGTTTCAGTGAGCTATGAAATTAAGGATGCCCATTATGGATATTCCGTCCACAATCGCATCTCACTTCAGTTAAGCTGTTAATAACCAATCCATGGCTTCTTAAATGTTACTATCTGAAATATCTATAGGCATCCACATTTCCTTGCCTTGTAAAATAATGTTTTGATTGACTGGCTGCAATATTAATTGTCAACACCTGTGCTTGATTTTTATGTAGATATAGACTTAGGACTTTGATGTAATTTTCACAACACATATGGACTCTATTAGCTATTATTTATATTTTTAGTGGATGACAACCAAAATCTTTAAGTCTTCTAGTTTTATTGTACAATAAACTGTATTAATGTGTTAATTTGAATGTGACTTAATACGCATCTGACTTTTAGGACAAATGCATTTTTGGAGATGTATGTATATTTTGTTTTAGTTTTGCTACAGTTATATGTAGTTATTCAGGTTTCCCTGGTTTATGTCTAAAAAGACATAGCTAACATTTTACCTGGTATGTTAGGCTACACATTTTTATATCATTTAGTATTCGCCAAGATGAAATATTTCACTTATTCCAATTTCTTTTATAAACCTATAAAAATTGTTGCAACACATGAATCTTTTTTGTTTTCTGGCCTTTTCTTTGAATTTCTTTTGAATCTTTGTGTGACCTGTTGAATACTTTACACCTGTTTTCATATACTCTGACAGAACAACCATTGCTATAATAATAGCCTAAGCAATAAGTGAAAATGCATAATTGCCGCCTGTCTTTGGGTTTGCCCAGCAGGCACTGTTTAAAACATCCACAATGTTTAAGGGGAAAAAAAAAAGGCTGAACAGAACACACAATTTAGAGAGCCTCAGCTTCTGAAACTTTTTTTTCGTTTTTATTTATTACAAAGTTCATTCAGACCAAATAGAGAAAAGTTGACCACAGTGGCCCTGTGCCTAAAGAGTATATCTACTGTGACCAGCTCTGAGACCTTACAGTGTACATGTTGTGTCAGCTATTCCACATCTAATGGTTCTGATATAAAAATGTTCACTAGAAGCCAAAATGAAAAATGGACTTGTGTTGGTAATATGCTTTCAGTTGGAGAACACAGGGCATCCTCTGACATTTCATCAGTGATTTCAGTTGGACTCTTCTAGCGCACTTATACCCTTTTTCTTGTTGGATGATTCCAGTTGGACTCTTCTAGCGCACTTATCCCCTTTTTTTTGTTGGATGATTCCAGTTGGACTCTTCTAGCGCACTTATCCCCTTTTTCTTGAATGATTGTAGTTTCTCCATTGATTTAAAAAAATAACCAAAAAACGATTCCTATTTAAAAAACAAATCACGAAAACCTTAAACTTCACCATGCTGAGCATTTAGAAAACAAACAAACAAACATTTAAAAATACCATAACTCTTTTATGTATAAAACAATGAAGTCTAGAACACAGAGAGAAGTCTATAGAAAACTATCCTCAAGAAACCTTGCAGGAGAAAACCAGAGGAAACCAATGCTTCAATTCAGTATGGCACATACAGTCAGGTCCATAAATATTGGGACATCGACACAATTCTAAACTTTTTGGCTCTATACACCACCACAATGGATTTGAAATGAAACTAACAAGATGTGCTTTAACTGCAGACTTTCAGCTTTAATTTGAGGGTATTTACATCCAAATCAGGTGAACGGTGTAGGAATTACAGCAGTTTGTATATGTGCCTCCCACTTTTTAAGGGACCAAAAGTAATGGGACAGATTAACAGTCATAAAACAAACTTTCACTTTTTAATACTTCGTTTCAAATCCTTTGCAGTCAATTGCAGCCTGAAGTCTGGAACGCATAGACATCACCAGACACTGGGTTTCATCCCTGGTGATGCTCTGCCAGACCTCTATTGCAACTGTCTTCAGTTCCTGCTTGTTCTTGGGGCATTTTCCCTTCAGTTTTGTCTTCAGCAAGTGAAATGCATGCTCAATCGGATTCAGATCAGGTGATTGACTTGGCCATTGCATAACATTCCACTTCTTTCCCTTAAAAAACTCTTTGGTTGCTTTTGCAGTATGCTTCGGGTCATTGTCCATCTGCACTGTGAAGCGCCGTCCAATGAGTTCTGAAGCATTGGCTGAATATGAGCAGATAATATTGCCCGAAACCCATCAGAATTCATCCTGCTGCTTTTGTCAGCAGTCACATCATCAATAAATACAAGAGAACCAGTTCCATTGGCAGCCATACATGCCCACGCCATGACACTACCACCACCATGCTTCACTGATGAGGTGGTATGCTTTGGATCATGAGCAGTTCCTTTCCTTCTCCATACTCTTCTCTTCCCATCACTCTGGTATAAGTTGATCTTGGTCTCATCTGTCCATAGGATGTTGTTCCAGAACTGTGAAGGCTTTTTTAGGTGTTGTTTGGAAAACTCTATTCTGGCCTTCCTGTTTTTGAGGCTCACCAATGGTTTACATCTTGTGGTGAACCCTCTGTATTTACTCTGGTGAAGTCTTCTCTTGATTGTTGACTTTGACACACATACACCTACCTCCTGGAGAGTGTTCTTGATCTGGCCAACTGTTGTGAAGGGTGTTTTCTTCACCAGGGAAATAATTCTTCGGTCATCCACCACAGTTGTTTTCCATGGTCTTCCGGGTCTTTTGGTGTTGCTGAGCTCACCGGTGCGTTCTTTCTATTTAAGTATGTTCCAAACAGTTGATTTGGCCACACCTAATGTTTTTGCTGTCTCTCTGATGGGTTTGTTTTGTTTTTTCAGCCTAATGATGGCTTGCTTCACTGATAGTGACAGCTCTTTGGATCTCATATTGAGAGTTAACAGCAACAAATGCAAATAGCACACTTGAAATGAACACTGGAGCTTGTATCTGCTCTGTGTAAATGGGTAATGAGGGAATAACACACACCTGGCCATGGAACAGCTGAGCAGCCAATTGTCCCATTACTTTTGGTCCCTTAAAAAGTGGGAGGAACATATACAAACTGTTGTAATTCCTACACCGTTCACCTGATTTGGATGTAAATACCCTCAAATTAAAGCTGAAAGTCTGCAGTTAAAGCACATCTTCTTAGTTTCATTTCAAATCCATTGTGGTGGTGTAGAGCCAAAAAGGTTAGAATTGTGTCCATGTCCCAATATTTATGGACCTGACTGTATATGTGCAGCTGGTAGAAAAGTGTCTAAAACTTGTTTGTTTTTGTTACTGGTAAAATCGTTCCTGTGATCTTTTATATTTGAAGGTTTCAGTCCATCTCTTGCTTTATATGCACTGCCCTTTACCCAATGGTAAGAACGTTTCATCTTCACAAATTTCCCAGGGCTCTGAATTCTGTCTCCGTACAGGATCTATCTATCCCTGCAACTGTACTGATTATGCTTGATTGCATTCTACCTATTTGTCTTAGACTTGTAGTAGAAAAAAATTGTATAGAAAAAACTCTGAGAAAATAAATACAACTATGACCAAATAGACTGTGGGTAACTCTTTGTAATCAAATGACAAATATGCCAAGCTGACATCAATAAGCCAATATAAATTATACTGAAATTATTACTGTTTTGTCTTTGATTGCTTCTAGGAATTATTGATTTTTAATGGCAATATGTGTAACACAACACAGGCAAATGAAAAAAGCCAGATCTGGTTTGAGTTCTCTGGTCAAGACTTATTTGCGAATGAAAGGTGCCACATATGGGTCTGTTTTGAGACACATTTGTTTATAGAGCTACAGGTTGCTAAAAAAGACGTGTATGATGCTGCCATGTGTAGAAAAAGTTACATTTTGTGTGGATAAAACCACACAACTGGGCTTGAGAAATCCTGGGAGTCGAGAAGCAATGGCTCCTCAGGTTTTGCTGCTGCCGATTTTTATTTATTTAAAAAAAAAAAAGTGTGTGTGTACTTAACATGAGAAAATAAATACCATCCAGAGCAGTATGGGTATTTGATAGCCTTCAATATAAACAGCTAAACATGTTTTGCTGCATAAAACCTGTGAATGAAAACTCTGTAGTTATGTCATATTGTAATTCCGTAATAAAAGTGGGTTTGTATTTGTGGGGTATTGTAAACTGCATTATTGTCCTTTATTTCTAATGCACTGACATGTTTTATAGTGCTGTATAATAGTGGACAGAAGTAAATCCAGAAATATATAAATATTATGTAAACATGTTTGAACTTACAAAACATGTACCAATTATATGGCCATAAGTTATATTATTAACTGAAACTCCTGGTTCATACAATTCTATTACTTCTTATTGGCTGACAGACCTGTCTCAAGAACAATTGTAGATCAAAGTTATTTTCTTAAGCAACTGTCCATTTTAAATACTTGTAATATCTTCTTTAGATGCTCAGTGGAATTTAACTGGGGATGAGTTTGGTAAAATACCTTGTTCCTATTGGGGAAAACTTTTTAAGCTATTTCAAACACACGTGGTTAAAGGGTCATTTAATTCAGCACAATTTGGACCACATTATAGTGAAGATATACTAAAAGCATTTTGAAATACTTGCTGTTTTTACTGAGAATTCACATAAAATAAAATATCTCATTGCCTGCTCCATGTCTGCTTCATTACTGCAACCAATATGGTTGCAGGGGTGTCCCCCCAATTCAAGGCAATGGTAAGGTTTTTTGTCAGACTGCTTATATTTCCAGTTTGATGGGGACATTTATCAGAGACAAACCTTTAATGGGTTTATTTTTTATTCTTGCCATTTGTGCACTCTCTGGAATTTGAGTCTAGGTTAGGGGGAGGTAATAGTGCTCTGTGCAGTTATCCTAACCTTTATCAAATGTATTTGTGCAGGCATGGGATACTGTAATACGGGCATGTTGTGCTATCAATCATAGCCTTCCCCCATAGAGTCTCACTCGGTGCATGATGAGCTCAACACTGTGCTAATTACTCATGCAACAGCTAATGGCAGAATAGACTGAATGAAAACAATGAATTAAATCTTAAGATTAGCTCTTTGTAGTCTAATTAAAGAAAATTATTTTAACATGCAATCTATTGCTTTTTCACACCATGAAGAGCACTTGCATTGAGTTCAATGTCCCTTTAATTTGTTTTTCCACTTTTTCCAATAATAAAAGGTTATTTAAAAAAACGTAAACGGAAATTCTCTTGCAGCATTGTGGGTAATGCAGTCTTTTTCTACAATCTACAGATCTGTTCTGTCACATGAATGCTAATACTAACTATTAGGACTGTATGCCCTATCTATAGATACGGTGTAAAGATAAAGCACAACCATGTCTTTGCTTGTACTTTTTGTGGAACATTTATGATGTCTCTGGCACCAAAATAGTTTTTTTTGTGTGTGTCTGTTTTAGCAGTGTGTTTTTTTTCCACTAAGTGTGGAAGGGTAAGGTAATTTACTTTTAGTACTTGAGAGGTCTTATAAAGGGCTCGCTAAAGCAGTGGTTCTCAAACCTCTCCTCGGGACCCAGGCCATGATTTCGGTTTAACACCGTTTGTATACAAATTATGCAATTGGTCTGTTTAGTTGCGAACCAAAATCGGTCTGTTGGTTAATGTGGAGAGGTTTGAGAACAACTGCTCTAAAGCAATGGTTAATAAACATTTTTGAAACTTAGAAGCTTGCCAGATGCTACTAAATAGATTTTTTTTAGACCACTCTTTAAAAAAACAAAACAAAAAAAAACACACATTGGTAATATGCAGTAGTATAACATGAGTTGCTAGCAATGTACACAAACACAACTTCAGGGCGCCTCCCACGATCATACGGGAGGCATGGCATCCCTATTTTTAGAGCTTTCACCTCTGGGCGGCTCTTGCTCCAGAGACACAATGCGCCATTCAGGGGGTGCAGATATAAGGACCTTGTTCTTTTTAAGCCCTACCTAACGATACCTAAAAGAGCCCTTTTTAAATAAACACCAAAGCCCTTTAAATTACTTCTAAAGGAAAATGTCCCCTTAGAAAACAGAATTGTCTTCTCAGCTGTAAAGCTTCTGACTTATTTCATAAAACCATTTTAAAATTTCTAATTTTAACACATTTTTTATTTGACAGAAATGTATGTTTAATATTGGTAGAACTGATTCAGTGGAAAATATATTATCATCTTGGTAAACAAAATTTTGTAAATACATTTTGTTTAAAAACATTACACTAGTCATAAGGGAGAGCACTTAAGATGTTGTCATTTTTAAATGGGTTAAAGATTACTACTCGGCTAAGTTCTAGGAATATGTGAACCTGGTCTTAGACAATAACTGAAATAACAAACGTTTGGGGTAGAATTATGCTCTTAAGGATGTTGTAAACAGAAGAAAGTAGAGCGAAGACTGTGGGAACAAGATTGTTAGGAGTGAGAAAGTGATACTGATCTCTCCTCCGGGGCTAATGGCAGGTTTCTTGAAGTCCAGTAGAGAACATTAAGGTGCACAGTAAATGAAGGGTGAGCTGAAGATAGTTTGCCAAACCACTAGTTTTGATGTGTTCATTTTATTGTGAGATGTTACCCCTTTACAACGCCTGACTTATTTTGATTGTTCTGGTAATGTCTCAGCCTTTGTTGAGATGTAAACAATATTAAATGATTCACTTGCTCTTTGAGCTCTGCTGTAGAAGTAACATTTACGATAAGGAGATTAGGAAGAGTATGTTTATCATAACACAACTCATCATTCCAGGACATATTTTCCAGTGAGGCAATGGGTATAATGGGATCCACCCACTGCTTTCATCCAGTGAACCATAAAAAACCCAGTTTGTGTGTTACGGTTTTATTATAGGAAGACTGATATAGTTAGTGTTCAATTTGTGTGAGCGTATGCAGCATGCAAAATAAAGTTTAAAAAGAATGACATTATGACCAATGTGTGAAACTGCAAATATAGCATTATCATTAAACGGGCAATGCTTGTCCAACATAAGCATAAAAAAACATTGTAGGATATAACTTGTTTCTGCATGTTTATATCCATATTATAATGAAATAATGAAGTCTGATGAGGCTGTGCAGGGAGACTTTAGCAGCAATGTTCTTCTCCTGCCTTATACATACCTGCAAGAATACATATTTGTTTTATTGTGTACTCATGAAAATGCTTTACTCTTTTTGTTGACGCAAAATTATAAATATACCGTATATACTCAAGTATAAGCAGAGTTTTTCAGCCCTTTTTTAAGGCAAAAAAGGGCCCCCTCGGCTTATACTCGAGTCACTCCTCCCAGAACTCACTCCTCCCGTGTGTCTCTAACCCCCCCTCCCGTGTGTCTCTTACCCCCCGCGTCCCCGTGTGTCTCTAACCCCCCGCTCCCCCTCCGTCTCTAACCCCCCGCTCCCCCTCCGTCTCTAACCCCCCGCTCCCCCTCCGTCTCTAACCCCCCGCTCCCCCTCCGTCTCTAACCCCCCGCTCCCCCTCCGTCTCTAACCCCCCGCTCCCCCTCCGTCTCTAACCCCCCGCTCCCCCTCCGTCTCTAACCCCCCGCTCCCCCTCCGTCTCTAACCCCCCGCTCCCCCTCCGTCTCTAACCCCCCCAACTCCCCCTCCGTCTCTAACCCCCCCAACTCCCCTCCTCCACCTAAACCCCCCTAAATACCTCCCCCCACACTTACCTGCTTGTGCTCTTGCTTCCGCTCCTTGACGTCACATGCGCGCCGGGTCAAGGATTGGAGGCCAGAGCACAAGCAGGTAAGTGAGGGGGGGGGGATTTAGGGGGGTTTAGGTTGAGGGGGGAGGTTTAGGGCGGTTGGGGTTGAGGTTGAGGAAGGAGGTTGGGGGTGGGGGGTTGAGGTTGAGGATCGGGGGGGTTGAGGAGAGAGGATGAGGATGGGGGGGTTGAGGATGAGGAGGGACGTTGAGGATGAGGAGGGGGAGGGGGGTTGAGGATGAGGAGGGTGATAAGGGAGGGGTGAAGATACACAGGGGGCAGCACATTTCCCACCCTCGGCTTATACTCGAGTCACTCATTTTACCCAGCATATTGTGGTAAAATGGGTGCCTCGGCTTATACTTGGGTCGGCTTATACTCCAGTATACACGGTATGTTTTTAGTTGTTGGTCAAACACTGTTGATTAGTTAGGCAGATGATACCACAGCAATATCAGCACACTTATTATGTAAAGGAAAGCTACTGTATAAAGTTTAGTATGTTGTTTCTATACAAAACATGGGGATGATTACTGGTTTATGTCTGTAGGGGTCGTGATATGTAGCACTGCAATCCTGATGATGTATGTATGCCTGCTTTGTTACACTAACTAAAACTGGATGTGCAATAACATGGCATCAGTTGCCTAATATTCGTGTGCAATTTAGCCAGGGTTGCATGTTTCTAGAGTGCAAGACCATATTCTTATTTTCTTGAATATTAAAATGGATTTTTTATTCAGTGTTTTACACAACTGGAAATATACATTTTTTTTTTTTAGGCGTAAACATATTTTCATTTAATTTAACACTTTTCTTTTTAATTAAAAGGTAAAATTAATTGCTATTATTAAATTACACTAATAACAGTGTTGCCTTAAATGTTGACCTTAAATGCCACTATGCTACATGAGAAGGAATGATCACCACCTTCAGTATCTTTCCCAAGATAACCTTATTGATAAACACAACCACAGACATAACAATATTGCACCGGAAGATGACCCCCGCAGGTCAGAAGGTGCCTACAACATTACTGGTGAAGAGCAGAGGGCAAGTTCAAGTAGCACCAGATCTAATGGAGTGGTTGGGTCAACGTTGAGAGGATACCCTGCTACAGATGTGACTGGAGGAGAAAAGAAAGTCTGCTGCTACAAATAATAATTCAGTATAGGAACCTGCAACTTTAGGGCTATGAACCAAGGCAAACTGGACATGGTCAAATGGCCAGATTAAATATTGATATCCTGGGAATTAGTGATATAAATGGACTGGAATGGGACATTTCAAATCAGACAACCACCAGATCTTCTTCTGTGGTCAAGAATCCTACAAAAATAAATGAAGTAGCCATTATAGTCAATCAAAGGTAGCCAAAATAGTGCCTGGTTACAACCCAGAAAATGACAGAATTATTTCAATTCAAATTCAAGGCAAGCCATTTAACATCACAGTGATCCAAGTCTATGCTTCAACATGGAGTCTGAAGAAGCTGAAGTACAGTTTTTTTTAAAATAGTTTTTATTAATGGGATCAAAAGTTATAACCGAATAAGATGTACAGTACAAGAACATATATTGTATTCAAATGACATCAGAAAAGGATTGTCTTTTTTCGAGTTTTGTTGCATAAACTACAATTAAATGGCATATTATGCCAGTACAAATTAAAAGAAAAGAGAAAATAAAGAAAGGAAAAGAGGGTGGGGGAAGATGGGACGGGTGGTGGAGCTTAGTATAACATCGTCCCTGAGGTCTGTATATGTATTACCTTGTTTTTTGTTTTTGTTTTTTTAATGCTACCATCCAATTCATAGTTCCCAGACCTCCCAAGCCCATTTTTTAGAGTGGTCATCTAGTTTGACAGAGATCAAGCTCATTGAATGTATGTATTTAAGTTGTTTTAGTATTTCCCCAAACACAGGAATGGACGCCTTCCAAGTTTTGGCAGTAGAGTTCCTTCCTGACTACTAAAAAGATTTTGTTTGAGAGAAGTTAAGCCTCTTTGGAAAAGCTGGTGATAGGGAGACCTAATAAGGCCTCCTCTGGTTTTTGAGGTATTGTGTCCCCATAGCTTCTCTAGGTTGTTATAGGTTTCTGACCAGATGTGGGCTATTTTAGGGCAGTCCCATAGTATGTGCCTCAGTGTATCGGTGGAATTACAACCTCTAAAACAGTTGCCATCTAGAGAAAGATATGAGAGCTTTAGTCTAACAGGGTTTTGTAGGAATTATCTCTCCAGATTATATTTAGGGAGGAGTTTGTTGCTGCATTTTTATGGATTTTACTCCATTGCAAGTTATCTATGGTGATGTTAAGTTCTGTTTTCCATGAGGTCTGGTGGTTAAGCTTATGTGGTGTGGCCTGGTCTAACAGGTAATTGTAGATGATGGAAATGTTTTTATTACAGTTTGAGTTATACAGCATTTTTCAAATGGGCGTTTACTGGCCGATTTTGTTAATTTTTAGTTTGTTGGATAGATTTGAATTGATTTGTGCTAGATTGAGCCATTTTTTAAGGGTTAGGTGGTGGTTCTGTTCGCTAAAAGTAGAGGGGGACCAATGCTGATTTAGACTTAATATATCAGAGGTGATAGTCAATTTTTTATCTATCCACCATGCTAGCAGTGAAATTCTGTTAATTGAAGTGTCTCCATGATCTTGTCTCTACTAGAGACGACTTCTTATTCATTTGAGTACATAGGGTTAGGGAATGAGCCACTCTGGGAATCGTTGATTTTATGGTGCAGGCTTAGAAAAAGCAGCTCATTAGTTATGAGATTCTGTTCCTTAAGGATGCAGTTTTTTAATGAACCACTTGGAGAGTTGCGCCAGTCTGAAAGCTTTAAAGTATTATATAAATGTCTGGTAGGGCTAGGCCTCCTTTTACTTTTAGAGGCCATCATGGTGGTTTTATTTCTTCTTGTTTTTTTGTTGTCCCAGACAAAGCGGGAGATTGTCCTCTGGAGAATTTGTCTTTTGTGTTAATCACTGCTGGTATTGTGCGGGTATAAAGGCTTGGGAAGTGTGTTCATTTTTATAGCATGGATCTTTCCCAAACATGAAATTTGTGTAATGATCAAGTGTTGATATCTTTATGTATTTTGTTTTAATTCATGGGGTAATTTGCATTGTATGACAAATGAAATTGCCCAGGAATATTGATGCCTAGGTATGTGGTATATTGTAGGGAAATATCTACCTCTGCCTTCTAGAAGCCTTTGACTGTTTTGGATCACAACAAAATCTGGCAAGTACCAGATCATCTCATCATCCTCCTGATGAATTTCTATGTGGACCAATAATCCACAGTCAGAACCAAATATGGAACAACCGAATGGCTCAAGATCGGGAAATTGTGAGACAAGGTTTTACATTGTCACCTTATTTATACAATTTATACACAGAGTACATCATGCGTAAGGCTGTTGTGTACAAATCCAAAGCCATAATCAATATTGCTGGAAGAAATATCAACAACCTCTGATACGGCGATGATACTACTCTGATGGCTGAAAGTGAGGAGGATCTAAAGGACCTATTGATGAGGGTAAAGGAGAGTGCAAAAGCTGACCTGTTAATCAATCAATGTTAAAAAGATGAGAAACCACAATCTCCGTTCCTTGCAAATAGACGGGGAAGAAGTGGAGGCATTAACCAACTTTATTTTCCTGGCCTCCAAGATCTCTGCAGATGGTGACTGTAGTCATGAAATTAAGACATTTGCTTCTGGGAAGGAAAGCTATGGCAAGTCTAGTAAAAAGTAAAGATATCACACTATTAACAATGGTCCACATAGATAGAACTATGGTATTCCCAGTAGTAAAATGGATTTGAGAGCTGGACCATAAAAAGCACTGAGCGCTGTAGAATTGTTGCATTTGAATTGTGGTGCTGGAGAAAACTGCTTAGAGTACTTTGGACTGTAAAAAAGTACTATCAATCAATGCTACAGGAAATCAAGCCAGACTGTTCACTGAAAAAGCTAAAGCGCAAATATTTTGGGCATATCATGAGAAGACAGGATGTCCCAGAGAATATCCTGATGCTGAGAAATATATGCAATCGTCTGTCAGAAAAATATTAATATATCCTCTGATAAACAACTTTTTCTTTTATTGTGAGATGTATAGAAGTTTGAAACGGACATTAAAGTAATGGTTGCTGCTTGCTCTACAGCAGTGGCAGGAAATGTATTTCACTTGAAAGGCTGCGTATGTGACCCATGAGTTCTTAACGGGCTTCAGTACAATGAAAAATATATTTACACAATTGATTCTTGTACTCAGAATATTCAAAAGCTTAGCATAACCCCCACCCACTTGTGTATTTTAATTTTTTGTGTGCCTACAACTGTGTAGGTTGTAATAATAACATAATAATGTTAGTTTGGTATACTTTACATTATTGTTAATCTACAGTGGTCATTTAAGAATGCCTCACAATACATTTACCATTTTGCTATGCAAAACATAAAATGGGATACATTCCCTGAGAGGTGGATTATTTGCTTATTGACATACAGATAATAAGTAGTTTGGGGGCACACTCTATAATAATTTGCTGTTCTGAGAGAGAAAATGGATTGCTTATTACTGAAGATAGACATACTCTCCCTCTGCAGTGATCAGGCTGATTACGGCCTGAGACTCCTGGTCCACCTATTGCCAACCATTTCTCCACACTATACTGCAGGACGTGAAGAATCCTGAAAGACAAGAAGCCATGGCTCCTAGAACATTTCTACTGGCTTCTAACTTTTTTTTTTATATTTATACATATATTTCTATATATAATACATACCTTAGCTCCGAAAAAAATAAAAAATGTTTGTGATATATTTTTGTCACTACCTGGTATACTGACTTAATTTAGTAGACTTTAGTTATGTGGTTTGGTATGAGTCAATCTCTCACAGTGAGATGCATTGCACCTGCTTATGTGGAAGAGAAATAGATGGGCTAACCAGGGGAGTTATACACTTTGGTTTATTATCACTTCACAGCATACAAACAATGTACCAGAGAAAACAGTCATGATCTGTCATGGCATACAAACACAGGAACAGTCTCACAGTCTAAATGGCAATGCATGAAAACCTACACACCAACTTCAGTCGCCCTAACAGAGTTTGAGGTCACTGTATCTCCGTAGAGAAGACAGACTGGATGGGCAGTGCAACTCCACTCTGAACATCAAAAGTGCTCTCCAGGGTCCCCCAGTATATGCAGATGTGTTACTGGATTCCCATCAGAAATCGCAATCAACTTCTGTCCTCCGGCACACAAAAGAGATACATTCTTGTATTGGCTGCCTCTGCACGATCTACCTATATACCTCTTATGCCTATTCAGACCTATGGATGGTTAGATGCATTGAGACAATTCTATTATACACATACGATAACAAATTCTAAGTCCTTGGTTGGAAATGTTCTGGCACTTCCCATTAATTAAGTTGTAAGTCCTCAATGAGCTGCATGAAGAGTACTGAATATTGTGCTGAACTAGTAAATGAAAACTGCCTTCAAAGGACTATACTAATTGCCATTGGGAATACAGTGAACACAGTTACACTTCCACCGCACATGATCTGTACTTAATCCCTCTTGTTCTAATCCTTTAACACATTGTGCAAACACTAAAAGAAAACATTTCAGTATAAATAATACATATAGTGCATTACATTGAAAGATTGGAACATTACACAATGTAATTTGTCCTGTGATGGTCTTCAGTAGGTCCTTTTTATTATAACAATCCTAAAACATAATATCCAAGTGCATTTAGTTTAAAAAACATTTCTGAATTTCTTCCCAAAGTTTTTAGGACACTCCAAGAGGGCAGAATATAAAAATGTTTTTCTTGCACTGACAAAAAATTACAAGTTACACAGACTTTTTCATCCAAACCCCATGCTAATAAGACTTTACATCTCACTCACAGATCAGGGCAGTGCCACAATATCAAAAATATTGGTTACCGAAGACCACTCACAAGTTGTTTTAATTGCAGAATGCTGCAGCAGCAATAAAAGACCGTACAGCACCAAAAATGAGTAAAAAATGTATGATCATCATGTCTTGACTTTAACAGTACAATATAAACATGTGTAATTAAAACATATGATGATGTTGTATTATTATTATTATTATGTCTGTTTCATTATCCATCCAGGTTAACACACAACCCAGTACCCAAGGAATTAATACAGATCAGGAAAACCATGTGGATTAGGAATGTGTGTGTGTCACATAAAGATAATATTTCTTTATATTTAAATATATGTACATACATATATATGGTTTGCTGCTGCAGTTACTGCGCTTCTTTTCACTCCTTTGTAATAATCATGACCATCTCATTTTCTATTGGTGCCTAGAGCTGTTTCTCATCTGTAATGCTTGGTTTGGGGTAATTTATTAGTGAACACATACTTCCTACACTCTTGCGAACAAGACAGGATTTACAGATGTGGACTGAGTGCCGTAATATTGCAAGTGGCCAAATTAATGTATAACGTAGGGAAAAAAATCTCCCACAGACAATGTTATGTTATATCACAAATTACACCACTCAATAAGCATAGGGACATATTCTTTAGTCCTGACCTGCTGCACATTATAAGTAGTGAATTGAACAAACTCTGTATTTGCGGTTTTAGCAGTTCATGATAAAAAGGCTGTCAGTCACATTACTTCCTGGATGATCCTTATTTATTGGCATACATCCTTTATTATAATCTCTGCGTGACAAGCATACTTTAATTTCTATTATGCTCTTGTTATCCTTTCTTTTATTGCAAAGTGTAATGTGTCATTGTGTATGTTATGGCATTAACAAAACTATGCACAAGCACTGGAATTGCGCATTGGGGTCTCTCTCTAAAATAGTTAGATGGGTGGTGACTCGTAATGTGTTTTTAAATTGCGCTGAATTAAATAATTCTATATGTACTCAATTTATAAAGTCGGATGAGAAAGATTAAACCTGAATGTGCTGCTAGAGATTGAAACTTGTTGCTTTCACTTGCTCTATAAAAATAATCATGAGGCCAATGGCAGCTTATCACTACACAAATACAAATTCATCAAATCAATACAGCCCAGAGCATCACAAGCTATAATCTGCATTTTTAGGATTAAATGGAAGTGCATCTTACAGCAGACCCCCTCAGGCCTCAGACAAATGAGTAGGGTTGTAGAGGTCCTCTCATCAAGGCCCGACACACGATCCTTATAATTATCAGATTTTCCATAACCTTAATCACATAGCTGCCAGTGATGTGAGTGGAAAAGAACCATACATCTGTGAAATATTTCAAACTATACATATACGTTGGTCCTTTTAAATATTTACAGTCATTGAGATGTATGTTTTTCTCCTTTGGCTATGGGAAAACGTGGAATATTTTGTTGTTTGGGATGCATATATACATCCCAAATATTTAGGCACATGTTATGATATCAGTTAGTGCTATTTGATTCCACCACAAATTAGTTATACTCTGTTGTTGAGTTGTCTTATCAATTCTAACATTCAACTGGTGGTGTCTAATGTTGGATACTATGATTATACTACCTTAATTAGGGGGTTAAATATAAGGCCAATGTTGTTTTTAACAGGTGTGATTGTGTATATACATTTTTAAGTGTTTTCTAGCTGTATTTAGACATTTACATGTTGTTTTTCTATTGATTCTCTTTGAAGAGTGATTTTTGTCAGATTGGAAGCACAAGTCGGTTGGAGGGGCACACTATGGCCTCTGAGTTAGAAGCTCTCCAATGTTGAGACATAGGTCTGTTACAATACATCTACATGAGTTTTTCATTTAGGGCTTTCAGACAGTTTGTGGGACACAATTCGGCCCTTAGTCAGGAGGTCTTTATAGTGAGACACTGGGCACGGTTTGCCCACAATTGATAAAGTCAGTGTGTGACCATTATTATTAACGAAAGGGCATTGTCTTCAGTATTATGTCTCCTGTTTTGTGGATGCAAATAGACTGATAGGACTATTTGAATTTGGGGTCCTACATTTTATTACCACAATTTTTAATTTAGTTAACTGACTATATACACTAATTTGACCAGATTAGTCCATATTAGCCCACAGTATTAACCTCTATGACCCTTGGTGGATAAGCCTCTGTCCTCTCAAATTATATGAATCTTCTATTGATTTCCAAACAATAATGATCTCCCCTATCTGATTGTTATGTGGTTAAGGGTTGATAGTGTCAATGTCCAAATCAGCAGCTGAACATTGGAAAGTGGCATTATTTCTGGTTTTAATGTTGTAAATAAAGTTCCCGTTTTTTTAATCAGTTGTCTATTGATATTGGCGATATTGGTAAACCTCACCATCTCTTGCCGTAGGGATTTTCAAGGGTAGATTTACATCTCTATTTCATTACACCTTGATTGTTTAATTAAGTAAAAATAATGCCACACTTTGACATTTCAGTTTCGTTGTAATAGGATGATAGGATTCACTTGAAAAATGTGAATATGCGATATATAAATAAAGGAACATCAGAATAAAAATCACATATATAGTTGTGAGCGTACGAGTTGTTGCTAACGCTGCGGGCTCGCGTAGCGAGCCCGCGGCCCTCGCGAAGCGACTCGCGTAGCGAGCTGCGGCCCTCGCAGCGAGCCGAGGCCCTCGCGAAGCGAGGGCACTGCCCGAGGGTCTCAGTTGCTGGCATGGAGCGCCGTAGGCGCTCCATGCCAGCACCTGAGGACCTCGCAAAGCGAGGGCCGCAGTTGCTGGCATGGAGCGCCCGAAGGCGCTCCATGCCAGCAACTGCGACCCTCGCAAACTTCACGTCGCAACCCAAACAGTACGACACACACATTACGACACTCGCAAACAACATACGACACACGTTCACACACATTACGGACTCGCAACACTCGGACGCAACTCGCGAACATTACAAAATTTAAAACACAATACATACACACACCACATACATAAAAAACTTACCTACACCAAGAGGGAGCACCCAGCACCTCAAAAATACAACTTACACCTCGATTTTACTCCAAATAAAACAGTTTAGAGACTAAAAAAAATTTGAAGCGAGAGAAAAAATGGCCGCCGAACAAAACGAAAACGAGGCTACAGCACTCTAAACTCGCAAAACACCACAAGAAACTCGCAAAACACCACAAAACACCTACGGATATTCCGATACAAACGTATACCACACATTACTCGCCATTTTACGCCAATGCGGAAGTACACGACAACGGTTTGGGCTCGCGCACGCACAGTGTTATACTGCACACATTCAGCACGCTTACACAGCAGATCCACACCACTAATGCTGCAGCAACATCAAAACACATTCACAGCTCTTCCACACAATGCTTTAAAATAGGTAAAGTATATTCATTTATTCATGTATTATATATTTCATTATTACACACTGAACAGCATTAGCTACCTTACAATTTCATTGCCGTCATTTTTTGACGGGCAATTCGCTAGTAATTAGTATAAACATCATGATCATATGGTGTTACTTAGTCATGTTATGGGTAACCACAATGTAGCAAATTTTTATCTTTCATTTCTAAATCGCATATATAGTTGTCAGTGTGGGTAACGCTTGCGATGTTGGTCATGCTTGCGAGGGACGCCTGCGAGCCTTGCGAGGCGAGCCGCTGATGCACGCATGACTTGGGCTTTTGCGTCCGTTGACTTATGCGGCACCGAAGGCGCTAATTGCACTGGGAGCCATGCGGGACTTAGCCTGCAATGAGAGCCAAAGGCGCTCATTGCACTGCAAAGCGAGCAGTTGCAGCACACAGTTCGTCCAAACACGTAACTACTAAAAAGCCCAAAACAAGCAAAATAATTATCTAAAAAAACTCGCACACAGCACAGGGGGAGAGCCAGGAAGCCTAGGAGTGAAGTTGCAAAGGAATTGGAGCCATGTTTTCCATTTTCCACAGCTCGAAAATCGGCTAAGCGAGGGGGAAAAATGGCGGACGAAAAACGTAAATGTTCTGAAACGGGATGAAAACGAGGCTCTACAATGCCCGGCACGCAGAACTTCGAAAAGACACGACGACGAAAACAGTAACATTTACACTGACTACGCCAGGCGTGTGGGACTTTAAACATAAAACCAAAGAGGACCAAAAACCTCACATTTTGCTAACCCGCATTTCCAGCCTTACAAATTTTATTCCCGTCATTTTTGACGGAAAATTATCTGGTAGAAATGTATAAATTGGCTTGTTCCATATATCGCAGTACATTTATTGTTTTGTTTTTTTTAATATGGAAAACTATATATTTTTCCAGCATGTGCTATTCATTTTTTTTTGTTTTTTTGTGTGCTTTTCCTAGGTAATTATACATGGAGTGTGTATTGGGAATAACCAGATCATTAAATAAAGGAGGACATGAGCATACTTTTTAAATGGTAGTAATTTTCTTAATCTGATTATTGTACAACATGTAGTAGAAAACTGTTACTATGCCCTGCAGCACTGCACAAGATACCACACCTGGGTTTGCTTATAGCAGCTTGGCAGTCATAAGAAGTGACTGGCAGTCCTTACACAATAGCAGTTACATAAATTCTGATGTGATGTGGCAGGGCATATAATAAATCCTAGGCCATGTTTTGTGTGTAGAAAGTATTGAATTTGCCCTTACTAATGCAGTTTTGGCTACAACACTTCTCTATCTTTGATCTTTGTAGGCTGCTACTTTTTGTACTGACAGTGGGGTGTCATTGCGACGCTTTGGCTACATGCACTCCTTAAAGGGACAGTTAATTCAGCACAACTTGGTGCACACAACTGTAAAGTTCTCCTAAAACATGTTGAAATACTTTTATTTATTTTTTAAATAGGTGCCTATTTTACAGAAATAATCATAAATGAAATGTCCGTTTACATGAGTGACTGGCAATGCCCCCAGATAGACCCTCAACAACAGCTCCATGGAGAGAGCATAAGCAGAAAGAGTTAACCCTTCACAAATTCATCTGTGCAGAGAAAGGACTGCTGGTATCCGCTAAATATGACATTTGGGGTTTAACATGTCCTGCTACATGCCTAAAGTTCAGGTAAAAACTATAAATCTTTGTCTTCACAGAGCTTCACCACTCTGCAGTTAATCATAGAACAGTCAGCAGTGTGTTTGTAAACAGAGCTAAGACTGCTGATTTCTAGGCGTTATTATTGTAATGAAAAAAATAGCAATAGATCACTTTAACATACAAACTTGTGCTCTTTCACACCATGAAGAGCACTTAGCACTGTGAGGTAAATGGCGCTTCAAGGAGAATTCATAATTTAGTATGTGTATATACAAAATGTTTGTGCCTGTATTGGTACACCTAAAAAGTTTGGCTTAATTAATGCACAGGATACCCCTATACGTATTGTACGCTAACCACCTTTATTGCTGAACAGTTTACTGTGTATACTTGTTACAAACTTATTATATACTGTTGTTTGAAACTATATTTTGAGGTGTAGGAGTATGGGTTGATTCGAAAAATTAAATGTCATAGGAAAAATATTCTAGTGGTGAACCGTTGGGTCTGGTCCTACAAAACCTCCAGAAAAGAGACCTGGTCAGATAGAAGGGCTGGATTTCATGGTGTCTCTTATATTCATCTCAGGTGATCCTGCCTAACACATATACATGTTTATAGATAACTTCCATCTTCAAGGATGCTCATATGTACAGGTTGACAGGCTTGTAGGCCAAAAATAAGATGGACTGCACAAAACGTTAAATAAGTTAATTTAAAAAACATGAACACTTTAAAGATTAAGCCCAGTATTAATTCTAGTTCATCAAATGTACACAATACCTATATCAATATGAAACTAAAGTGGGTCATTAATACTTTTATATAAAAACAAGCACAGACACTAACTTGTTTTACCCCTTTTATATAATCCAACATTAAGTATCTGTGTATATAGTGTCTCACCTCTAATCATGTCTACAACTATATATGTGATCTTTCGGGGATCGAGAAGATTACAATAAACTTAAAGGGACTCTGTTACCCCCAAATCTGTTTTTTTTCCTGTATTATTAAAGAGCTGTACTGTACTAAAGCCAATCATTCCTGAGATAATCATCTTTTTATCTCCTGACTTACAGCCTTATTAAATTGCAATTCTGCAAATTTTAAAGGGCTCTATATAAGCACACAGCATATTTTTTTTACAGAAGTTTTAGTCCGTGAACTTCCATCCAAAAGCAAGGTCTGCATTAACTAAAAACGTCTGTAAAAAAAATATGCTATGTGCTTATATAGAGCCCTTTAGAATTTGCTCAATTGCAATTTAATAAGGCTGTTAATTTGCAAATGAGAGGATCTTGAATACTAATTAACCGTTTAAGTGCTAATTAGGATTACAGTCTACTATTTTTACTCTGTGGTTGCAAAAACAATACACCCCTAAGGTGATCATAGACTCCATCTTTCCACCATATCAAGCATGCCAAACTGTGCTAATGTGCAACTCATTGTGCTGCTTTGCAAATGAGCCGCACAATCCATGTAGGATGTATCAAGAATAATTTACTGTAGAGAAAAACTGCTAGTACAATGTGTAGACCGTATTAAATTCTGTTTAGTATGAAACCGTCATTTTGGGTTAACGGAGCCAACCAAACTATTGAGGATTGCGTTGAGGTTATATGATGTATTTTTCTCACCTATCCATTTATCAGGTTACCAATGTGTTTTTCTCTGCTTGCAAAGTTCAGACACAACTGCAACTCTTATACTGGATTGGACTGTGCTGTAAGTCCTTTTGTTTTACAAAACGGATTGTCTTTTAACTGCACTTTTTCTGCTTCTTTATTTCAATCTCTTTGTGTTCATAGATGGATTTTTAACCTTCAGAATAATTGCATCTTCCCAGCTAAGAGCAGATGATTGCTTGTTTTTTCTCTGGTGTACTTTTCTCACTTAATTGTCTCTCATTCCATCATTTCTCCCTTGCCACTTCTCCTCCTTTGCTTTGCATTACATGTTAAGATATACATGTTATATTACATTCACCTGACATGTTGAATGCATATAGTGTTCTTGACAGAAATTCTCTGTGTTGCTGCACATTGCTCTCATTCTCTAGTAATTCATAGAGATACATGAAAGGTTAAAAATTATAGGTAACCATGAGTACATAAAAAACAGTCTGATAATCCTGCCACCAATCCCTTTCTTTTATTTTTGTGTTTATCACTGTTAATAACTGGATGTAATTAGCAGTGATTTAGTCTGCATATGTTCAGGTGGTTACAATGCAGGAGATTGTTCTCGGTCTAAAACAAGTATCTGAGCATGTCCAAGTCAAATAATTGGCAATTATTGACTTATTTAAATGAAATGGTTAATTTGATTTGGCACTATGTATTATATATATATTTTTTTATATTTAACTTGTGTGCAAATGCTCTTGGATCTGGATGTACCACCATTGTTTAATATATAAATTGTGACAATTTTGCGAATTATTTTGTCAAAAGTAGCAAATATCACAGTGAAAATCTATAGTAAATAAATTTAAAACCAAAATTAACATTTTATTTTCAGTGTGTAGATAGATAAAGGTGTTAAATCTACATAGAAACCTTTCTGTGATTTTTTTTGTTTTTGTACATTAATAACTTTTCATTCTTTATAAAACTTGGTCCTTTCCCTCTTCCCCCTACACAAAAGATTGGCAGCAGCAATTCCACCACCAGCTAGATGGCCCTGCCAAATTATTATTATTTTTTTTGAATAATGCTGCACATTGCATATAAGGCGCTCCGACAGAAGGCCTTGAGCTATGAGAGGTGCGCTTGAGGGTCTAACATAGCGATGGCCTCGCTGTTGATTCAGCGCCATTGAATTGCCCCATGTCAGAGGGGGGAATAATTATAGGCCTTCCCTGGAACCTAACTGTGTCATCTAGCGGCAACTTGCTGGCACTGCAGCTGTCAGTGCTGGCGATTTTTTTATTTTTTTTCTTGCGCATACACATCGGCAAAAATCCTAAAACTGCATTGTAACTTTAAAAAGTAAAAAAATATATTTTGTGTACTCTGTTGCACAAACCACAATGTTACTGGTTAATGACCCACAAGTTATTTCTTGTTATTTGCTCCTTGTTGCCCCACCTGTTAAATGATGGGACATGTGTAAAAGTATTGTGGAAATTCCCACTGATAGGTTAGATATTTTAATTGGTATTGTTGTCCTATTTAATTATCTAAAAAGCTATATTAAACTTGAAATCAAAGTTCAGACTCTGCTGCGGCATGTTTCCACCCATCTACTAGAAGTTCAGTGTGGAAAAGAGGCTTTGTCTCTCAGAAAGCTGCTAAATTTTCAGACACAATGTTACCACCATCACCACAATTATCTCCATTGGTTGCAGACTTGTGTTAGAGTTTTCACTTGGAAATGAGCTCCCCTTAATTACTTTATCAGGGAGCAGGCAAACACTTACATGGATGCATATACTCTAATGCAGGACTTAAGAAATACTGGAAGTCAGGGAGCCACATCTTAAATATTTCTGCTGGCTCCTAAACATTTTTGTATATATTCCATTGCCCGGCTCCTAACTAACCTGGTGGCTCCTAAGTTATGGATACATTTGTCAATCCCTGGTTTAATCTTTGAAAATTTAAATACTGAATAATGCAATTATAAATTATGAAAGTCATTTTATTCTAGTAAATGTATATTTTAAAATAACTAGCACCTTTGGATCTTTCCTGTTTTATGCTACCACGTGCGCTGTGCGCGCTTGCACGGCACTGGAAGCCTCCTGTTGCCGGGTGCGCTCACGTCCCCTAACCCCCTACACCCCTTGCCGGCCCTAACCCTCACCCTCTACACCAGTTAGCGGGCATAACCTTAACCCCTACACCCCTTCCTGACCCTAACCCTGTAAACCTAACCCGAAAACCCCTAACTGCTTAACAGCCACAAGGAGACAGCTTCATCTGCACAGGGCATAACATGTGCACGTGTGGTAGCATAAAACAGGAAAGCACCACACCTTTTACTAGGGTGTTACAGTGGTACTTTAATGTCAATTTCCCTAATGTCAAGTGATTTGTTTTTTTAGTGCAAAAACAAAGATTGGAATATTGAAAGCCTATTAATTTAAATACATTATAGAAAATGTGACAGAAAGATAAAACAAGTCACACCCAAATGCCATTACTAATGCATGAGGATCTTAACACAATAACCTGATGTTGTCACACCCATCCATTATGTAACCTATTCAAATAGTAGTGGAAATAATAATGCAGGATTAGACCACATTTTCTGGATACATTAATGACATTTTTAATAGTTTGTGGGCTTCATAAACAGTTCCTCATATTTTTCATATATAATTGTATGTAACTAAAATAGTCTTAATGCAAATGTCTAAACATTTTGGGATTCAACCGCAGAACAACTGAAAATATGCTACTGGAGCGTTAGTTCATGCTGAGTAATGAGAAAGCGTATCAGAGACTTCATAACAGCGGCAGAGTATGATGAAGCAAAGACACTGTTGTCGTAATTCAAATAACAGAATTTGTACGTTCACTGCTTTGTATGAAAATATTGGCAAGTTGTCACAAATGGCATTGATGAAGTGTGATGCTATACTCTGGATGGGGATGATTCATTTACTGTATGTAAGCCAAATATAGCATATAGGAGGTCTGAAAAGAGCAAGGAGGGTTGCTCTTTAGTGCATTTCTTCTTTCATATTAATACCCCCCAAAAAAAAATATAAAAATAAATATATATATATATATATATATATATATATATATATATATAATATGCGCTCACTCACATGCTCGCTCTCATCGGAGTATCCACCCCTTTGCTAAAGCAAATTAAATGCATGTTTAGTAACTCTGTTCAAACCAGTGTCTTTAAAAATGACCAATAAAAAAAATAATTCCAGCTAAATGTAAAATGTTTCATGTTTTTTTACATAAACTTGCTGATACGTTTCAGTTGAGGTTTATTGTGAAAAATGTTCATACATTTTTCCAGACTGGTTTAGTCTGACCCTTAATGATCTAGAGAGTGCTCGCCAACAGGCTTCCTAAGCAAGCTTTGGGAGTAGTTTTTACTTTTGTGTTTACTTTTACACTTTTATCTTATATTGCAAAAACCTAAATCTGAAAATATGCCATCTGTACTAGGAAATGAATAAATTCTGCCAAAAAACAAAATAAAGCCAAATTACTCACTGGAGTCTGCATGTGCTCACATTCTTTACTCAAACGCATTTAGACTGAAAGCAATGCATGCAGCAGTAATTGCTATTTAACTTAGAAGTGGAACTAAAACTTTGGTGGGTGGATTAATGTAATTATTAGTGTAATTAAAGGTATATCTAAGTTTCCCTTTTTATCCTTATCTAATCTAACACAATCTGTTTTTAGAAACAAACATTACATTGATTTATTCTAGACGCTTACAGATTAGTTTTATTTAAAAAAAAAAAAAAATACCCCCTTCCCAAGAGTTGCTTACATAGGCAGAGTGTACCTACCAATAGAAACACTGCATTTGGGTAAGATTTTGTTAACCCTATTCTAACATTTAAGCAAGTAGCCACACAATGCAGAGATCCAGAGCAGTTGCATACTCAAGGGAGGGGATAGAGGTGTGACAAGAAGAAAAAATACTACAAATTCCATGATGCTTTGCTGCAGGGACTGATTTTCCATACTGCTACAATAATTTTTGAATTTTATGCAAATTTAGCTTGGATTTTTTTCAGGGGCTTTCATTCCCAAAATCACTTGTCAGGAAACTAAAGAAATTATGGAATGATTCTCCCCTATCCGATGCATTCCATGTAACTTCTATCTGCCTTTATCTTTAATCAAT
Source organism: Discoglossus pictus (assembly GCA_027410445.1). NCBI lineage: Eukaryota > Metazoa > Chordata > Amphibia > Anura > Alytidae > Discoglossus > Discoglossus pictus. The sequence goes on from CM050163.1 coordinate 273,491,906, forward strand.
GTAACTTTAAAGTGTGAAAATGCTGCTTTTTAACTACATTCGATTGATAAATGGCTTTTTATACCATATTTGAACTGAAGGCTTTTAAGCAGACACAAAAACAAACAATAAGAAGAATCCGATCTACTTCATGTGTACTGTTTAAAAGTATACTGTACATTTAACTAAGGAATATCTATCTGATAACTAAAGTAAAAGGAGCGTTTGCATTAAAAAAACATGCATTTTTTTACTCCTTTGGGAGTGTCATTTGCAAAAAGAAACACGGTGGCACATTATCAAATACCTTCTTTCAGATTCACATAAAAGCATACAAAGCATTTTTTTTTCTAAGTGAAACTTTTTAAAACTTAATTGAAACTAACCGGAAATGCCTCTGCGTATCCATCTAATAGAGGAGAATGAGTAACATATGAAACATGTTTTGTGTGAAAAAAATCCAAAATAAACATTGATAACCTTACCCTAACCTTTGCTAAATCTCTTTGAGTATGCAAGCAGTTGATTTTGAGAGTTAAAACCCCTGGAAGTCCCTGATAAAATAAAATTCATAATTAGTTTTGACCATTCGCAGGCAGCTAATGCGTTGTTTCAATCTATGATGGCAGTTTGTCCTGGAAGGCATCATGAGATGTGTCGTCCCCTGCACAAGGAAGCAAGGAGGCGTGGATTTCTGCACTGTGCTGATGTTGGCCTGAAACTTAGTATGGGGTTAAAAAAAAAACAAATGCAGAGTTTCTATTGGTAGGTACACTATGCCTACATAAGCAGGTCTGGGGGTGTGGAAAACACATTATTTTTAAATAAAATAAATCTGTGTGTATATGAATGACTCCATGTAATGTGTGTGTCTGATATAAGCAGCACATGTTAGAGTAGAGAAAGGGAAAAACAGGGAAAATTAGATGTCCCTTTGGATTTTCATGGGCATAAATATAATTTGTACAGTTATATTCCTACATTATTGGCTACTTAGACAGTTATATAGTCAAATCCGTTTATTCTGCTCCAGAACCTCCAAAAAAGAAACATGCTGTCACAAAATTGATAAGAGAAAATAATGCTCTGACTGCACGCTTCTATTAGCCAGCCTTTTCTTTAGCTCCTTACTTTCTGACCTAGCTGATCACTTGGGTTGAATGTCTTTGTTTCTGTTACATGTTACCCATTAAGGTTCTGTATCCTCGTCTGTATACAGGGTAGGTAGTAATCTAGGCTGGAAGCTGTAGTGAGTAGTAAATAAATCCAGTGAAATCATTATGTGCAGAGATATTTTTTTCCTTTTGAACACGAGCAGCCACCCTCAATCTGTCATAAGACATCGGGCATCGCTCATTTCTCTGTTGTGCTCAGGGACTAGCTTACTTCCAATTTGCTGGACTTGTCTCCTTTAGAGTTTGTTACCAGTAATACATGTGTCTTGTTCTTGAGTTTACACTCTGTTAAAGGGAACATCAATTAAGACTTTTTTTTTTTATGTAGCTGTTGCGTTTCTTCCTTGGCTGCAAATAATGCGCCTCCTTATGTACATTACAAAGCAAAATGCATGTTGAAAACTATATTGTACTTTATGGCAGATTTTTTACCCCTTTTCCAGTGTCCGAAAGTGTGTGTTGTTAAGTACAACAAAAACTAGGACTACTAGTGGTGTCTAATACTTGGTCTGTATTACAGAAGGTACCTGGGTTACAGATGACCCACACTTAAAGCACTACTTAATTCAGCACAACTTGGAGCACACCACTGTCATGATCTCCTGAAAGCATGTTGAAATACTTTTTGGATTTTTTTTAAATAGGAGCATTTTTCACAGAGAAATTACATATATAGTTGTGAGCATGCGGGTCGTTGCTAAAGCTAGCGAGCGACGCAGTTGCTGGCAAGGAGCGCCAACGAGCCGCAGGACTTAGAAAAATAAACATTACGAGCTCGCAAAGATACAACCTTAGCGCCCGAAACACGCGCACAGGGAAACATTAAGAACACACAACAAACACATAAAAAGCTTACCCACAGCAAGGGGGAGGGGGGGGACACCCAGGACCTCTGAAAGTGAAGTAACACCTCAATTTAAGTCGAAATCCAACAGTTTAGACACCCGAAAATCCCCTGAGCAAGAGTAAACATGTCCGCCAACGAAAACGAGGCTACAGTACCCTAAACACGCAAAACACCATGAAACACATACAGATTTTCCGAATATGCCGGACGAGGTCCAAGAACAAGGGCGCAAAATCAGCCATAGCCGCGTACCACGCACATTAGGAGCCATTTTACAACACTAACTTACACAATGCGGAAGTACACAGCTACCCTAACGGATTTTCCTCGCGCATGCACACTATTTTTTTTTTTTTCTTTTTTTAATGGTATTAAAAGTAGACAATTACAATATAAATATATAAAACAGAGTACACCGCAAAAAAACGACAAAATAAAGAGACAAGACATACATTTACAATACATATTGTGAACTTGTACCAGAAATTATAATTTCTGGGAGCTAAGTCCCAGAGATATTAAAACTTAAATTATAACTGAGAAAGATCTTTATTTTGATCCCAAATTTTCCATTTATAAAGTTTTATTTTTATAAGACCTTGCTCTTGAAGAGATTTTTCAAGATTTCTGTTTCTATCTACCATATATGTGATTTCACGCCAAGAGGGAACGGAAGACTGACCCCATCTCCTTGCTATCAAAAGTTTAGATGCCATGAATATCTGAAGTAAAAACGCAATTACGTCCAGAGCAAGCTGATTCGAAAAGATGTGAAATAAAACATTTTCTACAGAAAAGGAAATGGTAATGCCCAAAATATTCCTAATATGCCCAAAACAAGTTTCCCAAAATTGTTGAATTATTGGGCAACTCCACCATATATGGGCATGTGAACCCACCAAACCACAGTTCCTCCAACAAAACTTCAGATTATCTTTCAGAACACTAATTTATACAATCTGGAAGTACACAGCTACCCAAACAGATTTGCCTTGCGCATGCACACTATTTACACTACACACTGCACACATTGCTGACACTTACACAGCAGTGAAAACACACATTGTATGCTGCAGCAACATGAAAATAGATTGTCAGCTCTTCAGCACAAAGCTTCCTGCATATATTACTTCAAAATAGGTAAAGTATATTAATTTATTATTTTATTCATTCCATTAGCATACAAAAAAAAAAACGCCAAAGCTGCTCATAACACACAAACAACCAACAGCCTCACAATGAGCGCCGAAGGTGTTCAGCGCGAGGCTCGCAATGAGCGCCCAAGGATCTTGGAACACCAACAAAATTAATGTCGCAAACAAACACCATTACCTGCCTTACAATCGTATTGCCGTAATTTTTTGACGGGCAAGTCGCTAGTTAATACGTTAAATCTATGTTTACATTTGTCACTGGCAAGTCCCCAGGCAGATCAACAGCTCTTTGCAGAGAGCATAAGCAGAACAAGTTAACCCTTCACACATTCATCTGTACAGAGAATGTAACGCTGGAATCAACAGGTTGTGGGTTAGCTGCATTCCTGAGTTCAGGGAAAAACTATAAAGCTTTGTCTTAACCGCACAGTGTTTACTTATGTTATTAATCAAGGAACAGTCAGGAGGCAGTACACCGCCTAAAACTTTAGATTTTTTTAGGTGTTAGTGTAATAAAAAAAAAATAGATCATTTTAACATACAATCTTGTGCGTTTTCACAAAATGAAGAGCAGTGAAGAAAATGGCCCTTTAAGAACTGGCTCCCAAGACTTTTTATATGAGTTTGTTGTTATGTTCTACTAGAGAATTGCCCGTCAAATTACGGCAATGAAATTTTAAGGTAGCTAATGCTGTTTGGTGTGTAGTACTGAAATATATAATACATTACTAAATGAATATACTTTACCTATTTTGAAGCATTGTGTTGAAGAGCTGCAATGTGTTTTGATGTTGCTGCAGCATTAGTGGTGTGGAGCTGCTGTGTAAGCGTGCTGAATGTGTGCAGTGTAATAGTGTGCGTGCGCGAGACCAAACCGTTAGCGTAGTTTGTGTACTTCCGCATTGGCGTAAAATGGCAGGTAATGTGTGGTATGCGTGTTAACTAAATATCCGTAGTTCGTTTGTGGTGTTTTGCGTGTTTAGAGTGCTGTAGCCTCGTTTTCGGTTTGATCGGCGGCCATTTTTTCTCTCGCTTAGGTGATTTTCAGCAGTTTAAACTCTTTTTTTTGTACTTAAATGGACATGTAAATTAACTTTTTGAGGTGCCGGATGCCCCCCCTTGCTGTAAGTAAGCTTTTTATGTGTTCGTTGTGTTTATTTCTTGTGTTTCTGATGTTTTCGGACAGTTTTGCGTGTTGGGAATGGCTTGTTTCGCAGATGTATTTTTTTGCGAGGGACGCAGTTGGCCTTTACGTGTTGCGATGCATTTTTGTTTTTTCTAAGTCGTGCGACTTAGTCTAAGTCGTGCGTTTTTTTGTGTTAAGTCTTGCGTGTGTGTGTAACTGCGTGTAAGGCGCCTTTGAGTTTTTTTTTTGTTAAAAGTCGTGTGTGTGTGTGTGTTGCCGACGTTGGACCTTCCACCACGGCAAATGTGGCCCCTCGCTTCGCGAGGATCCGCATATGCGGGGACGTTAGGATGCTCCACCACCGCAAATGCTTTGCGAGGGACGCAGTTTTTGCAGGCTCGCTGCGCAACTGCTCGCAACTATATATGTGATTTGAATTGAGAGAGCAAAATAGTTTTCTGTAACTTTTTTTTACAGTACAGGGATATTATTATTGCAGTATTACACTGTATTGTTATCACATATGAACCATTATATATAACATATAATATTATGATGATGATTATTCAGAGATCAGAGTTGCATAATAATCTTACCTAAAAACATTCTCCGGAACCAATGTCATCCTTAAAGGTATTTATATGTTTCCTGGGTTTCAAATGTTTGGTAAGAAACGGGCAGTGATTATCAGGAAAATAGGTTATATAGATAAGTTCAGTGTACTTACAGAATTATAGGCAAGAAAGTAAGATCCAGCTTTGCACACCCACAGGGAGCTTACATAACCAAGTACAGACAGGTACAAAGTTTGACCTTTCAAAGGAAGTACTTGCTGCAGGATGGAATCACATGGTTGGGTGGGGTGTGAGCTCACCGCAATCAGAGGACAAGAGAGAGACTACATATCCCAGGCTGCTTTGCAATACAGGAACCCCAGAGTATGATGCAAATGTATCAGCTAACCCTTTTCTCTCTTGATTTGGCCACAATTAATAATGCATTTTATTATAATCTTAGCAGAGATTTTCAGGGGTGTCCACTAACAAAAGCCTCTTCTTGCAAAATGAAAATATTTAGCAAACATCAGGTTGAGTTTGTAAATGTTTATTTTGGTATTTTTTCATGCAAAAATGTTGCCTACTCTACTGATTCTCCTCTATCAGATTCATTCATAATCCAGGAAACTTAGATATGCCTTTTAACCCGCAGACCACCTGTACATAAAGAAAAATCTTCCACCTTTTGTGAAGTACATAACAAACTGTCAGTGTTAGCAGCTGAATACGCCATTACCATAACACAATCTTCAAGAGAACCTTAATCTTTTAAGACTGTTTGTATATAGGAAGTTTCCATCCTGTATTATGTGAGCACTTCCTGATAGCTTGGAGACTGAGAACAAGTTCTTATCTACTGAAGAGTGGAGGGAGAGGAGTCAGGAGTGGGGGATTTAATAAATCATATTTGTTTTTGCTGTTTGATGCCTACCACCTTCCCTTACACATGATTTAGTAGCAGGCAGCTCACAACAATAACTTCAAGCTTTGTTCCATAACAAATGGAAATGTTCCTCTAATACCCAGAACCTTGATACAATTATCATGGGTAACAAGGTCCCTGAGAGGCATGAAAGTATATTTTCTTTTCCTAAATAAAAACTAGCTTTATGTCTAATTATGCTCTTTGTCCAAATCTTTCAAATGTGTTTTTTCACCATACAGTGATTCTTCAAAAGGCCACATTTTTTATTTAAGGAAACCAATTAAACGAAAGTGACAGATTTGTGGTTCCAATAACTGAACCAATTAGATGACATGTTTACTGCTTAATGTAAAAGTAGCAGTTTGGTCTTTTCCTTTTTATATCTATAAGCACAGACTACATTGTGTGAAACAATAGCAGACATTAGTATGAACATACCGGTTCTTAAATACTATTGACTCATCTCTCATCTACATTCATTTAATATAATGTTTTTTTCCCCTGTGCAATAACTAGAGGGCATGACAATCTGTAGACTAGACTCCTGACTATGGCAGTATTACACAACCACACTGATTCATGTCTTCTAGTTGTGTGTCGTCACAGAAAGCTCTCAGAGTTATTAGTGCCCATTACTGTTGTCATCGGCTTATCATTGTAATGATACCTCTCTGGATTTTTACAATTGAAACTGCATTGCACCACGATATCCTAGAGTATTCATGAGCTGCATTATGTGCTGTGGGTAACAGTAGGATACGACCTCACTATTACAGTGGAGTTGCTTCCACTGTCCATAATATACACATATTATACATATACACATTAAATATATATATATATATATATATATATATATATATATATATATATATAGATTTAGATATCTAAATCTAATTTCATGCATGCACTCTCTCATAAACACATGCTTCAATATATATATATATATATATATATATATATATATATATATATATATATATATATATATATATATATATATATATATATATATATATAATGTATCATTACTGCCGTGTGTGGGTTTCTCATTTGGAAATAGCTATTGAGATTTTTTTAACTCCTATATATGATTGCTGCACACTGGAATCAATAACTTTCCCCCTTTGACCCAATTTTTATCTTAACATTAAACTATTGTTATCTGAAGTAGCATTTTTGGTTATGTATGTAGCATTTCCTTGTTGACCTTTCCCTTGATTAGCCATATTTTCCTATAATTGTCCTTTGTTTAGTGATACTGTTGGGTATTTCAAATTAATCATGAGTGATCACATAGCTATCTTTGATACATCACAAAATTTCACTGGCCCTAGTATTTTAGATTTTTAGAAATAGGCGATAAAAATGTTGGCTTTTGTCATACATGGAGGCTACTGTATCACTGTACACACTGCCCTTTTGGATTTATAAGTACTGTTATTTATTATGTGAGTGATTCTTGCAGAGCAAGGTGATCTAGCCTTTAATGAGCAACAATTTGGTGGGATCCCTTGTTGTATCCGCACCCGTACGCAGTTGATGGCATCTTGCCTGTCCTGATCTGCTGCGTTTTTAGTAGCTTCTAGACAGATTTCGGGTTGAGAAGTGACTGAGCGCAGCATGAAACTGCCACGCAGAACAGATGGTTTAAACAATTTGTCATGAATAAATATTGAATTATGAATCACCATAGTAAATGCTCAGATTGGAAACTATCAGGCTGCATTAATGTTTGTTTATTCATTTTAGGGTGGGTATTTATTATTATTATTAATAATAATAATAATAATTATAATTAATATGAATCTATATGATCATGTGAGAATTATAACAAAACTAAACAGCAAGAATCTTTAAAACTGAACATTGGTGTATATATATGCCCTAAAAAGTAAGCAGGGTTTCTGTTGTCCTAAACTGCAGATATGTTTAAAATGCATAATTTGCAACTATAATTAATTTATGGTATTAAATTCCAATTAGTGTAAGGAACGGTAGGCAGTTCCTTTGGTATTACAACCAATTTAGTATAGTGTCGCACATACTCTTCAACAAACCTTGGATTGTTTTAATCGTCTGATTTTGGGGAAAGACAAGGCACTAATTATATATATATATATATATATATATATATATATATATATAAATATATAAATATATATATATATATATATATATATATATATATATATATATATATATAAATATATATATATATAATCGCAACTTACCTGACTTTTTTCCCCCCCTTTATGTTGAAGTATATGTATAAATATGGCTTCCCAAGCCCTTGCCTTCTAGCTAGGTCCTGTTTGAGGTGGATATCAAAAATAAATCCTCTGTCCTGTGCCCCCTTTGCTATCTGCCATCTCTCCTTTTTTGCACTCTTTCCCACAGGGCCTCACACTCGCTTCTAGGGACAGTGTCCCAACCCGGTGCCCTCTGTCCCAGTTGTACCTTCTTCTCTGTACCCCCACCAGACCCTGGCTCTATGTATGTGGTGTGCTGTGCTGTACTCACACAGAGGCTGGCATGCTGGTCCTCCGTGGAGAAGTGTGAGGGTTTCTCTCCAGATAGCAGTTGTGGAAAGGTGCTGTGCCAGATTGTGTGGCTGGGTGCTGGTGTCCTTCTGTAATCTGGGAGCGAATCCAGGCCCTGGATCTGGACCTCCGGGTATTGCAGGCGGTAGAGCTCTACTGGGTGCCGGTTGAGTCTCTGGGGGTTCTCTAAAGGAGGCTGCAGCTCCTGTCACAGTCTCTCCTCCCCTCCCCCTGCTGGGTTCTGGGTCTGAGGTAGGTCTTCTTAGCTGGGGGAAGCACACTGGGCCACCAAGGCCTCGAGTCAAGATGGCGGCTGCGCCGCTCAAATAGCGCAGCAAAGCCCCAGGTCCTGTTGGTTTGCGGTCGTGAATATAATTCAGACCAATACAGTATATATATATATATATTATTATGAAATTCTTGGAGGAACGGAGTTTGAACTTCGAGGAAACAAATATAGAAAAAGCTATACATTTGGAGTTGTTTTTTTTTGCCATTAGACAGATGGTGTTTGATAATGTGTCAGTGTACAAAACATATTCAGACGTTAAACTCATTAGGGCTTGCCTCTGTAAGCCAATGAGATCTACAGGCTATATGCTCTCTGCATTTCCTTTTTGTTTCAATGAAGTTTAATCAAGCTTTGCTTAATATTTTTCATACAATGTTTTAAAATGTCCTTTTTTTTTTTTTTTTTTAAACCCCATGGAAAAAAAAGTTGTAACCCATGTCCCCTTGCACAGCATGGAAGTTACTTTTTTAGTACTACTCCTCAGAAGATCTACCAGTGCACTCTAACAAGGCTAGGTCAGCTACCCAATCAGGCATGTTTATGAATAATGTACAACAATTGTATGTCTTCCCATCTCTTCACAGTCAGTGGGAAGTGGATGGACAGTGCAACCTGTTTGTGAATGTTTTTGTTGGCATTATTCTTGCCCTGTTTGACTGTCATAGGAAGTCATTCTTTGATTTCATAATGAAACACTTGGCTTAGATATTTCATTCCCAGATCTGTCCAGTGGCATAGTCATGTTGAGCAGCCGTCCATAAAATGATTTCAAGACTTGTGCATTTCAGCAATTTCCTGCCATCTGTTAGTTGCACCATATAATGACTAGAAGAGATGCTTATCTCCACCATGATACAATCACAAAAACAGGGGGTGCATACATTTTTACTCCACGCTACACGCTGATGTAAGGAAATGCACTGATTACCACCACATTAAAAAAAATCCAATTTCTCCCACAGAGATCTGCATTTTAATGCTTCCTAAAATAAGTGTAGTTCAGTGTGACAACTAAAGTTGCATAGGACATAACTACAAGTAATTCCAGCTGTTGAATGTCTCCATTACAAGTATGATATATGTCTATATATTTGCATTTGTTGTTAACACCAGGGAGGAATCTTGAATATGGATAATATTTGGTTCTGTTCAAAGGATGCTACAATGTTGAGGCACTTAATGTAATTTAATGGGAGTTCACAGTAGGATACCCCACCTTTTCAGGATCTAGGCCAGTAATTTAGGGCTTGGCAAATTAAGGGAGCCAGGGCTTCTACATATTTACTTTCTGGCTCCTAACTTTTTGATTATTAAAACTATATTATTCTTTATAATCCATAACCTAGCTCCTAAAAGTGTGTGTCTGGTTCATAACTAAACTTGCTGGCTCCTAAAATGTCAAACTAATGTGTCAGTCCTGCAATAAGCAAACTAATATTAGATTCCCAAAGATACTAGAAATGCTTTATGCTCCTGGCTTTTATAGCTGTTAATATTATGCAAGGAATGCACATAATATATGCAAATATTAATAATTACTCAAAAACAAATAATTATTCCCTATTTAAAATGTGTACATTTAATGAACTTTTTTTTTAGGGGGGGGGGGGGGTCTTTGTGGGGGGAAAAACTGCCTGTGATCGTGTCATATGCGGGGATGATGTTTAATATCATACCTTCCTTACTAGTGTGTTCACTTTCATTTCTTACACTGAACTGCCATTTGTTAATTTGCTTTTGTCTCAAGTTATTGCAGCAACAATGCACAGACATCAACTATTGCACAAATGGAAGGAGCTGAGACTAACCCCAGATCTTTCCCCCATTATACAGTATATACAATCCACTAGTTTTAGTCTTGTACTTTATTGCCTGAAGCGGCCTGTTATACCATACCAGCAATTGTGCCTTCTCGTTTTAATAAACTTGTGTTTTTATTGGCAAACTGAAATCCCTCTCACACAAGTCTGTCCTGGTTTGTGTGAATATTTGATGTACGGATTGATAAAACATGGGAGGGAATGTTAGTCTAAAGTGTGGCTCTGCTGAAAACCTTGTAAGGATCGTTACCAGAATAACAAAGAAGATTTACAGTACCTGTTAAACTTGTTTAACTTTCTTGTCAATATCGATAGAAAGTCAGCTTTAAGGGGGAAATATGTATACATATAAACGATAGGTTATTTTTAAGGACAATTGTAGTGGATTAGCAAGTAAATCTCATATGTTTGGCAGTCAGCCCAGCCTGCTTCCAGGCTCCATGGTAGTCCAGCACACTGGCCAGGCCCCTGATAGACACCGGTAGGAGGAGATACAGAACTGTGCTTCAGGGGGAAACTGACAACTGAAAAGCTAAGAAAAAAATGAACTTTCATTTATTTTTAACTGCATACTATTTTTGATAGCCTAGTAAACAAACAAATGAGCTTTATTTGTGAATTAACTACAGTGATCCTTTAAGTGCCCAACCTTTTTAGTTTGTTTGCAAATGCAACCTTTATGACTTGTTAGTTATACTGCAAATTGCTTACTATGATTTTTCACTACTACCATCTTTTTGATTGTAAAACTTTGAAAACACAGTTTGTGGACTTATGGTGTCATTAGATAATGTGTACAGTACCCTCCAGCAGTATTAGTACCCTTGTTAAAGTTAAGCAAAAAAGACTGTATAAAATGTCAGATGTTTATCAGCCCAATCTTACACTGAAAATATGAGTGAGACCTAAGCTTTCATTCAGGTAAAATTATTCAAAGACAAATTGCTTATAAAAAGAAAGAAGAAAAAAAGCATTTTTCTCAGAAACATGTGTTACAATTATTGGCACTCCTGCATTCAGTGCTTCCCATTTTACCAAGATAAGAGCACAAAGTATTCTCTTATAGTGCTGGATAAGATGGGAGAACAAATATAAAGGGGTCTGAGACCATTGTTCCATACAAAATGTCTCCAGATCCCTGGTCTTCACTTGCGGACTATACTCTTCAGCTCATCCCACAGATTTTATATGGAATTTTTGTCCGGTCTAGGGTGGCCATTGCAAAAAAAAATTATATAATGAATGAACCATTTTTTGTGGGTTTAGTGATATGCTTTGAATCATTGTCCTGGTGGAAACTCTAACCACGACCTGGTCTTCATCTCTTGATGCTGGAGTCCATGATGTAATGTATCCTAAAAAGATTACCAGGGCTTATGGGAGAAAAACAGTTATATCACAGATCCATTACCACTCTTCACAATGGTTATAAGGATCTTTTCTATGTGGCATTAACTATTTTTTTACCCCAAGCCCATTTCTGGGGTTTGTCCTCAGAAAGCTATAATTTCGGTTTAATTTGACCATAGAACTTGGTTCCAATCAAATTTCCAGTGATGTGTAACAAGCTCTATATGCTTTTAACGACAGCATAGTCTTTCTTTTGGCAAGCCTTCCAAATAATTTATTTTCAAGTAATTTTTTTTTAATTAACATTCCTTGATTTTATGAAGGTTACCAACATTTTGTCTCCTTTAATTTATGTATACTCTGATCCATTGATGGATAACTAAGTCATGGATGACCCCTTAAGACTTGTGTGTTTTATAGTATGAATGGTAATATATGTCCAAAAGGTTTTGTCGATAAAATCATTTCTAGGGGTGCTAATTGTGATGGGTTTCTGAAAAAATGTCTTATTTAGTTTTTCTTTTAATTATTTGCCCTACTGAAAAGTTACATTTGTATCATATTTTCAGTTTGAGATCAGGCTGATGAACAGACTTTTTTTAATTTACCAACGGTGCCAATAGTTCTGAGTGGTGCTAAGTTGGATCAAACTAACTGATTACTTTATCTATTTGTTTCTTTAATGTTTTTCAATTTGTTAAACGATCACTGTCTTGCATTTACATGTGAAGCATAAAGGAAGAGCTCGCCACACCCTTGATAGACACAGATAGGAAGAGATGCACAGCTCTGAGGAGAAAACACAAGGTTTAAAAGTCAAGAAAATGTAAATTTTTACTTCTTTTAAATGGTTTACTGTTTTCAATAGTCTATGATCAGCAAACATACATATGATCTTTACCTGTAAATTCCCTACAGCGGTATTAGACAATACCAGTGTCATGCTGCAGCAAGCAGACAGTGGTGTGCTTTGTTAAAAGCTAGACAGCAGCAGCTTTTAAAAAATGCCCTGTCAGTGTAATCCTTTGAACTTACTTTTTTTCCGGAATGCTGAAAATTTCTGCCATCCCCTTAGCATTATATATATTTGCCTATTCACACATGCTGTCTTAAAAAGTTACTATTGCTACATCAACATATTAAATATTTGATTACCCCATTCCCCAAGTCATTTCACAACAGAAATCCTTCTTGGTATATTTTGTTACAACGTAATGTTATATTTATAAAGCAGTTTCAAACTTTGAAAAAAATAAAATGATCATTAAAGCAAAGTTGTAGCTTGTCTTTATATTTTATGTTAATCTTTACGGAGTCTTTACTGAGATTAAAACAAGATGATTATTATTATTATTATTATCATCATCATCAAATATTTATAATGCACCAACATATATTCCACAGCGCTAAACATAGGATGAAACCGAACATAAAAACAATATCAATATTGAATAAATGAATAGAGCACTTTGTCTTTGAGTTTACAATCTTGCATATTGAGTACTTTTCCAGGCATCCTATATGATTAAAAACTTGCAAATTTACAATCTTAGGGATTTGGAAGGTGATAGATAAATTGGGCATAGTAAGTATGAAGGTGATAAGCCTCCTAAAATAGATGTATTTTTTAGCGAGGTTTTGAAAGACTTGAGACAGGAGGACAGTCTAGTGTAGCGAGCCAAGGAGTACAAAGGAATTGGGGCAGCATGAGAAAAGTCCTGAAGACTGGAATTAGAGGAGGTGATAAGAAAGGAGCAAAGAAGAAGGTCATTAGCAGAATGGAGGGGGCGGGTGGGTGCTCTATTTTGAGAAAGATCAGCGATATAAGGGGGTGCATTATTGTTGATGGCTTTATATGTTAGGGTTCAAAATGTTATTGTGGAGGTTATGGGAAGTCGGTGGGGTGATACGTACAGAGGAGCTGCACACAGAGCGATGAGCCTAGCGGAGGCGTTCCTTATAGATTGGAGTGGTGAAAAACAAGAGATGTGGAGACCAAGGAAGGAATTGCAGTAGACGAGATAAGATGAGAGAGTGTATTAGAATTTTAGTTGTCTTGTGTAAGATAGTGAAGAATTTTGGAGATATTTTTCAAATAGACAAGATTTGATGAATGAATTTAAATGAGGAATGAAAGAGAGGGCGGGATGAAGAACAAGATCATAAAATTGGTACTTTAAAACACTGCCAAACATAGACATTTAAAGGAACACTGGTAATATTTGTGAAGTGCCCTCTTTTGAACGACTACACTTGAAAATGGGCAACATGTTTTTAGAATGTACAAAACAAACAAATTAGACAGCCTATGGAGTATTTTTATTTACATGCAGTTATGTTGCTATGAAATCTGTCTTCCTGCAGTGGGAGTTGTTTAAATTCACAGAAAGCTTCTGTCTGTACAATTACAATGTTTCTAGTTTTTCAGAAAAGACAATCCATAAAAAAATGACCACAGTTTCCCATTAAAAGGACATAGCACTATCTTTTTTAAATACGCCATAGTTATGCATTATATAGAACGTTATTTTAATACAATCAGTGAATGCTCATTTTATTTTGAATGAAATGCTTGTGTCTAAGGGGCTATTTGGTAGCTCTAACTCCCTATGTGATGGGAGGCAGCTAGTCAATTCATCTTGGCTTGTTGCTCTAGGTACAATATGTACTGCAGCTATCTTGATGGCATATACACTGAGCACAGTCGTGCAATCATGCGCTAAACCACATGACCGTGTGACGTCAGACTTGGTCATGTTGGGAGGCGCTGTGAGGCACTGGAAATGCTTCTTATGCTTCCAAAGCAACAGCGGCATCTGATTGGTTTTGCGATTATCTGCAATGCCCTGGTTGGTCCTCGCTTTTCACTCCTCAATAATATGGGCACTTCCATCCAGATTAAAGCTATTGGTTCCCCCCTACCCTTTTTATTTTAATTAGTTTTTTTATATTTATTACTAGCGATTTGCCCGTCAAAAATGACGGAGCAATAAAATTTGAAGCCATGGCAATGCTGTTTGCCACACAATGTCAAGCTTTTTGTACTCTGAGGACCTTTGGTGCTCATTGCGAACCTCTCCTCTGGTGTAGTTTTGCTCCTCTGAGCACGTTCGGTGCTCATCGCAAAGACAGATACATATGTCTATTTTTTTAAATAATAATCAATTAATTAGTTACTAAATTAATATACTTTACCTATTTGTAATTAATATATCCAGCAATCAATAGCCTTAAGAGCTAACCATCTCTCTTTATTTTATATGGAGGAGCAATAGAATTGGAAGCCATGGCAATGCTGTTTGGCACACAATGTTAAGCTTTCTATATTCTAAGGACCTTTGGCTCCTCTCTATTTTTTTAAATACTAATTAATGAATTAATTAAATATTTAATATAGTTTACCTTTTTCTAATTAATATATGTAACAATAGCCTGAAGAGGTAACAATCTCTTTTTTTTTGTCTTGCAGCATATAATGTCCAGTTGGACTATTGCTGGCCTGAGATGATAGTGTCATGAATGTCCCAATTGGGCATTAGAAATAGGCTGCGTGCGCGAGGGCAAGCCGTTGGTTTATGTAAAGCGCTACTGTAGATGCATAATGTTGCTAGTGGCAAGTTAGGATTGTAAAATAGCTTAATTTGTCTGTGCTACGTGGTTCACGAGCATTTGCCGTCCTTTTTAATAGTGTATTTTGTACCTCGTACGTTCCTAGGTGAAAGTGGCTGTTGTGTAGCCTCGTTTTTATATTTTGGCCACCACTTTTTTTCTCGCTTAGCCGATTTTCGTGTGTCAAAACTCGCCAAAATCGACTTAAATTTGCATTCCACCTCACTCCCAGACGTCCTGGCTGTCCCCGCCCCCCCAAAGCCCCCCACCCCCCCGTGCTGTGTGGGATGTTTTTGTTGTATTTTTTTTTTTTTGTGTTTTTTGCTTTTGCACGGCTTGGGTGTTAAATTCGTATTTTTCCCAAGTCCTGCGGTCGTCAACTGCTTGCAGCGTAAGGTGATCCCGCGTGTTTCATTTCCACCACTGCTTATTTGGCTTTGCGAGGCTCTCAGGAAATGAGCCCCTTTTGGCGCTCATCGCCCAAGTGCTGGTAGTTTTAGTGCCTTAACGGCTCGCCTTGCTATGGCGATCATCTTCTAAGTCGTACGCACCACGCAAAACGTGACAACGTCTCGTAGTTCGACCATTATAATATGTGATTTTTCTTGTAACTATTTTTTTTTTTCAAAAATTTTTATTGACACAAACATAGGACAAGCACTTTTGTAAACAAGGAGTGACACGCAGGTCCCCCATGCTCGCTGGTAATCTCATTACACTTTCCTATTTGCCTTTAACAAAATATACATGTCACTGTGTGGCAACCACTTCCCTTGTCCTTTTTCTATTATTGAAACAGTCTATGAAAACAACCCAGAACTGGTTATCCTCAAATCAGTGCACTAAATATGTCTAACATCCATTAGATAACCTGTTCTGGTCGTTCGATTTATATCAACATAACTAAAATAAAACTTATCATAAATTAACATGTGCCTTCCACAACTTCATTATATAGTTTTTACTTATTACCTTATCGACCTTCCACGCCTGCAGCGTCCTCTAAGGAGGTACCATGGAGAGCATTGCCCCGGACCGCTCCAGCACCCAACAGCCTCCCCCCCATGATCAGAGCACTACTGTCAATGTATTTGGAATGAGTGACCCGCTCCAGTCACCCCATATTTCTTTATAAATATCTACTGTATCATTTAGTGTAGCCGTCATATGTTCATAAGTCATAATAAAGTTAATTTTGTGAATAACCGAGTGGATATCAAGTGATTTTTTCCGCCAGTTCCCGGTCAGACTGCTCTTTGCCGCCAGCATAACAAATTGAAGCCATTTATTTTGGTGTACTCGTAAATTTTGTACCGGTAGCCCCAGTAGACATAGTCCCATATTGGGTAGTATTTTCGTGTTCAGTGTTTTAGAGACCAGATCGGCCACCATTGTCCACATTGCTTGGGCCATTGGGCAATCCCACCAAATATGGCGGAAGGATCCCCCTGTGGTACAGCCTCTAAAGCACTCGGGAGAGACTTTAGGGTCCATTTTGTGTAACCTATCTGGTGTGCAGTAGGATCTAAGTAGTACTTTCGTCTATGTTTCCAAATGACTAAAATACCTGGACCCCTTTGTCAATTCTAAGTGTACCTTAGACCATTTGCTCATGTCCCATTCCTCTCCCATATCCAGTTCCCAATGCTTGATGTGTTTAGGTTTGCTAGCCATGTCACTTGAGTTGAATATTGCGTACAATTCCCCCAATATTCCCCTAGTAAGTGGGGCTTTATTACAGATTAGTGTGAACCAAGTTGATCTGGGCGGGCCCCATTTACGAAGTTTAGTGGATACATTATGTCGTATTTTATTATAGTTGAAGTATTCACTGGACGGAAGATTATGTGTATCTATAAATGTCTCATTAGTTAGCACTGTGCCATCTCTAACCCAGCCTTCAAACCTGTCAAGCTTTCTTGAGGTCCACCAGTCTTTGGATAGCAAACCCATCTCATCTAGAGTATTTGGGGAAGGAAGTGTTGTGGTTGCATAGGAAATATTGGGACTTAACTGTCTATTAGTATTGGCTTTTTCCCATTCATTCAGCGTTAATGCTATCATCGGGTTGTTACGGGCCAGATCAGGGGGTAACCGGGAGGATGGATCCCATATTAGAGTATCCCATTTAAATGGCATAATTTGATAGTTTTCTACGAAAACCCAAAGTGGTTGATGTTCTGTCGAGTGTGCCTGGGGTAGAAAAGAAATCTGGGCTGCCCTGAAATATTTGAGGAGGTCTGGACAACCCAATCCTCCGGAGGATCTATTCCTCATCATAATGGATTTCATTATTCTTGGGCGTTTGTAGTGCCAAATAAATCTGAATATCGCATTTTGAAAACTATTCAGGTCTCTTTTGTTTATACGAATCGGCAGAGTTCTGAAAAAGTACAGAATCCTGGGGAGAACATTCATTTTTATTGCATTAATCCTCCCCGACCATGAGAGATTGTATTTATTCCATTTCAACAAGTCCTGATTCAGGGTCTTGTATAACGGGATATAGTTTGACTGATATAGGTCGGTGATCTCTGGAGTGATCTTGATGCCTAAATAATTTATATGTTTTTCTGGCCAAGCAAAGGGGTGTCGAGTTTTAAGAGTGTCCCTTAAAGTCTGAGGAGTCTGTGCCAAGATCGCTTCCGTCTTGTCCATGTTTATTTTGAGTCCCGAAATGACCCCGAAGGACTCTATCAGGGACATCAGGGCTGGTATTGACTGAAGTGGGTTTGTAAGTGTACACAGGATGTCATCTGCAAAGAGGCAACACTTAAACTGGTGCAAGCCTACATTTAATCCAGTTATTTTTGCGCTATTCCTAATAGCCTGAGCCAAAGGTTCAATGGCCAGCGCGAACAGAAGGGGGGATAAGGGGCAGCCCTGTCTGGTGCCTCTTCTAATATTAATAAAGGAATGGTCATCCCCTGGGATTCTAATACTGGCAGTTGGATTATTGTAGAAAGACTTGATCACATTCACAAAGTTACCTACCAACCCAAACTTTGTCAGCGTGGCATGCAGGTATGGCCATTCAATGGAGTCAAATGCTTTCTCCAGGTCTAGTCCTATAGTACATAAAGGGGTATCATCTAGCTTAGCTAAATGGAATATGTTAAGGAGTCTTCTTATATTATCCCCCGCCTGTCTGTAAGGAATAAAGCCTACTTGGTCCTTATGGATCAATCTAGGTAGGAAGTTCGCTAATCTGGTGGCCAATATTTTCCGAAGAATTTTTACATCTCCATTCAAAAGAGAGATGGGTCTGAAGTTTTTAACCAGTAGAGGATCTCTGCCCGGTTTAGGGAGGAAGATTAAGCTCGCTTGGTTAAGCTCGGGGGGCATGGCCTTCCCCTCCATTATATCTTTAAAAAGCTTTTCCAACTTTGGGGCAAGTTGCTTATCGAAAGTGGCATAATAGTTATTAGTAAAGCCGTCAGGACCAGGGGCTTTACCCTTCCTCAGGGTCTTAATTGTTTTACTGATCTCGTCTACTGAGATCTCAGCATTCAATAAACGTAAATCCTCCTCAGTGGCTGAAGGGAGGTCATAGGCGTTTAGAAATTTGTGTATTTTATAACTGTTAGCCGTCAATTTGGACGAGTAAATATCTTGATAATAATTTCTGAATGTTTCTTTGATCTCATCTTGTTTCATAGTGATTTCCCCTCTAGCATCCCTAACTTGGTGAATACGCGCAGAGTTATGTCTCAGGTTTAATTTCCTGGCTAACATGGACGAGGGCTTATTAATTTGGCAATAAAATTTATGGCTCGTTCTTCCGATAGCCTTTTCAGTCCTTTCTGCCAATATGGCATCTAATACTGCTCTGGTTCGATCTAATACAATCTGCGTTTCCCTCGTGAATTTATTCTGGTTTAACTTTTCAAGATACTGTAATTTCTTAAAAAGTTCGTTTTCCTTGTTGAGTAATTTTTTCCTATGGGCTGCCGATACTTTTATAATTATCCCCCTAATGTAGGCCTTGTGAGCAACCCATGACCATCCTATTTCCGTCTCTGGAATATCGTTGAGAGCAAAAAAGGTGTTAATTTCCTCTTCTATTTGGGCCTGTACCTCTGGACTCGTAATCAGCTTGTCGTTTAAACGCCAAGCATGGATGTGGGAATTGATTTGGTTTAGACTCAATTTACAAGAAATTAACGAGTGGTCCGACCATGGGCAGGGTAATATTTGGGCATTTGACGCGTTATTGAACAGTGATGAGTGCATCATCAAGGCGTCAATCCTGGAGTAGGTATTGTGGGTGGGGGAAAAGAAAGTATACTGTGTTTCAGAGGGATGCAACCCCCTCCAGGCGTCTACTAATTCCAGTTCCTTAAGTAGGGAATAAATGATATTACGTTTTTTAGCATCTCTAGTATATGAAGGTGTCCCTGACCTGTCTAAGAAAGGTTGAAGCGCCAAGTTCAAGTCCCCACCCATAATTTCCCTCTGTCTTCTTGTTTTAGAAGGTTCAGTAATTTGATAAGAGTGTTGTGCGGGTTGACAGTGGGGGCATATAAATTCACCAAGGAGACCCTAACATCCAGAATAGTACCTGAAAGTATGAGGAAATCACCCTCCTTATCCTTTTCCTGTTTTTCTAATTTGAAGGGGAGGTTTTTGTGAAGGAGAATGGCCACACCTGCTTTCTTGGAGAGCTGTGAACAAGTATAGAAATTGGGGTAATCTCTGTGGAGAAATTTAGAGAACTTTGTCTCTTGCAAAATGGGTTTACTGTAGGAAAATTATAGATGGCTTGATCCTTTTATAAAAGAGAAAGGCCTTACGTCTTTTAAACGGGGAGTTGAAGCCTTTTACATTATGTGTTATTATGTTGTGTGAGTGATCAGTCATGGCGGTGTGTTATCTAGGTGTGTTAAAGTCGCTGGAACGTTACCCCACACAGATCTCTCTGCCTCAGCTCCTATTTTTCCTGCTAGCCGGCCCGGGACACGCCCACCACGATTCGCTCCAGACGTGGACGACTTCAGGTATTCCTTAGTCCGCCAGGCACCAGCGGGAAAACACAAAGAACAAAAAAACAACATCAGTACAAAACAGTACCTGATTAGTAAACTATGAATGACAGTAAATCCTCCCCAGACTACTATTCATAGACTTAACGTTGGGGTTAAAGGAAGGCGACTTACCCCCCCAAATTAACCCAACAGTGAGAAAACTATCAAATATCGCTACCAAAACTAGCTCTAACATTATCATGGGTTCTAAACCCCTACTTAAGATAGAGCTTAGCCACTTAAAGTAGCCATCCTGAGTACTTTAGTAATTATGCATAATGTTATGCGAGACAAAAAATAATAGAAAAACAGTATTACAGTTCCACCCAATACCTTTAGTTGGCTAAAGAGATTGGTTGTGAAAAAATAAACCCAGCACTAGCTAACTGCCCCCGGGCTAAACTTGGCCTCCACCCCCTGTGTGGCCCGATTAAACTAATGCAGAAACAAAGATACAATACTCATTTGAATTATAGTCCTTTTTGTAGGCAATGTCCAAGCGTGTGCAAAGGATCAAGAAGTCCGCCTTTCCTTCTGCAACTCCCGAGGTGGAGGTCAGGTTCCCTATATAGCGTAGAGAGTATTATGGAAACAGAGTTTGGACTTAAAAAGAATGTTATGATACGGGGTCCTCCGCTAGATCCTGCTCACGGTGTTTGATCTCCCTCAAAGGGTTGGAAATGGGCTTTGATCTTTGCGGCTGTGGGATTCCTTGACCCTTCTTGGCCTGCCTCAATTCCGCCTGAAGGAAGGAATGTTCTTCCTCGGATTCCATAGGCACGAGTTTTAGTCTGTTCAGAAGGCTTTGGCTTTCCTCAAACGATAGCACCTTGAAGGATCTATTTTTTTATTTTAAGACTGAATTTTAAGTATTCTTTTTCATTAAATGTATTTATTTAAAGTGGAGGTTGTGTTACGGACTATGGAGGTTTTTGTGGACCCAAATGGGGATAGGCTACATAATGACCCTTTTGGTAGTGGAGTGCCATAAGAGATTATGGGGACCCCCATGGTAACAGTGCAGTATACCATGAGAGTTCATAGGAATTCTTAAGTTATAGGTGTTAATGTTAGGTGTCATGGTGGTCCATAGCAACCCCATTGTAATAGTATAACATGGGTGCCCATAGGGACCACCCATGGTGTAGGGCTTAATGTTATGTTATTGTGCTTTGTGCCCTGTGGGTTGTTAAGGACCCCCATGGTTAATAAGAATACCATGGGGGTCGGTACCGACTCCTGTGGTAACAGGCTATTGTTAGGTGCCATGGGGATCCAAGAGAGTGTTGTAAATA
This sequence comes from Discoglossus pictus, assembly GCA_027410445.1. Taxonomy (NCBI): domain Eukaryota; kingdom Metazoa; phylum Chordata; class Amphibia; order Anura; family Alytidae; genus Discoglossus; species Discoglossus pictus. Next base: position 273,513,602 of record CM050163.1, read on the forward strand.
TGTGTTAGGTGTTTTTTTTATACAATAAGCATACTGGTTTTATGAGCTTCTTCTCGTGCGATATAGATTGATCTCACAAGTGTGCGTAGTACATGCTTTGTCTAGATGGCTGCAATATGTATTGTACCTGGAACCACTCACACTTCTGATTTGACTAGCTTCCTCCCTCCTGTAATATGGGTGGGTGGGAGGATAACAGAGGGAGGTAACACTGTTAAGTGGCAGCCCCTTAGACAGAAGCATTTAAAATAATACTAAAACAAAAAACAATAAACAATAAACATTACATGAAAATAAAGTTCTATAAACTGCCTAACTGTCCAGTATTAAATAATATAAATTAATAACATGCTCATATTGCTTAAGTGTTTGCCTTTAAACTGAAAACAATACATGTAGTGAGTAAATAACATTTGTTTAATTATTTGCAAATTAGTTCTTGTTGTTACCAGTCATTTTCAATTCTAATATATATATCAAAAGTCTCAATTATACCACAAATATCATATTTACTTGCAAATGAAGATGAACTAAAGTTGAGTTAGATAATTAAACATGGATGTAAATTTTTGGGAGAAATTACATTCTAAAGATGTTCCTACGTGTGCAGGTCTCTTGTCTCAAGTTATTAACACACTGCCCAATTTGTAAATCAGAATAGTTACACTTATTACTTCTATAAGCATCTGTATCTCATTATGTATTTATGATAGTTTAGGGCAGGCTTAGATTAGAACCGCAACGTCAAACATTCATAAGTCCAGAAATTTAGCAGCAATTTTAATAGGGAAAGCACCATCTTCCACAGGCTTTTCCACACATTGTCTGATGGTGCAGGATTCATATTGGGATTTCAATGTCCCTTTTAATGCCACCAGTCTTTGGCTTGACCTACTATTGGTTTTGGAAGATACAAAATTATTTCAGCAACAGTAACAGAGGCATAGCAACAGGAATTGATGAGCTCTGAGTTATGGTTTCTACCCTTGTTGCTATATACTATTTATTTGCTGGGATTATAGAGTGGATGCTAACCTCAAACCCTATGTGCCTTTGGCTTGTTCCAGTGGTCAGTCTTGTGTACATACCATGCATGTCTGAATTCCAAATAGCAGGGAGGATATTTTACTTTCAGCAGGATGTAGGTCTATATCACAGTGTTAGGAGGTTAAGTAATGATCTGTGAGCCTTTACTGTAACGTGTCCCAGTAAAGAGCTGTGTTGATGTATCTTGGAAAAATTAAGTACTGACTAAGCTTTCAAAATGGATGACTCCAGGTATCTGCAGAATTAACATATCTCACACAACTCTTTTAATAACAAAATTCTTTAAAGCTATTTTTCCAATCTAAAACTATGATGTGCCTTTATGTCTAAGTGTCTTGTCTGTGCTTTTGTAATGTCTGGTTGTCTCATTTCCATATTGTCAAGATCAAGATGGAGGAGCACAGCAAGAGATCTGTGCGGATATCATGTTATATTGTATTTTATTTTATACTGCCTAAGCATTAAGCCAATCATTACCCAAAATTAGTTGAAACTTTGGTTTGGTGTTTCTGTTTTGAAAATGTCACATTAGTGTTACAGTATAGTAATGACAATTAACTCCAGGGGCCAATAGGGTATAATTGGCAACAGCATTTTTAAATGTTCAGTCTCTTCTATTGGCAGAGGTCAAATAACCACCATTATACTTACAATACCTTACAGCTACTTTAACAGCAGTGTAGTCCTTTCTGTTAACCAGTCAGACTCCTGAACAGATCATGAAATATAAGTACCTTTCGGGAATCTTTTTCCAGTCTAAACAGAGGTAAAATAAAAACTTTTTGAGATAGTGTGATCTTTGCAAGTTGGTTATGTCCACTTGCAAATGATTTGAACTGTTAGCTTCAGTGGGGTTGATTTCCTCTTATTGATCTTACAAGAGTGTTGAATAGTTTGAGTTGGCTGAGCCCTCTCTCTGTTTTTTATCTTTATATTTGCTCTCTGATAAGGAGACTGATCAAGAAAACTGTTTTCCAGCATGATATGCATTTAGTGACCATGTTTAATAAAACAAAAGAAAATTAAAATTTAACTGAAATGAGACTGCATTACTTGCCTGTCAATTTTTCTTTTGCTTCCTTTAAACAAATCTGTAGGGTTATATTTCTAATGGCTACTCATTGAGCATTTATTTCAATGCACATTGAATTACAAAATATATACTACAGTGAACACCAATAGAGGTGCTGTTTTTCCACTAAAATATCCATAGATCAGGTCCTGCTGTAGATCCAACAATAAAATTCACCAAGGTAGCAAAGAGTTTGATTGGGCCAGTGACATGCATTTGTTTTGAATGCTCCCTACACTTTAAGTGATGATTATGTCACTTTTAGTTACAGCTACAGAAGACCCAATATTTGCAGTTGGGACAGAGTCGTGGTCAGTACTATGGAGGGTCTCTGCCAAACGTCAATCAGATTGGGAACAGTGCCATTGATCTGCCTTTTCAGGTGAGTATTTGCAACCGTGTATCTCTGTTAGTTGCCTACAAAGCTGAAGTTCTTCTGTTTTTCTTCCTTTTAATTAGAAGACAAATACATTGATGGTAGATGTTCACATAAGTTCTGGCGTTCTCCTTTACTCGTTCCTCTGGTACAGCACAATGTAGCTACAGACCACATGATATAGTTGAAAATCATTATTTTGTAACTTACAGTGAGGTGTAGATTCCCTTTGGCAGGTCTGTGAAGATTTTTTTTTAATTATTAAAGGCAAATCTAAGTTTTATTGATTAATACATTTCTGCACTCCTTAGGCAAAAAACATCCTTTATATATGCAGCACATTTCATAGAACATATTTTTATTAATATCTAAACATTACTCTGATTATGTTGACATAGGCACCTGGTCTCTCTCCCCCCCCATCAGCATGGAGCATTTGGGGACCAGTTTTAACCCATTATTCACCTGCTGTGTCTTCCTCAGCCAATAGGAGAGCACTGATGTCAGCCCTGAAGTCACTGCTGGGATATGTGCCGCTTCCTGCTGCAGTGTCTGCTCTCTGCAGTGCTGCTGGCCCTACCCCTCACGAGAGATCAGCACAGACAGAGCTGTTATGTGTGTGTGTGAGAGCGAGAACCCCCCCCCCCCCCCCCCCCCCAGCAGCAATAGTTGATACAGGGAATGGACAATCTGCGGGGTGGTAATGACACAAGCAGACTCCACTGCTGCTTAGCTCTGCAAACTGAGAGAGGAAGGGAAAAAAACATGCCACAGCAGCAATAGTTGATGCAGGGAATGGACAGGACTGGTAATGAAAAAAATCAGACTCAGCTGCTGCTTTGCTCTGCAAACTGAGAGAGGAAGGGAAAAAAACAGCAACTGTACTTGATGCCGGGAATGGACAATTTGCAAGGGTGGTAATCAAGTGGGAATGTGCTGCACCAAGAGACTCTTAAATGAAAATGCATAGCAACTCTTAACATGGTGCCACACTAAATATCCCAGGCTGCTTTATAGCACAAACCGGAACCCCAGAGATTGATACAGATGTTTAAGCGATTGCTTCCTCCTGATTGGCCAAAATGAATTAGGAATTTTATGCTAATTTTGCTTGGGTTTCAAGGGGGTGTTTACTCTAATTTTCAACTGTCAGAAACTACAATACATTTTGCTAAGTTCAAGGTAAGTTTTTAAATGTTTACTCTGGTATTTTTTTCATGCAAAACCATGTTTTCTTACACTACTAATTCTCCTCTATCAGATGAATTTGTAAACCAGTTATGCCTTTAATGAACATGAAACTTAACTTGCATGTCCCTTTACAAGTTGCTCAACAATTGTCCATTCTTTAAAAGTTTAGAAGGATAAATGCAGGGTTCACATAATCTGTTTACATAGATAAAAGCGTAGACCTAAGGTACAAGCTAGAGTTTGTGAGTATTTTGCAACAAGGTACGATTTCAGAAAGTAGAGCAGGTGCTTTCTTTATTCATGGTTTAGGAGCTGGGAGTAGCAAAATCAGTTCAGGATGTTCCATTGTGGGGAATTTAGTATTTGAAATCAGAAATGCTGTAATTTTTATTTTGTAAACTGCTAATATTACTAAATATATATCACTCCCATGACTCCCTGACTTGGGAGTGGTCTTGTCATGGGCCACTAAGTAACCTGGATCCAGTATTCTCTGCCAATACCTTTTTGGGCCTTGCCCTCTTCAGAAGCCATTTTGTGCCACAGAGAACAGGAACTATGATCGTGACATTGGCTGGCAGTGGTGGGATCTCTGTAGAAAACACAGGATTGCAGCTTATGAAGAGATGTCTGCAGCAGAGGAGGAGGAAGTGTCCAGATGGTACCAAAGATGGATGGAGATAATGCCTGCAGGTTCAACCAAGGATCAGCAGAGGGAACTCCGGCTACAGATCATACAGGAGGTACAGGAGAAGTATAGAAGGGTAAGCAATGGCCCTACCTCCGCTCCTGTGGAGGGAAAATGCTTCTCCCCAGTAGAGACAGAGAATGTTCTGGTGTCTGGAAAGGACTGTAGATGAATGGGCCTTCTAAACAAATGGATGCGTTCCTGGGACTATGCCAGGTCACAAGCTAATGGAATGGCTGGAAGAATTAGTATGTGGGGAGGTCGCCCTGGAAGAGCAATATGCTTATTGGGTGTGACCTGTTGGGATGCCTCATCATTGGGGCTGGAAGAGGCACTTTGGGACATTGTACATGGAGATCCAGATTGTGGTTTGGGGGACAGAGAAAAGACAGCTGTGTCCGTTTGCCAAACACTGTCGCATGCTGGGAATGGAGACAGGCTCTCAGACATCTTGCCTACTTTGGCCTTTGATCAATCAGGAGCTACAGCTGGAGGTGGATTATATAGACTTGCTGGATTAAGCATCCCTGGATGGGTTTTGGACACCAAGCTGGGAGGGCTCATGCCGGTCAGGCATGGAACAGAACCACCTAACAGGTACTACAGGTACCCAGCTAAATGTTGCCAAGGCTGGATCAGAAAATAAAGGTATGGACTGTGGGGAAAATTTTGATGTCCGTGATTCTCAAAATAACAAGGATGCCTTCATTCATGGGGTTGACTTGTAAGAGGAAGAACTGGTCCCAATTTTTAGGGGGCTGAGTCTCAACCACTTAGAGGCATGGTGACCGTCCAAACCACAGCAGTGCCAAGCCCAGGAGAAGAACTGGGGAAAAGCTACTCTGCTCCTAGAGTAAGAGAAGAACCTAATGAGCCCTGGGCCCTACCAATTGACTGTGAAAATAGTGGGCAGGTTCCTTGGATGACCATTGTCCAGGAGCCAGCCACAGACCCTGGAGCAGAAACAGAAAGTAGCCCTGCTCTTCAGCATGAACAAGAGGCAGTAGCAGCTGCTTCTCAAGGACTGCCTGTATCTACACATCAGGCATTTTCATGAGAGAGTCAGGAGGTTCCATCGGAGGATCCAGAGATCAAAGAGCCAGAGGGTACCCCAGAGTGTGGTTTGTCTCCTGGTCTCCCTACATTGACTCCCCTGCAGCTGCCCAAAGACACTGTTTGTGTACTTGTAACCCTGGAAAGAAGGGGCTACTGGCCAGAATTGTTGGGAGAGAGGTTGGCTACGGAACCACAATGGCTTGTTGCAGAACTGCCCATTAATCCAGCATGTATGACACCGGAGAATGTCACTATCCCATGTTGCAACTCCAGCATCCGAGTTTATTCAGCAGAAAGTTCAGGCCTGACAAAGGGAACCTTGTACTCTTCAATTTTACCCATGGGACTGAGTGCTGATCAAGAATCGGCAGGACAGGAGGTCTCCCTAGCCTGGAAGGAGAGGCCTTTGCTGGGTAAGGATCCTCCCAAGTTTATGCTGGATTTATTAGCTGGGATGTACTGTTTCCCCTGGACTACCTTGAAGGGTCCTCCATGGCAGTTGTCTTATAAGTCTCCCCAGGGGCTTGGGAAGGAGTGAGTATTCACCCTGGACAGTGGGAGGCAGTGTACCCACAGAGCCACTGAGGCTATCACATGAATGGACTGTCACATCAAGAGGACCGGTAACCACCTGTATAGATGGGAAGTTAAACTTCCCATGCTATACTAGAAAGGAAAGGGGAAGAAATTGTCATGATTTAATTGTTTAAGAACTCATATTGCCAGTAATTATGAATATGGCCAAGGGAACATGACATTGTTGCATTGGGATTATGTGTTATTGTGTGGTTATATGTTGCCTGTACATGGTTATTATGTATCCTAGTTATAATCTATTATAAAAGGGAAAAAGTTATAAAGAACATATGTGGAATTGGCAAAAATGCTCTGCATAGAAGTTAGCTGCAGATCATTGCACACTCACACATACAGAACTTGGGTCAAGACAGATGTGTGTACTTCAAGTAGTCCTAAACAAACACTTGAGTTTAGCATAAAGGTCTGTTCACTAGCCAGCTATAGATATGGGGTGAATTTGACCTCAAGAGCTTTGATAGCCCAAGGTTGCAAGCCAGATGGGCTGACATCATTCATACACAAATGTACACAATGGTGTGGTATTGGAGAGTAGAAATATGTTGTTTTAATCATTGAATAAAGGTTGAGAGATAGTTTTCACATATACAAGGTGTGAGACTATTTCTGTGTGTTATATTCTGACTTGGGGAGTGGTCTTGTCATGGGCCACTAATAACCTGTATCCAGTATTCTCTGCCTGTACCTTTGGGCTTGCCCTCTTCGGAAGCCATCTTTTGTGCCACGAGAACAGGAACTACACGATTCTGTTGGGGTAGGTTTGAACTAGGTTCATATCAAGCCCCCTTGAAGAAGCAGATTGTGACAGTGTTTTTTTAATTAGTATAGAACAGGCATAGATATGGGGAAGGTTATGTGCTTTTTATATGTAGCTGTTAATGATAGCTAACTACAGACTCTTTCCTTGTCGTTTTAATGAAGGATTTTTTTTTTTGCACATATAGCTTTGTTTAGATATTGTTGCACCCCATTCTGCAACCTTAGATGGATACTTCTGTGGAAGGGCAAGTTTGACACCTTACGATAAAAAGCTAGAAGCAAATTGTATTTTAAAGTCATATTAAATAAATGAATATGACTTTTTTTGAATTAGTACTGCTTTTTAATTCCTCTCTGCTCAAGTCTAGGGAACTGCTATGTTGGCTCCTCTCACTTCTCTAATCTGAGTGATGCCCACCACCTCAAGCAGCGACAGACTGTGAATATCCATGTTGCATCAAACAGCATGGTCAGCATTGGTCTATACTGTACAGTGATCAGAAAATTTAAAGATTTAGAGATTTACAGGTTTATAAGGGATAAGCTATGGCAGGCACAGCCTGCTGGTCTGATACTGGCACCAGCCTCTGCGAAGTGGGATTCTTAATTGTGTGCATTTCGTTATGCTAAATGCACCTTATAATTTTAATGAGCCATGCTTGTTTTATGACATTCTTGCTGGTAGTACCCATAGGATCCTAGGATTTATTCCTATCCTGGTCACTCTAACCAAATCAATATAGTGGCGCCTATATATTGCTTAGCCCCTATATTCATCAAATCCAATATTAATTGCATTTCTTATGCAAAAAACATGCTCCAATATTCATCCAAAAATTGAATATGAGTCATAAAATAAAAAGACAGAAACAACATTAGACAAGTTCTTTGCTAAATTGAGTGCTAGCGATTTGTTTGGAACAGGGACAATAAGGGCACTGATCCCCAATTGTAGTTACCTTTAAAATTCCTTTGCTACTCGTCAGCTTCTGCCATCATTGTTCTTAAGTAAAGATATGGTTAAATTTGTATCTATTTTTGCATCAGATTCGGTGCTGGGAGCGGATTATTTAAATTTAGTTAATTCCTATAGAAAAACATTTATTTTATATTTATCCAATTCAATATCAGTTGTTCTCTCAGGAACAGAATAATGACAAAATGAATAGAAGATACAGTTAATAATTAACATGACTCTCTCTCATACCAGTCGGGAGTAACAAAAAGGCAATAGGGTGGGGGTTGTAGGTACAAGAGGTTATTACTAGTATAATGGACTCACCAGCTGAAAACTGGTGAGGAAACAAGTTTAGTTTATATGCTATTTGCATCACCTGTACCGTAAGATTTTATTAACATCTATATGAATAGATGCAGAGGTCCTTTAATATAAAATCTATACAGTAATTTCAACGGTCCTTCACATATTGGTGTTTTTGTTGGTTTGATATGATCCCTCTGTACACAGCAAGCTGTAACTGGCATCATCTGATGTGATATTGGGAGTCCTTTGAGCCCCCCCATACTGCTCAAAATCACATACATTGCCTTGCAAAAGTATTAACCCCCCTTGACTTTTTACCTATTTTGTTACATTACAGCCTTAAGTTCAATGTTTTGTTAATCTGAATTTTATGTGATGGATCAGAACACAATAGTCTAAGTTGGTGACGTGAAATGAGAAAAATATATACATAAAACTATTTTTTAGAAATAGAAAACAGAAAATTGGCATGTGCTTTATGAAGCCCATAAAAAGCTCTGGTGCAACCAATTACCTCAGAACTCACATAATTAGTGAAATAATGTCCACCTGTGTGCAATCTAAGTGTCACATGATCTGTCATTACATATACACACCTTTTTTGAAAGGCCCCAGAGGCTGCAACACCTAAGCAAGAGGCACCACTAACAAACACTGCCATGAAGACCAAGTTACTCTCCAAACAAGTAAGGCACAATGTTGTTGAGAAGTACAAGTCGGGGTAATGTTATAAAGAAATATCCAAATCTTTGATGATCCACAGGAGCACCATCAAATCCATCATAACCAAATGGAAAGAGCATGGCACAACCGCAAACCTGCCAAGTGACAGCCGCCCACCAAAACTCACGGACCGGGCAAGGAGGGCATTAATCAGAGAGGCAGCACAAATACATAAGGTAACGCTGGAGGAGCTGCAGAGTTCCACATCAGAGCCTGGAGTATCTGTACATAGGACAACAATAAGCTCCAAAGAGTTAAGCTTTATTGCAGAGTGGACAGAAGAAAGCCATTACTTTCAGCAAAAAACAAAATGGCACGTTTTGAGTTTGTAAAAAGGCATATGGGAGACTCCCAAAATTTATGGAGGAAGGTGCTCTGGTCTGATGAGACTGAAATGTAACTTTTCGGCCATCAAAGAAAACTCTATGTCTGGCGCAAACCCAACACATCACATCACCCAAAGAACACCATCCCCACAGTGAAACATGGTGGTGGCAGCATCATGCTGTGGGGATGTTTTTCAGCAGGGGACTGGGAAACTGGTCAGAGTTGAGGGAAAGATGGATGGTGCTAAATACAGGGATATTCTTGAGCAAAACCTGTACCACTCTGTGCGTGATTTGAGGCTAGGACGGAGGTTCACCTTCCAGCAGGACAATGGCCCCAAACACACTGTTAAAGCAACACTTAAGTGGTTTAAGGGGAAACATGTAAATGTGTTGGAATGGCCTAGTCACAGCCCAGACCTCAATCCAATAGAAAATCTGTGGTCAGACTTAAAGATTGCTTTTTTTTTAAGCTCAAACCATCCAACTTGAAGGAGCTGGAGCAGTTTTGCAAGGAGGGATACGCAAAAATCCCAGTGGTAAGATGTGGCTCATAGAGACTTATCCAAAGCAACTTGGAGTTGTGATTGCCGCAAAAGGTGGCTCTACAAAGTACTGACTTTAGGTGGGTGAATATGCACATTGAATGTTTCTGTTTTGTCCTATTTGTTGTTTGATGGTTTTTTTTTATTATTGTGAAGCAAAGTTGTGGGCATGTTCTGTAAATTAAACAATGCAAATCCTCAAACTATCTATGTTAATTCCTGGTGGTGAGGCAACAAAACATGAAAAATGCCAAGGGGGGTGAATACTTTTGCAAGGCTCTGTATCTGTGTATGTTAAAGCAGACAGAATGATTTTAAACATTTGCAGGGACTGCTTGTACCCCTGATATCTTTAATTTAATAACATACTACAATAATTTAAATGTCCTCTTTAAATATTAATGAGCTGTCAAAGATGGTTGCTGAGTGGGGGCAGGCGTGAATGCAGGTAGCACATTAAACTTCACTTCTTTTGACACAGTACAAATCTGTTTTCTTCCCTGTACCTGTTTCTAGGGTAACAGATTGAACTCCCTCCATTCCATCACTCAGTACAACATGTTTGTGTTTATTTCTGCAGTATTATATTGCTACACAAGAGAAATGTAGCTGAGCATATTGTTCCCATAGAGAACATCATATACAGATGTATCATCATTATTACTTATTTATCAAATGCTAAGCTTGAATAAGGTTAACAGTTTTGGTGCTTTTCCAGCGTATGAAACCAGACTACATTAAAACCTCCCTCATATTGCAAGGCTGAAATAGATGTATGATGATTATGTAGGCAAAATACAACATTTTTGGTAATTTATTTAATGGTTACACATGCTTAGTGAATTTATATCATTTTTATAATTAGGAAACTACATTGTTTTTAATTTATTACTGGTCAGTCTTTCTGTTTGTACCCACCAATCTTGCAGTGTTCTCTTATTCTTCAGGGTTAATGATCACATCACATATATAGTTGTGAGCATGCAGGATGTTGCTAAAGCTGCGTGCTCGTGTAGCGAGTGTGCAGCCCTCGCAAAGCACCAAAGGCGCTCCTTGCCAGCAACTGCGGACCCTGCAAAATTTACAGACTTACGACAAACAAATACAAGACTCGTTACGACCTCGCAAAAATACGACCTTACTGCCCGAAACCCTTGCACATGAAAAACACAATAAATACACACAACAAATACATAAAAAGCTTACCTACAGCAAGGAGAGGGAGCCAGGACCTTGAAAACTGAAGTTGCACCTCCATTTCACTCAAAATAAAAGAGTTTAGACACCCGAAAATCCCCTAAGCAAGAGAAAAAATGGCCGCCGAAAAAAACGAAAACAAGGCTAAAGGACTCTAAAGACGCAAAAGACCACCAAACACCTACGGATTTTCCGAAAAAGACGTACGAGATCCGAAAACAAGGACGCAACCCGAAAAACATTAGAAACCCAAGAAATACACACAACAAACACATACAAAACTTACCCACAGCAAGGGAGGGCACCCAGGACCTCTGCAAGTGAAGTTACACTTCCATTTAAGTCCAAATTACAGAGTTTAGACACCCGAAAATCACCTAAGCGATAGAAAAAATGGCCGCAGAACAAAACTAAAGGATAAAGGACCCTAAACACGCAAAACACCACCAAACACCTACGGATTTTCCGAAAGTCGGACAACATCCGAAAAAAAGGACGCAAAATCAGCCACAGCCGCATACCACACATTAGGCGCCATTTTAGAACACTAACTTACTCAATCCGGAAATACATGGCTATCCAAACGGATTTGCCTCGCGCACGCACACTATTACACTACACACTGCACACATTGCTCACACTTACACAGCAGCTCCACAGCACTGATGCTGAAAACAGATTGACAGCTCTTCAACGCAATGCTGCATATATTCCTTCACAATAGGTAAAGTATATTAATTACTTATTTTATTCATTATTCATTGCCATACCAAAAAAAAAAAAAAAAAACGCTGCTCATAGCACACAAACAACCAAGTGCCTCGCAATGAGTGCCGATGGCGCTTAGCGCCAGGCTCGAAATGAGCGCCGAAGGAACTTGGAACACCAACAAAATTAATTTTGCACACAAACATTACCTGCCTTACAATCTTAGTGCCGTCATTTTTTGACGGGCAAGTCGCTAGTTGTTAATAATGGCAAACCACCAAGGAGTATTCGCCTACAAACATAACCGGATCCATCCACTAGAAAATCATTGCACTGGAATTAATGCATGCAGCCCCCCATGGAATGATCAGCAATATTTAGTAATGACAGACTGCCAGGTAAAAGTTGCAAACTTCAATATATAACTACTCTAAGAATATGCATGTTGCAATAACTTTCATTTTACAAAGTACTGGTTTTTGTTTACAACTTTAACTTGCACCATTTGCTTCATCACTTTTACCTGGTCGCTTTCTCCTTGGCAAAAAGTATGATGACCATAGAGTCATTGAGCAGTGTTAATTTGCTGTGCTGAATTTTTAGATGTTTGTAAAGGACACCTAGGGAGACTGTATATAATACACACTCATGGTGTATTGTACACATTTTATTAAATACTCTGTGCCATTATATTCAAGTGTATATATTGCACTGAACATATTCATAAAAGCTCCTGAATCTGCAGTGAAGAACAAAACCGGTCCCAATATTCCAGGGAGATAAACAAGATTATAGATCAAAATTCACTATTACAAACATAATTAAATGCCTGGCCTTCAGGTATATGTTAATACTAATTAAATTATTACGTATTGAATAAACAAACATTAATGTATCAGACTGAGGATAGCCTTTTTTTCTGATGTGTCCAAGCATTAACTCACTAAAAGGAGACCTGCTCTTCACAGATGAAAGTGGTTTGAATTAATCTTGGTTTACATAAAAAAAATTGTAAAAACACTAGCAGTGAAATGAAGACGCAAACAAAATTTTTTTTTTTAAGTAATGTTTTTCCACTGTTCAGCCCTTATTTATATTATCCATAATGGTACTATTTTTTTATTTTGCCATACCAATAACCTGCTTAATAAGATCACCATTGGTTTGAGCATATATTTCGATGTTGGCACACTCTGTTATTATGATTATGAATGCATCTAATAGAGGGGAATCAGCAGTGTATGAAAAAAAAATTCTGCATGAACCGCCCCCAAATCAATATTATTAAACAAATTCTAAACTTTGCTAAATCTCTTGAGTTTGCAAGCAGTTGATTTTGAGAGTTAACAGCCCTACTAAAATTGGTATACAATTAATAATTAATTTTGGCCAATTATAGGCAACTATAACATTGTTTCAAACTGCGAAGCCATTTTGTGCAGCAAAGCATCATGATGTGAAATTTTATTATTCAACTGCACAAGGAAGCAAGGAGGAGCTTTGACACTACTATGTGGATTTCTGCACTGTGCTGCTATTGGCTTGAAGTTTAGTATAGGGTTAAACACTGTACCCAAATTAAGTACAGTGTCTATGTCCTGGTGTCTACGTATGCCACTCTGGGGTTGTAGAAACCATTTTTTCAATACAATAAATCTGTATAGAATGACTCCATGTGATGTGTGTTTCTGATATAAGCAGCATGTGTTAGATTAGACAAAGGGAAAAACAGGGAAACTTGGATTTATGTTTAAAGTGAGACAAGATAGTTTTTCTTCTTTCTTGTCCAGTCCTGATAAGACACACAGTGGACAACAGATTCACAGATCGTACTGTCACTAAGTTGTTGTTACCATTCTTTTGGATATAGAATGGACTAAGCAAAAAGATCCACATATCTTAGAAAGATGTGCCGTACTTTCCGTTTATAGAAGCACGGACGTGTGTCCGTGCCCTGCGCCACAGTGGGGAAAAGGAGGTAGTAGAGACATAAAAATGATTCCCCCTCCAACGTACTGCATAAGGCTGATGCTACGTGTCGGAGGATGAAACGGGTCTTTGCCTTCACTACAACTTTTCACGCCTTCAAATCCGTGGCATAGGGCATGGACACGCACGCGCTACTATAACAGGATATGTCCAGATGTGCAAAAGAGTAAGACTTCCTTCAAATGTTGTTCTGTTCACGAATCTGTCTAGAATAGAGTTAATACTATGATTCTGATGTATATTAGTGGTCATTTAGATCTAATGTTCTTAAAGGCATAGCTAAGTGAGCTGTATTGTGAATGCATCTGATAAAGAATTAGTATTGTATGCAAACCATTTTTTGCATGAAAAAAAAACAAAATAAATATTTAAACACTTACATTGAGGTTAGGAAAATCTCTTGTAATTTCTGACAGCTGCTGATTAGGGTTAACACTCTCCAAACCCAGGCTGAATTAGCCTCACATTAAAAATGATTTGTTTAGGGCCAGTCAGGTTAGTGGAAACTCTTGAATTAACACAGGATTTCTGTTTGGTGCAAAGCAGCCTGGGAAATGTAGTGTATCACTGACATGTAGCAGGACGCTGCAAGGCAATTGGCTGAGCAAGCAAGAGCATGTAAATAGTGGGTTAATATTGTTCCCCTGATGCTGCATTCTTATTGGGGTGGGGGTCAGATGCCTGTGTAGACACACCCTGGAGGTGTCAACATAATCATTAGAGGGATTTTTACCTATTATTAAAAATAAAATGTTTTAGTTGCTGTGCTGCATACACATAGGCTGCTTTTTGCTTAGAGTGCAGACATGTATTAATCCAGCTCACTTATATATGCCTTTAACATAATCTCTTCAAGTTTAGAAAATGTGTTACTGCTGTGCTCTTTGCAAAAAGGAGCAGAAGCAGTGGCAAAGATACATTAATACATATATATGAATACCATAAATATATATTGACCTTAATATATTTTAGAGCTAAATACACACACACACTTAGTTACATCGTAATTAAGGTTGAAAAAATACTTTCAGTCCATCAAGTTCAACCTTTTAAGATCTCCTCTGATCTGCAATATGCGGATTAGTTATTAGTTAATTGGTTGTTAATTATTAATAAATTATTTAATTATTTATTTTTAATTTATTTATTTATTAATCCAGAGGAAGGCAAACAGGAAAAAAATCCCATGTGAAACTCAGCCAATCATCTCAAAGGGAAAAAATAATAATTCCTTCCTGTCCCCAGATACTGGCGATCGGATTTCTCCCTGGATCAATACTCTGTCTGTCTAACCCTGAATTCCCTTTTTAATTAGAAATAAATCTAGTCCCCTTTTAAAGTTATCTATCCAATCCGCTGTCAGCACCTCCTCTGGTAGAGAATTCCACAGATTAACCACCCTTACTGTGAAGAACCCTTTTCTTTCTTTAAGATGGAATATTTTTACTTCTAACCTCAAAGGATGTCCTCTTGACAGTTGAAAACCTCTTGGCACAAAAAGCTCCCTTGCCCTTATTAGTTTTGTTGCCCTCCTCTGTACCTTTTCCAGCTCTAAAATGTCCTTTTTATGAAGTGGTGCCCAAAATTGTACTCCATATTCCAGATGAGGGCGTACTAGGGATTTGTATAGTGCCAGAATTATATTTGCTTAATTTGTTTATATACCCTTCTTAATACATGCTAATATTTTTTTGCCTTTGCAGCTGCTGCTTGGCTTTGAGCACTGTTACCTAGGTGTTTGTCCACAAGCACTCACAAATCCCTTTCAATATCCAATAGACATAGATTTGCTCCATTAAGATTATAAATTGCATGGCTATTTGTCCTTCCCAGATGCATAACTTTACATTTATTCATATTAAATCTCCTCTGCCATTTAGATGCCCATTCCTCAATTTTATGAAAATCCCTTTGAAGGGAAAGCACATCACTATCTGATTTAATTACCTTGCACAACTTTGTGTCATCAGCGAAAATGGAGACACTACTTTCCAGTTCCACCTCTAACTCTCACCACACATTCTTGTTTACATCAGTGTATGCAATAGTAATAAAAATCTGCAAAGCTAAAAATCTTTAAAATATGCTCACACTCCATGTTCTTTAGCTCTCGATGGAAATAACAACGGAATTAAAAATCAAGTAGTATAAAATAGAATACCAAACAAATTCAATTGTGTGGGTAATCATAATTACTATAAGGCATAATCCTGAGGACCAGCTGGGTGGGTCTGTGAGGATCACTGGGTTGTGATTTGTCAGGGAGCTAGCCAATGGCTGCCTTCCATGCCATGTTAGGTAGCTGGGTAATATCCTGTTGTGTTGGGCTGAGACTGAGTGGAGAACACTTAAGCTTCAACTTCACCATTGGCAATGAACAGTCTAAACCTGCATTACATATCTGGTGTTGTGATGGTTATAATTCACTGCGGATTGCAGGATAGGGGATCAACTGTGCCTATTTTTAGGAGCCATGGAAGTTGGGAACCAGCAGTAAAACTTTAGGAGCTGTGACTGCCTTGCTCTTGTGGATTTGTAAAGCCTATAGCAATCTCCCAATAAAAAGATAATGCAATCCAAGTGGCTACAAAGTTTGATGTTATCCTAAATTAAAACATTAGCATTCATGCTATCCAAATCTTCAAAAGGAATAGATGACATTGCTTAGATTTCATTTTCTAGTTATAATTTGTCAACCAGCTTATCTTTTTGAAAACTAAGAACAAGTTATAATTTTAATAACAAATCCGCTGACCGACCATATTGGTCTAAGTTCTGGAGATGACTAAAACGTAACCTTTGCAAAACAAGTGAATATATAGTGTCTTTTTAGAATGTGGCTCGCTGTCGGGATGTATTTGGCTAATGCCAATATACATTGGTGGAATGGTTGAGAACATTAAAGCTTTTTAGTCTGTCCCATTAATATATACACTGATTTTAGGTCTTGCTTGGGATAATTGAGATTTGTCACAATTATTATAATAGTTTGATATCATTTTCAAAATTTTATTTTCCTTAGTCTCCTTCAGATTCAAACTCTGAGAAGCAATATAAGTAACATCTTTTTCCTGTTTTGTAGTAAGTGACATATCCCAGGTTACAGTTAAGTATTGGAAGTATTTTGTTTTTTATTCACAACCCCTTCTTATTTCCATCATGTAAAACAATATATAATTATTTCTATAAAATCTAGGAAAGCACTGGATGCAGCTTCATTCTCCCCTAAAAATCCTCCTATACAGTGAGCTTTATTCTCTAACTTAAACACAATTCCATTTTCCATTGTTCTCAAATAAAATCAGAATAATAAAATATTTGCACAAACTCTCATACCGAATTTCATTTGTCTTCTTCATTGGCTTTTTAATATCAGATGTTAGCAGGTTTAAATATTTTGACATGGTAATAGGGACAAGCTATCAGGTTAAGGAATAAAGTCTGTTATGAAAAGAATGATGCAGCAGCATGTGGGTTAGGTTTGGGATATGAAGAATGTAAACTAATAGGATAGTGACCACCCTGTCCTTATTGGAAAATGACTTTGGGTACAACAGGTGTATATTTTGAAACATAGAAGGTATGGCTATATTCTAAACTTAAGCTGAATGACTGAATTTGACATCACTTGTGCTCCGCAGATGTCCCAAAAGCCTGAACTGTGTGGTTTTTCAAGGACTGGAGTCTGACTCTTCTATGGTTCTCCGTGCCTACGATTCAATACTTGTGTGCTACTGTGTAGTACTTCTGTCTTAGTGATTCTCTGTTCCAATATTGAATGCCTCCAGTAAAACAAATGGCAAAGTACAAAATAAGTTTATATGTAATGTATCATGTTGTAAGTATTTGGCCTTATGACAATACATAGCATTTAATGGAGCTCTGCTCCCAGGAACCCAAAAGTACCCAGGAAAAGGTGAAACAGTTTGAATCTTTTATAAGCCTTAATAAAATGATAAAGACATCACTGTAATCCCATGTAAATTAGCTATAGGGTAATTGACCTCACACACCCTATGTTCCCTTATACAGCAAATGGAAATTATTAAAAAATAATAATATAAGCATACATAATCACTTAAAATGCTGTTTATCTCAGTATAAGTGCTCGTCATGGTGTGAGAGAGCACACGATTATATGTTAAAATTATCTTTTTTTTTTCTTTTTTTTTTTTTTAATTACATTAATAACAGCTAAAAAATGGAAAGTTTTAAGCCTGTTTACCTACAAAGTCTATCCTGCATGAGTAAAAACAGATAGCCGAGCCACATGGTGAAGACCTTGATTGATAGCAGTTTTTCCTTGTACCCATAACGGACCTTTTTAGGCGATCTGCACAGATATATTTGTTAAGGGTTAACTTTTTTTTTTTTGCTCCCTATATCGAGCTGTAGCTGCAGGTCTGGCAGTAGGCAGTCAGTGACACATGTAAACACAGATTTTGCTTTATTGTAATTCTCGGTAAGAGAATGTGCAAATATTTTGTTGTCTTAACCAGCTTTTAAATATCAGATGTTAGCAGGTTGATATATTTGGTTTTGGTGATAAGGACAAGCATGATACCAAACATTCTTTTAGTAGATCTTTACTGTGATGTGGTCCAAATTGTGCTGAATTAGGTGGCCCTTTAATGTGTTGCATCTACAATGGAACAATCCAGTTGGAAGTGAAGCTGTGACTACCCAACCAACCATTCTTGGTGACACTGCTGGGCTATGTACGATGTACAAGAGAAGTAATAGAAATAGACTTGTAGTGTGAATGCTCCACAAGATGATGGCTAGGTTAGTCTCACATAAGGTAACTGGCTTGAAGTGTGAATGAAGACATATGTCCCCACTCCCCTGAGCATACTGCACACATTATGAGCTGATAAGTTTTGTTATTCCATTTGTGTACAAGTTTCAGTGAATATGTAATATAAAGCAGAACATCTCAGGTACACTTTGACAGTGCATTTGTCATGTCACGGAACAGTCCTTGACAGCTTCAATTCTCAGTTGTATTTCTTGGCTTCTTTGTAATGTGGAACTGTAGAATTTAATGTCAAGGCTATGAATAAAAGAAACAATGTTGTGTTCATAGGTAAGAATTATCTTGCATGTTTTTAAATACCTGATTTCTGAGCATATGCGCATACACTACTTCACATATATTATACTTACAATAGAACATAATTGACAACCATTTTATTTCAGAAGAACAGAGAAATATATTTGCCTAAAAGCACTTGCAAATTATTAATGCAATATTTCTCTCTGACAACACAGCCTTTGAGAAATACTTTGATAATTGTATTAAAGTCCAACCATTCTAAAATAAAGAATTCTGATGTTAATTTTACTGAATATCACAATAGATGTGTGAATACAAATTAAATGGACACAAAAATGCCTGCTATTAACAGCAAACTTTTGCAAATAAATGTTGTTAAAAAAATAGTAGCCTATAACAAATATTGAAGTTGCTGTTTAATACCTATGAGCAGTTAACCTCATTAATCTCTCCTTACTTGGCCTCTGCATGCTTTTAATTGTTGATTTGCATTATCCTTTCACATTGTCTGCAACACTAGCACATACAGTTATTCAAACAATTGCTAAGCCCTGTGATTACTGAAAATATATAATGCTAATTCTTTATAGATAAAGTGCAGAGCTGGAGGGTTATGGGTATAAAATGATATAGCAACGTCAATTTAGGCTGTAGTCTATTAAAGAGTTTCTAATTACATTGATTTGCAAACGCATTTGATTTTAAATGTAGATACATCTAAGGTAACGCTAAAATTACATTGTAGTTAGGGACAATTCACATTTTGTGACTTATTTAACAAGCAAACTACATTAACAGCAATGTAATTCAGGAGCATTGGGAAAAATCTTATATGGGAACATCTACCTTGTATAACTACTCTGCCTGAAGCTTGAAGTCAAGTACTTCATAGAACATACTGCAGTGGTCCCTACAAGAGCCTATAAAGAGCTGTTGTGAATATCTGAGCAGCCCCAACCATGCTCGAGTCACCAAAACACGTCTGAGATTAGACTCTTTGTGTGAATGGCATATCATGATTTTATTGGAACTTTTGCTTTAAAGTTTTACAAATCAAATGTCTCAAATGCGGCTTATTGTACTGAATATTTTTTTAGAGCTGCTTGATTATTCATTGGTTATCAATATTCTTACACACAGCAATGAGATCTAGACAACTGGTTGGAAACACTTTTTATTCATTTTATATCAATTTACCGGATATACTCAAGTATAAGCCGACCCGAGTATAAGCCAAGGCACCTATTTTACCACAAAATACTGGGTAAAATGAGTGACTCGAGTATAAGCCGAGGGTGGAAAATGTGCTGCCCCCTGTGTCCCCCCTCTCTCTCCCGTGTCTCTTCTCCCCTCCCTTATCACCCTACTCAACCCCCTCCTCATTCTCAACCTCCCTCCTCAACCCCACTCCTCATCCTCAACCCCACTCCTCATCCTCAACCCCACTCCTCATCCTCAACCTCCCTCCTCATCCTCAACCTCCCTCCTCATCCTCAACCTCCCTCCTCAACCTCCCTCCTCCTCCTCATTCTCAACCTCCCTCCTCATCCTCAACCTCCCTCCTCAACCTCCCTCCTCATCCTTAACCTCCCTCCTCATCCTCAACCTCCCTCCTCATCCTCAACCTCCCCCTCAACCTCCCTCCTCATCCTCAACCTCCCTCCTCATCCTCTCTCTTCAACCTCAACCCTCATCCTCAACCCTCCCATCTTCATCCCCCTCCTCAACCCCCCTCCTCCTCATCAACCCCCCTCTTCAACCTCCCTCCTCATCCTCAACTCCCTCCTCAACCCCCCTCCACCTCATCAACCCCCCATCCTCAACACCCCTATCCTCATCCCCCTCCTCACCCCCCCCCCCTCATCCTCAACCCCCCTCGAGCAGGAGGGGGGTTGAGGAGGAGGAGACACAGAGGGGTAGAGAGACACAGAGGGGTAGAGAGACACAGAGGGGTAGAGAGACACAGAGGGGTAGAGAGACACAGAGGGGTAGAGAGACACAGAGGGGTAGAGAGACACAGAGGGGTAGAGAGACACAGAGGGGCAGAGAGACACAGAGGGGCAGAGAGACACAGAGGGGCAGAGAGACACAGAGGGGCAGAGAGACACAGAGGGGCAGAGAGACACAGAGGGGCAGAGAGACACAGAGGGGCAGAGAGGCACAGAGGGGCAGAGAGGCACAGAGGGGCAGAGAGGCACAGAGGGGCAGAGAGACACAGAGGGGCAGAGAGACACAGAGGGGCAGAGAGACACAGAGGGGCAGAGAGACACAGAGGGGCAGGTGGGTTAGAGAGACACTAGGGGGAGTGACTCGAGTATAAGCCGAGGGGGCCCCTTTTAGCCTTAAAAAAACTCTGCTTATACTCGAGTATATACGGTATGTAGAAAAGGCCTTTATGCATTGTACCATATTACATAATAGTGCCAATCACTTTATATCACATATTTTCCCTCTCTAACTAATGGATAACCTAACCTCTTTATTTTCACAACTTCCTTCCGATGTACCTCTCATTACCTTCTTAACCTTGCTTTTCCTTATATACCCTTCCAAAGTCTCTGTCTCTTCCATTACCTTTAGATTGTAAGTGGCGAGTGTCTAAGCTTGTGGGGTGCTTTGTGAAAAAGCACTTTTACAAGACTTGAAGCTCAAAACAGGGCCCTCCACGTTCTGCTTGTTGTCAGTATTGTTACTGACAAATAAAAAATAATAATAATAAATATATTGGTTGTGGAAGATGGAAAGTATACTGTGGAATAGTGACACATAGAGCTGTGGGTGTGTGGGACACCTCAAAACTATAGTGGGGATTAGCAGATAGTTTAGCTCAAATACAGTAGACTCTGTCATCCAGCACCCATGGGGATTGGCAGATGCCGGATAAATGTACTTTCTGGTTGCTTGAGAATTACATTTAAAAGAGGCCTAGATTAGCTGCACATAGGATGCTCTGCTAAGTATATTTGTCAGCAGCAGCAGCTTTCACTCCTCACCTACACACAGGTACGTTCAGCTGGAGGGTATGGTACTGGACCTGGCCTATGTAACGCCAACACTGCCCTGGCTCAGTCACTCATGCCTGTCTGCTTCCAGGTAACATTGAGACATACAGTGGATGAAATCTAGGTGCCTGTAAGCATTTTGTAACATGACAACCTGGCTCCTGGTTATCTTAGAGTCTACTGTGTGTGTGTGTGTGTGTGTATATATATATATATATATATATGTATGTGTGATTATGATGATCCATATCAAGGAGAGAATGGAATGGTGACATTAAAATGCTTTTAAGAAAAAAAGGCACATCCATTCTTAAGTGATGTTAGTGAGCCGCAAATGTTTATCAACTTCAACCTTTTTAGTTCTCCTCTGACCTTTTTTAATATGCTAATTAATTGTTAATTGATCAGCAAACAGAAAAATTACCAATTGTCTCAAGGGTCATTCCTCCCTGACCCAGATCCTGACTATCGGATTCCTCCCTGGATCAATACTCACTATACACACTCACACACTCATTCACACACTCTCTGGAGGAATCAAGGGATTAGGTGTATTTTATTGTTTCTTAATAGTGCTAAGAGTAATGATTTGTGTACTGGCTTTTTCACCAGGTAATTTTTTTATTGACATATAAAAATACATAACATACATGCAGTATTAACTAGATATTACAAAGAATGTGAAAAAAAGGTATGATGGAATGAACTGAGATTATATCTTCAGTGCATGTTATACAGCATAAAAGTATGTGTTACCATGGAAACGAAGCAAATTAAGGATATGGAACTACATACTTTGTTCTTTAATGTTACATTGAGTGATATAAAAGAGAAGGGCGTAAAGGAGGTTGTATGAGTAGAAGGTCAGGCACATTCAGTAGTAAAGATCCAATAAAACTTTGAACATTTGCAATTAGAAGTTTAAAAAATATAAACTAGCAATAGAGTAACATTCTTGAATATACTAAATTTTAGCTGTCGCTCAGCTCAAGAGATTTTCTCACCACACTAGTCTTATTAAGCGTGTATAATTGCTCTCATGATTGATTTAATGGCTTCCTAAATTAGTGCCTTTAATTTGCACATGACTTCTGCAGTTTTAATCTGTGAGCAGACAGATTATTGATACATAGGAAGCCTGGTCTGATGGGAAGATCTATTGAGCCAAATGACTGTCAAAATGTAGTAAATTCTAAAGTGGGATTTGTTTTAATAACGTTCAATTGCAAATATTAATATTTTTATTGTTAATTTATTATAACAAAATTATTTGGACCTCTTCTTTGATCCTGTAAGGTTACAGGTATGCAAGTACAGGGGAATGGAGGGAGGAGAGAGAAATTATGGGTGGGTGATAAACTAAATCATCAATGTGTGTTTCAGTACTTAAAATTAATGGTTGGGCTAGGTAATTAGTATTTGAAGTTCAAATTCATATAACCAGTTCCTGTATATTTTATAAACTCATCTCCTAAGATAAAACCGCAAAAGTATATTGTTTGTCTGATATGTGATATATATGTAACTGTACAATGGTTGAGGTTCTCTTTTGGGATATTATCTTATTATGAATACATTTCATGGTGTTAACACAAATCTTTTCTGTCATACTTCTGCTATGTTGGTTCCTTGTGTCAGGTTGTGATAGCCGTGTATTACCAGTTTACTTGGGATGGGTGGGCAGTGATTGCCTGAACAAAACCTGATGATCTGTAAGAGGGCTTGTTATAGATCACAGTTATTATTTTAAGTACAGTGACTCATTTATGCAAACATTACACTTATAGTCTGATCCAGTAATAAAAGCCAACTGGAGAGAGGAATTGTCTAAGGAAAGCGGTCTATTAAATAATAAAGTAATTTAATTAAAAAGCTGTTCATTTTTTTCACATTGCAAAATATGTTGCCCATTACTTTATGGATACAAAACCTAGTTTAAATAGTGGCAAAAATGTCATTCTGGATGGTCCATCATTTTTCAGTGATATGAAGCTGGTATTTTTACACTTGAATATCTATAACACACACCTTCTACATGCACCATTTGCAGCAAAGTTGATGGATAAAGAGCAATAATAGATGGGGTATTAAACATCACCTAATTATTTAGCATGTGGCTTAATAGATGGAGGTTTACTATTGATTTTCTTTAAAATAAATAAAAAATGTAATGGCTAACCTGTATTTTTTTTTTTTTTAATTGGTCACTCCCATGAGCATCCTATACAACTTTTACTTTTTTTTTCACATTTGTTTTTATAGCAATGTTGGTCCTACTGTTCTTGTGTCTTCATTTACTTATAAATATATTTTAGATCCTTTTATTTTTTTTTATTTATTTTTTTTCATTTCTCCACTAATAATTTTGGAACTCCAGTGTATTGTATTACAAAGAAACTGTTACTAAAAGGGCAAATGTAGTGTTCATACAGTAGAATTTCAATTGTTTGTTTAGTTATTAGCTATT